>BQKN01067538.1:59261-107387 GCA_022839385.1 Asparagus kiusianus | reverse complement strand
CATATACTTCCTCTTCTATAGAACCATTTAAAAAGGCACTTTTCACATCTATTTAAAATAATTTAAAATTTTTAAAACTTGCAAATGCTAAGAACATTCTAATAGATTCCAATCTTATACCGGTGCAAAGGTTTCATTATAGTCTATGCCCTCCTCTTGATTGTATCCTTGGGTAACTAAACGAGCTTTGTTTCTCATGACTATGCCATGTTCATCAAGTTTGTTTCGAAAAACCTATTTAGTTCCAATAACATGAACATTATTAGGTCTAGGAACTAATTTCCAAACATTATTTCTTTAAAAATTGTTTCGTTCATCATGCATTGCTAGAACCCAAAACTCATCTTTTAAAGCATTATTTATCTTTTTAGGTTCTATATGAGATAGGAAGGTAACATTACCACATTCACTCAAAGCTTTTGAGCGTGTTAAAACCCCTTGTGAAGGATTCCCTATTATTTGCTCCTTTGGATGATTTGGTGCAAATTTCCATGCTTTGGAGAGTTCTTCTGCTCTTGAATGTTGCTATTTTCACCATCCTTTTGTGCATCTATTGAGGGTGTTTTATTTAGTTACAAAAGTTCCAATCCTCTCTCAACATCATCATCATCTTTCCTAGGTAAACCAGCTTTTAAACCAATATTAGTCTCATCAAAAGTAACGTTTATAGATTCTTTAACAGGAAGAGTTCATTTGTTGAAGACCCTATAGGCCATACTTCTAGGTGCATAACCTAAGAATATACCAACATTAATTTTTGAGTCAAATTTATCATGGTGATCTTTGGTATTCAAGATAAAATATTTACAACCAAAAATACGAAAGTATCTAATAAAAGGGGGTTTGCCATAAAATAGTTCATAAGGAGATTTCTTAAGCTTTGGTCTAATCAAAATACGATTCAAAATGTGGCAAACCGTATTGACGGCTTCCGCCCAAAAATATTTTGGTAAATCAAAGGGATTTATCATTGTTCATGCCATCTCTTGTATGGTACGATTTTTCCGTCCAACAACACTATTTTGTTATGGTATTCTTGGAGCAGAAAATACATGAGTTATACCACAATGTGCATAAAAATCATTAAAAATTTTATTTTGAAATTCACCACCATGATCACTTCTAATTTTAACAACTTTCAATTCTTTTTCATTTTCAATTCTTTTGACAAAATATGAAAAATCTTCAAAACATTCATCTTTACTACCAAGAAAAATTATCTATGTAAAACGAAAGAAATCATCAATAATAACAAAAACATAGTGTTTACCTCCTAGTGAGGTAACACGCATAGGACCAAAGAGATCAAGATGTAATAATTGCAAGGGTTTATAAGTTGATACCTCATTAATGGATTTGAAGGTAGACTTGGTTTGTTTACCTTTAGTACAATCTTCAAAAACGGTATCTTTAATGAAATGTAAGTTTGGTAACCCTTTTACAAGATTCTTTTTGGATAACTTGGATATCAATTCCATGTTGGCGTGACCAAGCCTCTTATGCCATATCCAAGGATTCTCATTGACCGCCACAAGGTATTTAACATCTTGATCTACTAGATTATTCATCTCAAAAATGTATACATTAGATTTTCTATTAGCAACAAAGATAATTTTTTTTTTAAGCTAATAATGTACTTATCCGGTTTGAAAAAAATGTCAAAACCTTTATCACTTCATTAGCTAATACTAAGAATGTTATGGTTTAAGCCTCTAACCAAATAAACATCCTCTATTACGGGAGAAGGTATCTTACCAATGCATCCAATACCTATAATTTTACCTTTTTCATCACCACCGAAGGAGAAGATACCTCCTTCAATCCTTGATAGGGTTACAAATAGCTCTTTGTTGCCCGTCATATGATGTGAGCAACCACTATCAAGGTACTACATCCCTTTACGTCGTATTTATGATATTTCCTACATAAGATGAAGACGTTGAAGCTTTAGGTATCCAAATCTTGGGTCCTTGTGTGTTAGTATTCTTGGTACCTTTGGGTACCCATGTCATTCCATATTAATCATGGTTATTTTTAATCCTACAATGAGTGGAGATATGACCATGTTTCATGTAATATGTGCACACAAAATTTCTCTTGTGTGTAGAAGCATAAGATCTATGAAACCTATTTCTTTCAATGCAATGATGATTAGAATATGCATGAGTAGGTTTAATTCTACCACTTTTAATTTCAAGTCTTTCAATTTTAGATCTCAATTGTTTGTTTCTAAAATCGAGATCCTCTAACAATTCATATTTTAGAGCAAGTGAGGATTGTAGTTGCTCATGTTTGGAGTCACAAGAAGTATGCAATTTTTAAAGGAATAGTATTCTTTTGTAATTCTTTTAAACTCAATGTTTAACTCTTCTAATGTGGTTGCTAGATCACATTGCATATAGAAGGATTCACTTTCGGTATCGGATATTACCTCCTTTTTATAAGCCATAAAGCAAATGTTGGGATCATGAATAGCAATCTTTGCTCCTTCTTCATTGCTATCCGAATCGCTTGGTTCGGATTCCTCTCATCCGGTATATATGGTTTTCTTCTTCTTGTATTTCAAATATTTCTCCTTGAGCTTAGGGCAATTTTTGGCAATATGACCCGGTTCGTTGCATTCAAAACATTTTCCTACACGCGAAGAAAATTTGTTGTTAGATCGGGGATTAAACTTCTTATTTATTTTTATGAGTCTTGATATTCTTCTAAAGAGGTGAGCCGCTTCTCTAGAAAAATCAACTTCACTATCCGAAGATGAGGAGTTATCACTAGCTTCTTTGAGAGTTATGGTCTTCATTTTTTGTGATGGCTCCTCAATTTCTCATGGGGGTACTTCCTCCTTCTCCTTTCCTTTAAGCTTCTTCTCATGAACTTTAAGCTTACCGATGAGGCCATCGAGAGCTAGAGTAGTAAGATCATGAGCCTCCTCTATCGCCATAGCTTTGGGATCCCATGCAGGAGTCAATGAGCGAAGGATATTGTAGTTCATCTATTGGATAGTCAAAGTCTTGTCAAGACCATGCAATTCATTGATGATATTAGTAAAACGAGAAAACATAGCATCAATGGATTCATTAAGAAGCATTTAAATAACTCATAGTCATGCATAAGCCCACTAATTTTGGATTCCTTAACTTGAGGGGTTCCTTCATGTGTAATACATAATTTCACTCAAATTTCGTGTGGGGTTGCACACGTGGAGACCCTATTATACTCATTGGGGGAAGACAACAAATTAAGGCATTCATAGCCTTTGCTTTGAGATTAGCTTGGAGTCTTTCTCCATCGATCATGGTACTAATCTTAGACTTTTCTACATTTTTTTTTCTATGATATCTAAGATGTCAAGATCAATACAATGAAGATAAATCCTAATTCTAGCATTCTAATAGGCAAAATTACTATCGGTGAAAAACGGGGGTCTAGTGGTGGATTGCCCCTCAAGCATATGAACATTCAATGAAGCCTCCATTGGATCATTCCTCTAAGGTGGTTAGACCAAAAAACAAATATAGAGATCAAGCTCTGGTACCAATTGTTAGATCTGAGGGGGGGGGGTTATTAGGGTCTTAAGGCAATAATTGTGCAATAAAAATAAGACAATGTAATACATCACAAAATGAAAAACCAAAGTAAATGAGATAAGGTTATAGATCGTTATCTAAGTGACGTACGATGTGTCCGCTGACCTACGTCCGCACTCCCCACTCTCAAGGAGAATTCACTACACAACCCGGTTTGGAAGCCAGAACTTCTTCTACACAATGATCTCCATGAGATCTCATAACCACACAATTGATCTCCACAAGATCAAGCTCACCACAGTAGCAAATGATGTAAAATCTCTCTCTTTACAATAACCCTATGGCAAGGAGGAAGATCACACTTGAAGCCCTAGATGTGAACAACAGGAATGAAAATTTTGGCTCTTTTGAAAATAATAAACTAGACACCAAGGATTTGCAATGAGATTGGATAGCTCTGAAGAAGGGGGCAAGAGGGTTTAAATAGGAAGACGAACAGTAGTCAAAACCCATACCCAAATCCCCCAAAATCCTACAAAAAGATTTTTTTGATTCTGTACCAAAAAAGACCGTTAGCCGATCGGCGGTCGACCATGAGATTTTTCGCGATCGACCGCACAAGTTTTCAAAGCCAAAGAAAGATTTTGTAGAGTCTACGGTCGACCGCGGCGATCGACCATGGAAACTTCTGTAATCAGTTCGGTCGACCATGGCGATCGACCCCAGGAGTTCCCGAGCCCTCTGTAATAGAGGCGGTCGATCGCTATGGTCGACTGCACAGGTTTCTGCTAGCTCCTGAGGGAAAAACACTGTCACAATCGACCGTGGCGGTCGACCGCGAACTGACACAGGCTGATATATGGTTTAAAAGCAGTTTTTAACATTTTATAAAATCTATAAAAAATACGCAAATGATTTCTAAAAAATGTGTAACTTTATAAAATATTTTTAATACTAAAAAGAAACTATTTAGAAAAGGAATTTTGCGAATAGGTCCTCATACTTGTGAAAAACCATATTTTATCAAAACCGTGAAATATATGAGTATGAAAATGTGTGTGTAATATCCTAAAAGCTTCAAATGAAATCTACAACTATTTGCCTACATTCTAGCACTAGAGAAAAAATAAAAACAGCAAATATCTCTCACATAGAAATACATTTCTTGAGTCTTGATATTGCTTGAGTTGATGAAGCTTCTCATTGCGTTTAGTGTTCTTGATTAAACATTGTTTCATCACTATGCCTCCTCCTCCTTTAGATATCGTCGTTGTGGCTCATGTTCCATCCAATCCTCTATAAATAGTACTAACAAGCTTGATATTCATATTAACTACAATATCACTCAACAAGAAATTAGTACTGATAATGGTGGTTATAAATCATCATCAAAACATAAGGGCTAACACGACCAAGGCTTCAATGTTGTTCTTAAGAGTGAAGCAAGCCTTAGTGGGATGAAGGATCCTTCTGTGGTGCGCACAGTACTTTGGATCTGAAGTGTTGTTAGCTTCCTCCTGATTCATAATAGGTGGCAGCTTGATTTTGTTGTTTTCAAGCAGGTATTTGAAAATAACCGGAACCTCTTCATCCTTGAAGGAGTACTCTTTTTGGAGTCTCGGATCCGTAGTCTTTCGCTGTTTCTGAGGCTGTTGTAACATCTGATTAGCTTAACAATCACTGAATGTGCCTTTCCATTACCACGAGAAGAAAAATTCGAGTTCGGGGGGTTAGTCGTATGTTGGCCTTTTTCAAGCTTTTTTCTTTTGAGAAAGCGTTCGGCATGTTCCCCTTGCAGTTTTAATTCTTTTCATGTTGTGGATGGTACTACTCCCATAACTTCCAAGATATCAGTAGATAAGTTATTATGACAGGTTTGGAGGATGAAGTCCTCTGTGACCGGATCTCAGCAATTCATCGCTTTATTCCAGAAACGCTTGACAAAATCATCAACCGCTTCTCCGTCTTCCTGTTTCTCCTCAAAGAGTGTCCTGATTGATACCTCGGGGTCATCATCAAAGAAATTACTGAGAAATGAGCTTTCCATGTCATCTCAGTTGTTGACGCTTCCAGGCTTGAGACGACGGTACCAATCGAAGGCAGCCCCACAAAGGGTGCCCACAAATGACCGAACCATCAAAGCTTCATTGCTAGAAATCATGCCTAAGTGGGACTTGAAGTAGAACAGATGTTGAGTGGGCGAGCCCTTCCCGTCGAACGGCGTGAAGTTGATCAGGTTAAACTTCACCGGGTACGGGATCGACTCCCACTCTCTTGGGTAAGGACACGGAATACCGTACTTCTTCACCTCTCGAGTAGACATCAGAGTGTTGATTTTGCTCTCGAGGTCTTTCATATTTTTGTCCTCGTCTGTATCATGCTTTGGATGATTTCTGAGAGGAACAACGCGGCCACCCCGACATTGTCATCTTCTGTGGGACCACTCCCAGCGTTATTATCTTCAGTGGGGTCACCCCTAGCGTTTTGGTCAATAGGAGGGTTATCTGCATCAAGATGTTTTTCCATATTTGAATCGCCACCTGCCCGGTAGGCATTATTGTGACGACTAGATTCGCCAATCTTATTAGATAAAGCCCGAATTTGTTGGTCATGTGTTTCTCTCATCTGCTGCATAGTCATTTTTATTTAAAATTTAAAATTCTCTCTCTGCTTGGCCAGAGTATCTTCGAGGATTTTAGCCATTTGTTCGGCGTTGATCATGAACACCTCATAAGATTGTCCTGTGCTGGACACCATATTGTCGAAAGTGAGTACAGAATTAGCCTCTGATGCTTCATCATCTGAGGATAATTCTCTATTTATCCTTTGGTAGTCTCTACGTCTAGTAGTCCCTGCACGTAGTCGAGTTAGATGATGCGATATGAGGGAGTTAGAACTGGAAGGTCGAATTGACTTTCCCTTATCAGTCATGTTAATTGTGACTTCTAGAAGTTTGTTATCTTGAACAGCTGATCATTTCTCACAGAAACATCGTGGCTTGGTTTTCAACATTTCAGAGGAAAGCCTTTGGGGTACCGAGACCCTCTGTAGAGTGGCCTTAGGGTAGCTGGATGCTGATAATACTGCCCTGATAAGCTTGGTGCACAGACAATGAGAAGTCGCTTCCCAAGTATTTTCCTTCCAAGTCTTTTTCGTACTCGCTGTTCGATAGTACAACTCATCGGCATAATTACCAAAGCAACCTATCATATGTTGGTCATCTTTTTTGTGTGATGATAATTCCCTAAGAGTAGCACGTTTAAAACCACGCTTTCATGAGTGTGGGGCCTCAACAGGCTCTTGAACTTCAACTCACAACCCGAGACGATTAGTCGCAGGTATCATCTCCATGTAAGTAGCTTTCAACCTATAGAAAAAGAGCGTATATCTCCCAGTCCTACGTGTTGTGCATAGCTTATTTGTTAGCCTTGGACGCTCTCTTGCTTGGGTTTCATCTTGATTTTCATGCAAAGGACCGAGACGGTCTATGACCTTCACTTTGAATCGAGACAAGTCCATGCTTTCATGAAGCTTAATCGGAGACTCCGAACTTGTGGTGATGAGAACAGAAGCCGTTGGAGGCTCTGAAATAACCATGAGACTAAAATTGTTAGACCCTAGAGGGGGAGTGATTAAGGTTTTATGCTAATCTAATCTGATTTTATGCTAATTAAAAACTCATTAATAAATGTGCTAATTAAAAACTCATTAATAAATATATTCTTGTAAGATAGATATACAATATGATATGAGCAAGAATATGAATATGAACAATGAGATATATCCTATATGATAAAAATATATGCAAGGATATATAAACTAACACAAGGGGAAATAAACAATGCAAACACACAATTTGATCACGGAGTTCAGACCTTCCGTCCTACGTCTCTGCTCCCCACTCCTGGGGAGAAATTCACTATCACAACCGAGTTTTCTACGCTTACCCGAACAACGTTTATACCTCACACTCGGTTTTCTAGCTAACCGAAAACTTTACAATCAACACTCTTGCAATCCCACTGTACACCCACTAAGTGTTGGAACTAGACGTGTCTCCTTCAAGTGCTCGGATACAACCTCTCCCTACGTTCGTCAGCCGACGCCACTCCTCTTAGGACGATCCCCGACTCTCGCCACACACTTTTCTCGGTGTACAAATGTATTACAAAGTGAACCTCACAATAAGCATTATATAATAAATGATTGTTCTCTAATATGGATGAGAACACAATGAAAGCTCACACTCAATTGTTACAACTCTTACCAACCCAAATATACTATGTATGAAAATACAATAAGCTCAAGTGGGTGTGTGTAAACAATGAGTGAAATAAAATCTAAGCTCAATATAAAAACTAGCTTTAAAGAATGATAATCAAACAAATATGCAAATGTAAAGCTAGATAAGAATTTAGAAATTCTTTTCTAAAAAACAAGATGGAGAGATGGATTAAGATGAAGCTCAATCGATGTAGATGATCTCCTCCACTTGTGTAAAACTTCTTCCCAAACAAAAACTCTTTTAAACAAACACTAAACAAACTTAAATAAAACTTAAACACCCTTAAACTTATTTTTAAACTTTTCTTAGGTGGTTTGAACTGAGGATATGTGGGGGTATTTATAGGAACCTCAAAGCCAAGAGAAAATAAGGCAAAAAGACCAAAAACCCAAAAACAATATAGTCTGGAAATATAGTCGTTACAGTGTTATGAATCGACTCGTACTTTTCATGAGTCGACTTATAAGTAACCGTTACAGGCTAAAAAGCAACTTATGGATCGACTCATAAAATTCATGAGTTGACTCATCATGCATGGGTCAACTCATGAATTCATGGGTCGACTCAGCAGAAACAAAACTAGTTTTCCAGCACA
This sequence comes from Asparagus kiusianus, assembly GCA_022839385.1. Lineage (NCBI taxonomy): Eukaryota > Viridiplantae > Streptophyta > Magnoliopsida > Asparagales > Asparagaceae > Asparagus > Asparagus kiusianus. The sequence goes on along the minus strand of BQKN01067538.1, from coordinate 98,980 downwards.
CTTCATGAGTCGACTTATGACAGGCATGAGTCGACTCAACCTGATGGGTCGACTCATAATGTTATGAGTCGACTCGTCAGAACCAAAATGTAAACTACACAACAGTTTATGAGTCGACTCAACACTGTTCATAAGTCGACTCATGACATGAACACAACATGTTTTAAACAATACATGTCAACATAAAATAGGGTTTAAAAATATCAAATAAATTAAGAAAATATAAAATTTTGGAAAATGATTGTAGACATGATAATACACATGCTGCAAAAACTTGTTTTCAAAAAGGACTTCCCAAATGTAAAATATCATCATTTTGCAAGGAGGTAACACGAAAATGTGATATACATGAAATTTGATGTTTTAACATAAAAAAATATTTTGAAACCCTTTGAAATGATTTTATAGACTTAATGAAATATGTATACAATAATTTTTATGTCCATAAACCAAAACTTGTGTGTATATATAACTATATATATAAAAACCAAATATGTGTGTGTATATATGATTGAGCTTAAAGTACTAACACACATAATATAAACCTAAACTAAATGTTACCCAAGCAGCCTTGATCTTCAATAAGCTTGACTTGGTACACTTACGGATAAAGCTTGAACTTGAATCTTTAACTATGAATTGCGTAGGCTTCACTCCACAATTCCGCCAACCACCATTGGATATGATCGTGAATGCATAATTCCATCCATCCTCCAACTTGTTGTTTGCCTAGAATAAATACGAAAACACAAATACTAGACAAACAACATTAGAAGTAAATTATTTATTAAACATCATCAAAACAAGAAGGCCAACAAAAATTTCTGCAACAAAATGTTGGCCGGGCCGGGACTTAGTTCCAAACGAACCAATATTTCATGGTTCAAGTCTGGTTGAACCAGTTTTTAGTGCTTCAAGTTTGACTGAACCAGTTTTTGGCAACCCAGGTCCTACAGAGTCAAATTTTGGTGGCTCAGATCTGACTGAACCAGTTTTTAGTGGTTCAAGTCTAACTGAACCAGGCTTTTGTGGTTCGGGTCTAGTTGAACCAATAATTTGTGGTTCAATTTTTCCAGACTTCGTATTGGATTTTAGCCTCCAAATTCGGTGTAGTTTTGACTGTTTATTCAATGCGTCATGCCTTTGTAATTCCTTAGCCTCCTATATGAGGCTCTCCGCACATGCAAGTAACGCGTGGCGTTTCTGGATTCGCTCTTTAAGGGTTGAACGAGTCCTTTTGATGCGGGTCCACTTGTTAGCCATTGCTATAAAAGAAGAATATTTTGTTCGCTGCAGCGGGGTTTGATATCGCTTAGGCTCCAGGTTTGCCTCATGATGGATTCCACCTACTGATTCTAAGGCCTTTGCGAATTGACGCACGAGGCGTTAGCGTTGCCTTTGACATGCTCTCTTCGATAAAGTTGACGCCCCTTCAGCAGTAAGCTTCTTGACCAAGGAAGGGTTCAGATCTGAAGATCCAACTTCTTTGGACATCATAAGAGCGTTGGGAGATGCAACCACAACAGCGATGGGGTAGAGATCATCATCTTATGTCTTCATATCTGAAGACCAGCGAACTTTCCTTGTGGAGGAGATCCTCTTGCGCTTCTGAGGGGAAGATGATCTGGAGGAGGAAGACAAATACTCCTCATACTTCTGTTGGTCGAACTCGTATTCGACCTCTTCGTCAATAGGGATGAGGATCCTTGGTTGCGACACTACAGCATTCCCAAAAAGGCCATCGGCTCCCACTGTGGTCCCTAGTTTATTTTCATCAAAAGTTACTTTTTCCATTGCTGTTAAACCTGTTACACCATTTATCGACCACAAGTTCAAGCTGAATAAAAAGCCGATCTTTTTATAAGATCTTCTTACAATGAAAAAGTAAAAATTATAACTTTATCTAATAAAACGTAGTAGTAGTTTATCCCATGTTGCTTTGCGTGGAATCTTTACCTGTGCCGGGGACGCGTTAGTTCATGGACCGTCACGAATCAGATCCGATTGACATGTTTAATTATGCTCTAGTTTAACAAAGGAAACAATCACTGCAACGACAATCATGACCAAGAGAGATTGTGGCTCTTCTCGAGATTAAAACCAAGTTTAATCCGGAGGAAAGAGGGGGGAGAGAATCTCAAATCTTTCGAAGGCTTTTTCTTTATGAAAAAGTTCGCCAATATTTGCCAATTCTCCTCTGAAATTCGTGGTTTACTGCTTAATTCGACAACACCTCACCCTCTGATTTCAGATCCCCTTTAATGAAGACCCTGGGCTTCTATTTACATGCTTTTGTCACTATATTTTCTGATAAGATTTAGTGTTTTGACGTCATCTGCAGTTGATAACCGCCCATGCGTGCTTTAGAATAGCTTCAGAATAATTAGAGAGATCCTGGGATGAAAAAATTCTAATAAAACATCAAAATCCGTGTTTTGAGGAGTTTTTTAGGAGCGGATCACCACCTGGTGGCTCGTAGGTGTGCGAGCCACAAAATGCTGGCTCGCAACCTTGCAAGCTAGTTTGTACTACCTCGAGTATTTTCACTCTAACCCTCTCGTTCGATCTCGGAATGAGTTGATTTAAGATGCGTTGGAAAGATGATAAAAAGATCTACAACTTTTATCTTTTGAGTTTATTTAGAATCAAATCATATCATGACCGAAATATCACTTTTTTGTGCGAGCCACCAAATGGTGGCTTGCAGCCTTGAGAGCCAGTTTGTACCACCTCGGGTATTTTTGCTCTAACTCTCTCGTATGATCTCAGAATGAGGTGATTCAAGATGTGTTAAAAATCTAACGAAAAGACCTTCAACATTTGTCTTTTGAAGTTTTCAGAATTAAACTGCATCATGGTCGAAATATCACTTCTTTGTGCGAGCCACCAAATGGTGGCTCGTAGCCTTGCGAGCCAGTTCGTACCACCTCAGGTATTTTGGCTCTAACTCTTTCGTTCGATCTTAGAATAAGGTGATTTAAGATGTGTTGGAAAGCTGATGAAAAGACCTACAACATCCAATAGGCAAACCACACATGGTGTGGGTAAGTCACATATGGTGCTTCGCCCCTTTTGGGCAAAACACAATTCCTAGCTGAGTTGTTTTGTCAATTCACGTGTCACATTGACTCGTACGCTTCACCGATTCACTTCATATATTTCATTAATTTAGAAGTGACCGGTTAGCATGCAAACCACTTGGAGCTGGCCGATGAGCACGTGGGCTACTTGGAGCTGGATGATGAGCGTGTGGGACACTTGGAGGTGGTTGATGAGTATGTGGGCCACTTGGAGGTGGCTGATGAGTGTGCAGGACACTTGGAGGTGGCTGATGAGTGTGAGGACCACTTGGAAGTGTTCGGTGAATGTGTTGACCACTTAGAGCTAGCCGGTGAGCATACATGCCACTTGGCAGTGGCCAATGAGCGAGCAGGCCACTTGATTTGCCATTCTTGTGGCCGATGAGCATGCGGGCCACTTGGTGGTTAGCGGTGGACATTCTGGTAGTTTGTTGCTACGTCGTCAACGGTTCACCGATTCACTTCATACATTTATTAGTATCGAATAATATTCCTTGACTCAGATAATGATGTTCATCGTATTATCTCTATCTCGAACTGTGTGCAGGGACCTATAGCAATTTTTAATGCCTACACTCTTGCCTTAGCTCCTTCCATATATCTTCTCACCAGTCCTACCGTGAACACTATGTCGGGACTGGTGATGGTTAGGTAGCGCAAGTTCCCAACTAAACTCTTGTATAGAGTTGGATCAATAAAGCTTCATTGTGAGTCTCGCCTCAGCTTTACTCCAACTTCTGCAGGAGTTGTGACTGGATTGCAATCGCTCATGTTGAACTTCTGGAGGATCTCCCTTGCATACTTCTTCCAAGAGATGAAGATTCCTTTCTCTGATTGCGACCCTTCCACTCCAAGAAAGTATGATATTTCTCTAATATCAGTCATCTTGAACTCCTTGATCATGTTCTTCTTGAACTCCTCGAACAATTTTAGATTGTTGCCGGTGGAGATCATGTCGTCCATGTAGAGACATACAATTATAATGTCTCCATTCTTCTTCTTGGTAGAGAGTGCTCACATGGACTCTGCTGGAATCCGTTCTTCTGAAAGTATGCATTGATTCTGGCATTCCACGTCCTGGGTGCTTGCTTCAATCCATACAATACCTTCTTTAGCTTATAGACTTTATCTTCTTGGTTCTTCACCTCGTACCCCAGTGGCTGCCTGATGTAGACTTCTTCTTCTTCTAGGTAACCATTAAGAAAAGCTAACTTCACGTCCATCTGATAGATTTTCTACCAGTTCTGTGCTGCCAACGGTATGATGAGTTGGATGGTGTCAATCCTTACAACTAGTGCAAATACTTCTTCATAGTCGACACCTTCTCGCTGACTATATCCTTTTGCTACGAGTCTTGCTTTGTACTTCTTAACTTTACAATCTTGATTGTCTTCGTCTTGTACACCCACTTTACTCCAATGGGTTTATGGCCTTTGGACAAAGTAGTGAGCTCACATGTGTCATTTCTTCTGATTGCCTCAATCTCGTCGTCCATAACTTTTCTCCATTTGTCTTATTTTGTAGCTTCATCGTAGTTGACTGGATCACATTCTGCAAATAAGCAGAATAGTGTGTAGTCCTCCATCATTTCGACAGGCTCTGTGTCATCATACAGAACTCTTAAACTTCTTGTCCTCCTTGTTTCCCCCTGAAGAGCTTCCTTCACTTGAGTTGGATGGTGTTGATGCCGACATCAATGTTGTCGTTGATGGAGCTGGACTATTTGGTGAACTTTGATCTAGTTCTTCTGTCTCTTGCAAGTCATCATCATTTTCTTAATAGAACACACCTTTAATGTTTTTGTCTTTATTAATCCACCTCCAATAATCTTCTTAGTCAAACTCCACGTCTCTTGAAATGATCATCTTCTTTGTAACTGGGTTGTAGAGCTTGTATGCTTTTGTTCTCCTCTCGTACCCAACGAATATGTATTTTTCTCCTTGATCGTCTAGCTTCTTTCTCTTCTGCTCCGGGATATGTGCATATGCGATGCACCCAAACACCTTCAGGTGGTTGACGCTTGGCTTAATGTTGCTCTAGGTCTCCAGTGATGTCTTGAACTTGACTCTCTTTGTTGGCCAATGGTTGAGGGGGTACACAGCACAATATATGGCTTCGGCCTAGTAAGTCTTCGGCGGGTACTTGCTCTTCAACATGCTTCTGACCATATCAAGAATGGTATGATTCTTCCGCTCTACTATGCCATTCTGTTGTGGTGTGTAGGCAGCAGTGAGTTGATGAATTATCCCGCACTGCTTGTTGAAATTGTTAAATGCCTTCGAAGTGTATTCTCTGCCTCGATCTGAACGGAGCACCTTGATGTGGTACCCATTTTGCTTTTCTGCCATCTCCTTGAATTCTTTGAATTTCTCTAGAGCTTGAGATTTCTCCTTCAAGAAATAAACCTAAATTTTTCTGCTATAATCATCAATAAATGTAAGAAAGGACATACTTCCTTCAAGAGAGATGACTTCAAATGGTCCTGCAATATCTGTGTGGACCAATTGTAACAGCTTTGTTGCTCTTCTTGACTTTCCAACTTCGAAACTTCTTCTGTGCTGCTTGCCTCTCATACAACCTTCACATAGCTAGTTTGGATGGTTTATTTGTGGCATTCCTTTCATCATTTTCTCCTTCCATAGAAGGTTCAAGCCACTAAATGAAAGATGCCCGAATCACAAATGCCAAAGCCAAGACTCATCCTTCATAATCATCTTTAAGCACTTGACAGGGTAAGCATGAATATTTAAGGTAAACAGTCTATTTTGAGATATGTTCACCTTTGCAATTACTTTATTTTTTATTCTTAATAGTGAGGGCATGATCTTTTAAATGTATATCATAACCTCTTTCAAGAAGTTGTCCCAGACTTAAAATATTATTGCGTAGTGCTGGAACATAGTAAACATCAAAGATGTGTCTGCTCTCCCCCGTCTTAGTCTGGATCATTATCTTTTCCTTACCTTTCACTGGAATCTTTAACTGATCTCCAAAGGTGACATCTCCTTGTACTGTCTCGTTCAGCTCAGTGAAAAACTCCTTGATGCTGCACATGTGATTACTGACTCCTGAATCTAGATACCAAATATTCTGGTTCTTGCCTTCATGCTCCATGTATGCAAGCAAGACTATAGAAGCTTCTGTTTGATCTCTTATAACAAAGTTGCTTTTTTCTGCTACTTGATTTGTTGACTTTTCCCAACATTCATAGCTGAGGTGGTCGTACTTCTTGCATTTGTAGCACTGTAACCGAATTCTATCTGTCAGATAACTCCTTGCACATCCTCGTCCTCAAGCGCCATGTCCTCTTCCTCGACCGAATGATTGTTCACAATCTTCTTCACGACCTTGATTTTTATGGTCTCATTGGTATTGTCTGCCTTATCCTCGTTGGACATTGTAGCTGCCTCGAAAAGTGTATCTTCCTTTGTAGCCTCCACGACCTCTTTGACTATCATCTCTGATAGTCATCTTGCTTTGCAGTGCTTGCTCTACATTCTTTACTTGTTTTGTGCTAGTATTTATATCTAGCTCATAAGCTTGCAGAAGACTTTGAAAAGATCTTTAGACTCTTGTATTCTAGGAATAATTTATTTAAATTTAGAGTCTAAAGTTGTAAGTATTTTCTCCATGATTCTAACATCATCAATTACTTCTCCATTTATTTTCATTTGATTGGTAATAGTTTGAACTCTATTGAAATAATCGGATATCGACTCCATAGCTTGCATCTTTAAATTTTCAAATTTTGTTCTCAAAGCTTGGAAGCGTACCTTTTTGGCTCTTTCGGCACCTTGATAGGATTTTTGTAAAATTTCCAAAGCTTGCTTAGAGGACTGAGCGTTCGATATCTTCTCAAATGCTGATTCTTCTACTCCTTGATATATGAGGAACAAAGCTGTCTTGTCCTTTTTTTTAAACTCCTTCAACTCACTCTTCTGAGTAGCACTGAGATTGGCTTCAGCAATAGGTGACTCCAGTTGTGCGTAACCATTCTCTACGGGTTATATATCAAACATGTGCCTAACGGTGATTGTTCTGTCTATTTCAATGTAAAGATTCCAAGTCTAACACAGCTAGAGCAATAACCAAAGTACAATTGTATACCACTCAACTGCTCTATACAGTACATACCACCTACAGGAAAATAAGCAAAACGTTGGTTTCAATGGGTTTGAAACTTTTTCGCTATCAAAAAAATAATGAAGAGATGACGTTATTATTAATAGATATTAATTTATCTAGTGTATAGTTCTAAATTTAACACTTACCATACTCTCTCATGAAGTACACCAACGCCTAATTTGCACTCAAAGAAATATCACAACCGGTCACGAAATAAATTAACAGCTATTATTAATGGAGTGCTCTAGCTCTACAAATAGCTTAAGGAAATGAGATTCTTTCAACCATAATTTCAAGAATAATGCTAATAGTACAACTATAGATACTTTGGGATTTTTTCACATAACTCATCTTTAAGATTATATGACAATATGAAAATTATTTTTAAATTTTAATTAATATAGAAACCATTTTTAAAAGAAATTTTGATAACACAAAACCAATTCTAATATATTAAGAAGACACCACATGTGTAGACAAGAGGTCAACCTCATACCCATCGATCAAGCACCGCCTCAAGTAGCATGGTTGTTCATTCCTTATTCGAGGTCGACCATTGTCAGCTCACCTAAACCCATACCAAGCGTCACGACCCAAGCCCTGCTTGGCACCTCGTCCTCGGCAATGGGGTAGGATCAAATCCCTCCTTATGGGAGCTAGCAAATGTCGTGTGCCTATGCGGAAGCTTGCACGCACACACAACGAACTTGTGATCACGAGAAGAAGAAAGCCACACACTTGCATAAACCAAGCCAACTACGACAAATCAAACCAAACACAGAGATATACGTGGTTCAGCAACTTGCCTACGTCCACGGGGAGAGGATGGAGAGATTTCACTATTTCAAGGAGAGTACAGAGGATTACAATCACACAAGATCCCTCAAACTAACCCTCAACCAAAGATCTCACCTTGCTCACAATATCTCCATCTCACAATGCTCAAAACATTCCTCAATCTCTGATATCAAAACCTAACAAATCGTTTCCCTATTTATATAAAACAAAAACCCAAACAGAGTACTAACAGGAAACCAAACTGTGCAAAAAACCCGTCGTAAGTCAACTTATCAGAGTGCATAAGTCGACTTGGCAGAGAGAAAAAACAGCAACTGGAGCACACTTCGTAAGTTGACTTATCAAGTCTGATAAGTGGACTTGGCAGAAAAAAAAATCACAATTCCAGCGCAGATCGTAAGTCGACTCGTGCACAGACATAAGTCGACTTACCATAAGTCGACTTAGCCATGTGCATGAGTCGGCTTATGACAGAAAAACTGGTTTTTTTCTGTTTTCTTCCACAATTCTCCACCTCGGCGAAATTTGTCAAAACTGAGCCGACACGAAACCAAGAGCATCAATGTGTCGTCTCTCCAAATACAGCTGCACCAACATGGTTGCCTACGTACCCCCTCTCCCAAGGGATCAAGTCGCCCGTAGTTCATCCAAATGGCTGCCAACGGCCTCAACAATCATAAATATGCAACAAGTTTCTGCAATGAACAAACTTGTTGCTCGAAACCACCTTAGTGAGCATATCCGTCGGATTATCTTTCGTGTGGACCTTCACAATCTCCACATCGCCATCTTCAAGAACATCCCGAACGAAGTGATGTTGTGTGCTTCGTCCTCGCATGAAAAACCTGATTCTTCGCCAAATAGATAGCACTCATGCTATCACAATGAATAGTGACGGACCTCTGCGATATACCAAGTTCCTCCAAAAGTCCTCGAAGCCAAATAGCCTCCTTCACAGCCTCTGTAACTGCCATATACTCTACCTCTATCGTAGACAAAGCCACCATAGACTGTAAGGTGCATCTCCAACACGTCTGCGCACGGGTCAAAGTAAACACATACCCCGTCGTGGACCGGCGCTTATCCAAATCCCCGGCATAATCCGAATCAACATAGCCAATACATAGCTACCCACCTGTAGTGTCCCACTCATAAACTAAACCAACATTGAGCGTACCTCGAATGTACCTCAAAATCTATCTCACGGCGTCCCAATGACCCACTCCTGGATCGTGCATATATCTCGAAACCATGCTCAATGCCTGTGACAAATCCAGCCTCATACATACCATCACGTACATCAAGCTCCCAACTGCACTCACATATGGAGTCTTCGACATCAACTCTCGATCTTCAACTGACTTTGGTGAAAGACCAACTGAAAGCTTAAAATGGGCTCCCAAAGGTACACTAACTGGCTTCGTATCCATGCTAACATGGAATCGCTGTAGAATCTTCTTCAAATAAGCCACCTGTGTCAAACAAATTCTACCCTTCTTCTTGTCTCTGCCGATCTCTATCCCTAGAATGCGTTTGGCCTCATCCAAGTCCTTCATCTCAAACTCATTTGAAACCTGAACTTTCAACTCATCTATAGCCGACCTGGAAATAGAGGCAACCAACATGTCATCTACATAGACCAACAAAAAATATACACACCTCCTTTTAACTTCCGAAAATATACGCAAGGATCAAACTGGCTCCGAGTGTATGAATGACCAAGCATAAAACCATCGAATCGCCTATACCACTATCGAGGAGACTACTTCAAACCGTATAGCGATTTCTTTAACCTGCAAACCAGCTTATCTTTCCCTACAGCTTGGAATCCCAATGGCTGAGTCCTATATATTTCTTCATCAAGATCACAATGAAGAAATGATGTCTTCACATCCAACTGATCTAACTCTAATCCATACTGTGCCACTAAAGCTAGCAGAATCCGAATCGAAGAATGCTTCACCACCGGAGAGAAAACCTCATTGTAATCAATACCTTCCTCCTGTGCATAGCCCTTCGCAACCAACCTAGCCTTGAACCTCACTGGAGTGCTCTCAATGCCCTCCTTCTTTGTGTATACCCACTTGTAACCAATTGCCTTCCGCCCCTTTGGAAGCTCAACAAGCTTCCATGTATCGTTCTTATGAAGAAATTCCATCTCCTCCTACATAGCCACCTGCCAGAATCAGCCTCCAAACTCTGCTTGGCCTCTCTAAATGTAGTAGGCACCAACTCATCGATACTCTCCACCAGAAGTGCATACGCAACTGTGTCGGCATACCGTGCTAGCATCTGTATGTTTTTCCTCTGTCTCCGAATTGTAATTGAATCCTGAACCTGAGCCGTCAATCCCTGATCTTGCAACATCAGTACTCGTATCCCCCATGTCATCATAGTGCTCGCCTAGCGTCACCTCAGTCGGCACTCTAATGGATACTGTACTATCTGGACAATGTAAAGTTGCATTGATCTCCACCACCTGTGATATCTCCTCCGTCGGGTCGCTCTCCACCTGATGAGAGCTAGGAAGCTTCAAGATAGAAGCCTCATCAAACGTGACGTCCTTACTCAGCACAATCTTCTTATCAACTGGATCCCAAAGCTTGTATCCCTTGACACCACGCTTGAATCCTACAAATATGGCCTTCCTAGCTTGAGGTTCCAACTTATCAGTTTTAACATGATAATATGTAGGGTAACCAAATACCTTAAGCTGGTCATAGTCATGTGCTGTCTCTCTCCGACCACATCTCCATAGGGGTCTTCTCCTCAATCGCAGATGAAGGCAGCCTATTAATGAGGTGGCTCGCATATGAAAGTGCCTCAGGCCAAAAGATCTTCTCCAAACCATTATGCACCAATAAACATCGAATCATCTCTAGTAAAGACCGATTTAACCTCTCTGTCACCCTATTCTGCTGCGGTGTATGACTAACTGTGAAGTATCTCTCTATGCCCTCGTCTCGACATAGCTGCTGAAAGGGGTCTGAAGTATACTCGCCGCCGTTGTCGGATCGTAACGTCTTGATCTTTCTTCCAGTCTGCAGTTCTAATCTCTTATTCCACTCCACAAACAAATCTAGGACTTTACTATTATGCTTCATGGTGTACACCCAACAACGCCTAGAATAGTCATCAACAAACGTGACGAACCAATGTCGACCACCAAGTGATGCCGTCTTGGTAGGACCCTAAACATCTGTGTGCATGTAGTCCAAGATGCCCCTCGTCCTATGAATGGCCGTCCTTGTAGGCGTATAAAACTGTCTATAGGTCCCTTAACACAGGTCGACGACGTCAATTCGACAAACTAACCATCGGGTGACGTATACAAACACAATCGTTAGTCCACAACACCGAAGCCAAGTGATACGCGACGAAGCGGATTAACGAGGCTACGAGGCTAATGAACCACACGCAAACAACGGAATAAATCCACTCGCGTGCGGAATCAAGCTAACGGTTTGGTGAGTCAACGAGTCATCCAACTATAGAACGGATTCGAACTTGAACACCGAAGCGGATTTACTGCCAAATCAGGATCCGGACTGCCAAATCAGGATTCAGATCAACAAATCAGAGTCCAGATCAACAGCGAAACCGGACAACGGACACAACGGCGAACACCCGGCCAAAACCAAGTCACCCAAGGGTGGCTCGGTGGCCGAGCCACACTCAGATCTGGGCCCAGATCCGCTTTCAGAGGCTATAAATAGAGGAGTAATAGCTCATTTTTCAAGGTTGGATTTTGGAGAGCCGAAACTCTTCTGGATTGAGAACTCGCCTTCGGATTTTCAAGCTTAGAAGACTCAGACTCTCAGATCTGGTTCTTGGCGATCATCCTCGCTATATTAGGCAGGAGTTCGAGAGAGATCAGCTCTGAGATCTACATGGTTTCCCTCCGGATCAAAGCTTGGCCTTTGATCCCGAGAAGAGTCTCGATTTCGCTTAGTCGATTTCGATACTTGGGCTATTATTTCCTTGGCGAAATAATCCCCTCGGCTGTTATTTCCTTGGCGAAATAAGACCCGCTATACCGTGTAGATCCGACCGAATCTAGATCGTGCGGTGGTCCACGGATAAACCCCGGCGCAGGCAAAGAACCCACGCAAGCGAGTGACCGCAAAACAGGAGCTCGTGACTCGTTCGACATAGAAGGAAAAAGTTATAATTTTTATTTCTTTTTTTTTGATTTCGTTGTAACCGAATCTTATAAAAAGACCAGATCTTTATAATCGATAAACTGTTACTAAAGAGTACGATGAATTCAATGAAAGCCATAATTTTTCCCGTGAACAATCTGGCGACCACAGTGGGAGCCGACGATCTCGCTGCCGAGATCGAAGCGTCGCAGCCGCGGATCTCAATCCAGGTCGTGGAGGAGGTCGAGTATGAATTCGACCAGCAAAAATTCGAGGAGTACCTGTCATCCCCGTCCAGATCTACCTCCCCCGCAAGTCCAAGAAGTTCTCCTCCAGGAGAAAAGCTCGTTGGTATGAAGATGTAGAAAACACCAACGAAGATCTCGCCCAGTTTGATGCCAAAGTTGCATCGGGTGAGGTTCCAACCTCCAACCAGGTCAGATCTGTTCTGGCCAACCCTTCTGCCGCTGAAGGCATGGTGACTCTCTCGAAGAGAGCCCACCAAAGGCAACATCAACGCCTGGCGCAACAATACGCGAAGGCAATGGAGTCCGTTGAAGGAATCCGCTACAAGGCGGATCTGAAGAACAGAAGAGGCAAACAGCCTCAGCAACTGATGAACGGCAGCTCTTCTAAGCCGCCAACGATGGAATGGGTCCGTGTCAAACGGAATCGTTCGACGCTGGAGGAACACATTCGCAAGCGCCGCGCACTGTCGGCGCAGGCATGGGCTCAAGTCGAAGAAGCCCGTAGAAAGCTGCAGAAAAAAGTGGCCAAGAAACCTCCACCAACTCGCCAAGTATGGAGGCCTAAGTCTGAAACGGCGATTCAGGCTAAGAAGCAACCATTGTAGCCTTCAACAAAGGTTCCATCTCCGGCGAACCAACCTAAATCGCCGGGAGATCCAGCAGAACCGTCCCAGAAAAGGAGGTCGGTTTTGGAGCGCCTCGGTCCACTTCCCGAGGAGCGAATCAACATGCTGGGAGTCGTCGCCACTCTCAGCATGATAAGGAGTTTATGACAGATAAGCGCACCACTCTGCGCATTGAAGTCCAGGAGCCCGCTGAGAATTCACACCCACAAAGGCGTGTTTCAAGACGCGTGACTCTTGAGAGCCAAAAGAAGGCAGTTCATCCTCAGAAGGAAGCGTTGTCGTCTGATGATGATAGCGTTATACCTGAGAAATCATGCCAACACACGATAGGTTACTCCGATCATCAAACTGACGAGTTGTACTATCATGTTGGGGGTACGAGTAAAACTAGAAAAAGGAGTCCTCGAAAACCAAAAACTCAGTGCCCCTGTTCCAAACTCATTCGGGCGGTATTGTCTGAGTGCAACTGCATCAAGGCAGTCCCCGAAAGAGTTTCAGTTTTCGAAAGGGTCAGTATCGAAACGCCAAAACCAAGGCCTAGGCGTTTCCGACAAAGAAGAACGGGAGTCGAAGATCGAGAATTTCTGAGGGTCACCACTAACATGACCAGCAAAAGGACATCGACACAGGGTAATCCCGAGTCGATTTCGGAAATACCTCGGCGTGTAACTCGTCTGCAGTCCGGAGCCATCATACGAGCAACTTATGGTAGGGTTCGGACAAGATTACCTTCAGAAGACGAAGAATCGGATGCCCACTCTACAATCGCATCAGATAACACAGTGTCTAGCGAAGGACAACCCCGCGAGTCATTTATGATAAGCGCGGAACAAGTGTCCAAGATGCTTGAAGAAGCCATGGCCAAACAACAGGAGAGCTTCAGGTTCGAGATGCAGATGGCCATGCAGAATATGAGAGAAATGCATGACCAACAGATCCAAGCACTGATGAACCGGCAAGGTGAGACAAGTCGTCGCAACCAGGTTAACCAGGAAGATGAGAACACACATGCGGATGAAGCTCACAATGCCAATAATCCTCCCGTCAATGTAGGGGGTGGTAATGAGAATGCTAGCGAAGATACAGGTGAAAGTTTGAAGATCAAAAATCTCAAGAGAAAAATCAATACGTTGATTTCCGCTCAAGAGATAAAGAAGACAGGCATTCCTTGTCCATACCCGAGAGAATGGGAATTAATCCCGTATCCGGTGAAGTTCAACTTAATCAACTTCACGCCGTTTGATGGGAAGGGTTCACCCACTCAGCATGTGATTTACTTTAAATCACACTTGGGGGTTATTTCTGGTAATGAACCTCTGATGGTACGGTCCTTCGTTGGCACTCTTCGTGGAGCCGCCTTCGATTGGTATCGCCGCCTCAAACCAGGAAGTATGAACAGCTGGGATGATATGGAGACTAAGTTCCTCACCAACTTCTTCGATGACGACACCGAGATATCCATCGGGTCGTTGCTCGACGAGAAACAGAAAGACGGGGAATTAGTGGATACCTTCGTCAAAAGGTTCCGGAATAAGGCGATGAATTGTCGGGACCCGATCGCGGAGGAGTTCATTCTCCAGACTTGCCACAACAACCTTGCATTGGACGTGTTGGAAGCAATGGGGACAGCACCGTCCAAGACGTGGAAGGATTTGAAGGTCCGAGGGGAACAAGCCGAGTGTTTCCTCAGAAGGAAGAAGGCAGAGAGAGGCCAGCAGGCGGCGAATGCTCCAACGCAGAACTTCAACCCAAGGGGGAAAGGTAAGGCACATGCTAATGCAGTTGATGCTAATCAAACTTTCCAATTGCAACCTCAGCAACAGCAGCAGCGGCGACAACGGCCTTAGAAACAGAAATCTTCGGAGCCAAGGTTTCCCAAAGTTTACTCCTTCAAAGATGATGAAGTTCCCGACATCTTCAAGTACATGTTGGAGAATAACAAAATTCAGCTGCCAGCGATCGTGGATCAAGAAGGGGCTAGCAAAGTGACGGATCTGAAGTATTGCGCATACCATAGAGCGGTCCACCATCCTACAAGGTCATGCTACCATCTCAAGGACAAGATCCAGGCGTTAATTGATGTGGGCGTTATAACCCCGAAGCCGTCCAAGAACGTAGGGGCAAATGCAGTATCAATCAGCTTCGGATCGGTGCCCACAACATGGTTTGAACCAAAGCGCGTCACCAAAGTAGGAATGAAGACGGTGAACGACGACCCATACGGACAGCGCCAAAAAGGACTAGTGCCACACACAGCCCCAAACGGCAAAATCCTCTGGGTCCATCCTGATCTTATTGGAGACGAGCAGTGGGCGACTTCCTCGACCAGAAAGGGTAAAGGCAAGGCCTGCAACGCTATTTCCGCAATCTTCGAAGAGGATGGCGATGAAGCTCCTACCTTCCCGCTCTCCGAAGAAGAACAAGAAGTTTTTGCCACTAGAAGCGGAAATCAATACCACTTCAACTATACATCGCCTAGTGATCAGTTAGCTAAGCAGGGGGTGACTAAACGGGGACCAACCAAAACTCTCATGGAGCTGGGGGTAATTGCGGTTCCTAAATCGGTTGAAGAGGCTCGACGACAGCCGGTGGATAAATAGAAAAAAAAGAGACCCCAGGAGGTTCAGAATCCGAAGCAGCCTCGTTTCAATTGTCCGATTAGAAGGGATAAACCGGAGAGCTCGAACACTCCGCGCATCTTCGATATTATGGCTCAACTAGCTAATATTCCAGTGCGGATAACACTGTATGAGTTGCTGCGGTTGTCTAAAGAGACCAGGAAAGCCTTACAAGAGGCCTTGGCCGATTTAGAAGCATTCCTTACACGGATCAAGCCGGTACCGGAAGAACCAGAACCGTTAATTCAACACTATAATATAGCGGCTAAGAACCTTCCCTGCATTACCTTCACCAAAGAAGATATGCAGACGAAGAATTCGAACCATGATCGACCGCTATATTTCATCGGGTACATTGGCTCTAGCGAAGTCAATCGAATCCAAGTGGATCCGGGTTTCGCTGTGAGTATTATGCCGCTTCGCTTCATGCATAGCATCGGCATTCCAGTCAGTAAATTGGCATCTACAGGCACTGTCATCTACGGATTCAACACCAGCGGGTCAAGACCTTTGGGAAAGATCCGGATAAAATGTCAAATGGGTGATCTGAAGACGGAAGTCACATGTTACTTGATTGATGCTGAGACATCATATAACTTACTACTGGGTCGGCCTTGGATCCATAGTAACGTTATAATTCCTTCCACTCTCCATCAGTGTTTGAAATATGTTGATACTGATGGTAAGGTCAGGACGGTGGTCGCGGATAAGCAACCATTCAAAGGGTTTGAGATTATTTCACTGATTCTCTCCTTTATGGTAATGAATCCGATACTGAACCATCAGCCCAGGGCACGGACAGCGGAGAAGAAGCTGATACCGAAGCCGGATTCGATTACAATGGAGGTTTTGTTTTAAATGACATTGTACCCTTTGTAATCAATCTTGATGATGAACAATCATCAGATGGCAGTTGTAACTAGCAACTTGCCAATATTGAAATAAATGATGATTTAGAGTACTCACTGTCTCTTGATGATGTGATAAAGGGATTGTGTGATAATCTCGATTTATATACGCCACTCCGATCATCTTATGTAACAAAGAAACACCTCCAGCATTCTTTCGGAACAACCCTGATCGTTCCTGCCAAAATAGGAGGCGAAAAAGAAGTGGTTTACGGTAAAGGATAGGGTTTTCCATTACCTGATCATTTCTTAAGGGAAGATGAGGATGATGAAAAACCTGGTCGACATTTATCTAAGTATAGTCCGGAAGCGCGCAAGCTCATGGAAAAACAGGGATATAATTTCGCACTCGAAGAGGGTTTATACTTCGATCGAGGTTCCCAAATTCCAGCCAAAGTAGCATATGTACCAAAAGGGAAACCGGATGATTATTATAAATTCAGACGAGGATGAGGGTATGTCTCTTCCTCAGAAGACGAGTGTTGCTGGTTAATCAATGACCAATCATCTAGGCAATACAAGGATGGGTACTCATCAGATTCCTCGGAATGGGATTCCGATACAAGTCTGGGGAAAGTATTCAAAGCCCTAATGTCGAACATGACTACAGCTGATCCATCTACAATGGAGGATGATGATCAAATGCTAACGTGGGAAGACCCATGGGTTCATCACCTGAACATGCAGTACGGCGATAGGTTTGAACAGAGGGAACCCCCCACTAAAGACAAAATAGTCCAAATTAATATGGACGATGAAGCCAACCCAAAGCCCATATTCATCAGCGATAGTCTTCCTCCAAATGAGAAGGAGGAATTAATTGCTCTCATCAGGGAATATATTGACGTCTTCGCCTGGAACTATGAGGACATGCCAGGGCTCGACACTAATGTGGCAATGCATCGCCTCGATATCAAGTCGGATGCCAAACCTGTCAAACAGCAGCAGAGACGGTTTCATCCGCAGATTATGGAAGCCATTGAGGCAGAGGTTAAGAAATTGATCGACTCAGGGTTTATCCGAGAGGAGCAACATCCAGACTGGCTAGCTAATATTGTTCCAGTCATGAAGAAAAATAGTAAAATCAGGATTTGCATCGACTTCAGGGACCTGAATGCGGCATGTCCAAAAGACGACTTTCCTCTCCCAATCACGGACGTCATCATCGACAATACGTGCGGATTTGAGAGAATGTCTTTTATGGATGGCTTTTCAGGATATAACCAAATCAAGATGCACCCGGATGATGAGAAGCATACAGCGTTCAGAACACCCCTCGGTGTCTTCTGCTACACGGTGATGCCTTTCGGTCTAAAGAATACAGGCGCCACGTACCAACGAGCAATGACGAAGATTTTCCAAAAACATCTCAGGAAAATAGTCGAATGCTATGTTAACGATTTGGTCGTAAAAAGCCGCGACAAAGAAGATCACATCAAAGATTTGAAGACGATGTTCGATCTCATTCGGAGTCATCAATTGAAGATGAACCCCACTAAATCCTTCCTTGGAATGTCCAGCGGAAAATTCCTTGGATTTGTCGTCACCACTAAAGGTATACATATCGATCCTGACAAGGTGAAGGCGATACATGAATTGCAACCCCCGAGAAATCTAAGAGAACTCAGAGGATTGCAAGGGCGTTTAGCTTACATCCGGCGGTTCATCTCAAATCTTTCTGGGAAGTGCTAACCATTCTCTAAACTAAACAAGAAAGGTGTATCATTTATTTGGCACGATGCCTGCTAAAAAGCACTCGAAGATATCAAGAGATATCTGACGAATCCTCCTGTCCTCGTCGCACCAAAATCAGGTAAACCGTTCTTGATTTACATTAAGGCGATGAACCATTCGATAAGTGTTTTATTAGCACAAGACGATGATAATGGTCACGAACAGGCAGTTTATTACTTAAGTCGGACTTTGGTAGGCGCCGAGTCTCGATATCCGATGATTGAGAAAGAATGCCTCGCATTGGTATTCGCAGTACAAAAGATGCGGCATTACTTGGTTGGACAGACGATTTACGTTATCTCTAACGTTAATCCAGTACGGGTATTTATGACGCAACCGGGTTCGATGAATTGGCGGTTAACGAAGTGGGCCCTTCTTTTGTCCCTGTATGATTTGCACTTCAAACAGCAGAAGTCGGTCAAAGGACAAGCGATTTGTGATCTTTTGGCGGCAAACCCGACAACGGATACGGTAGAAGTATATGATGACTTGCCGGATGAAACCCACGAGGTTAACACTATGTCGCATCAACAAGTATGGCAATTGTACTTCGATGGTGCTTCAAGAGCGGCTAATGTGGCAATAACCCTTGGATGTTCTAAAGTCTCCTCCGGAGTTGGAGTTGTCTTAGTTTCCCCGGGGAAGCATGTGATGCCTCGGGCTTATTCACTGACTGGTCCATGCTCTAATAACGTAGCCGAGTACAACGTGCTCCTCATTGGACTCAGTTTCGCCAAGGAGCTGGGGGTCGAATATCTCAAAGCTTTTGGGGATTCTCAATTGATAGTCAACCAAGTCCGTGGAGAGTATGAAGTCAGGAACCAAGACCTGATCCCATACCACCAGGAGGCCGTCAAAATGGCAGATTCTTTCGAAGAATTCTTTATTAAATACATCCCTCGTCTCCAAAACGCTTATGCGGATGTACTGGCAGCACTAGCAGTATCACTTGCGCAGCCGTCCGAAACTGAACTGCTAGTCACAGTAAGATCACATCAACTCTGCATACCCATATACAATATGGATATCGAAGAGGAAGATGACAGAAACATAAACGCCAAGGAGGTGAATTCAACTCAAATTGGGTCTGAGTCCCGAGATTGGCGTTTTCCCATCATTGATTACGTCCAATATGGTATTTTGCCAGAGAATGTAAAAGAAAGGGAATCAATCCGCCGAAGAGCACCAAGGTTCTTCTATAATACCGAGACCCATACATTATACCGTCGAGGGTATGATGATTTGCTACTCCGATGCCTTTCGAACGAAGAAGCAGAAGAAGTTCTTAAGGAAGCACACGAAGGAGAATGCGGCGCGCATCAGCCTGGTCCCAAACTGTATGATCGCATCAGGAGAATGGGATATTTTTAGCCAACAATGGTTCGTGACGCGATCGAATACGCCCGGGGATGTCACGCCTATCAAGTGCATGCAAATTATATGCACCAACCACCGGAGCGGTTACACACGTCAACCACATCTTGGCCATTCGAGACATGGGGTATGGATATTGTCGGTCCTATTTTTCCCCCTTCAGTCAAAGGCGATCGATTTATTCTCACAATCACGGATTACTTTTCAAAGTGGGCTGAAGCGATTCCGCTTAAAGAAGTGAAGACGAACAACGTCATCAATTTCATCAAGCATCATGTCATATACCGACACGGCGTGCCAAGACGGATCATTCATGACAACGGTCCACAGTTCATAAGTAACGCTTTCGTCAGATTCTGTGAAAAGTTCAAAATTCAGGATGTTTCGTCAACAGCTTATTATCCCGCTGCGAATGGATTAGCTGAGGCTTTTAACAAGACGATCATTAAAATCCTGTCAAAGCTCGTGAAGACCAATAAATGAGATTGGGACGATAAACTTGGCGAAGCACTCTGGGCTTATCGTACCACCATACGCACACCTACAGGAGCCACCCCATATTCGTTGGTATACGGATGTGAAGCTGTGCTACCACTGGAAATCCAAATCCCATCCCTTCGGATTGCTCTCACAACGGAGATGACGACGGAAGAACAACATCAGAAACGTCTCGAAGAACTCGAAATGTTGGATGAAAGATGCTTGGAAGCTCAACAACACATCGAGTTTTATCAAGCCAGAATATCTAGGGCTTTTAACAAAAGAGTCCGACAGAGAAGCTTCAAGGAAGGAGATGTGGTCCTCGCTGCTCGCCGACCGATAATCCTCAATTCCAAGAAGAAGGGTAAATTTGAACCCAAATGGGAAGGACCGTTTGTGATAGACACAGTCTACTCAAACGGCGCATATCGCCTCATTTCTCTAGAGGGCGTCAGGCAATTAATGCCAATAAATGGGAAGTTCCTGAAAAAGTACTATCCCTAGTACATTCAGGATAACCTATTTATCGGGAAGTTCCTCGAAGAATATTACACTTAATATTCTAGAGGATAACCCAAAATTATTTCTACCACTAAAATCTCTCACTGATCGATTTCAATTGACAGTGAGTCCACCAAAACTGTCTTTCTGGTCTAAGCCACCAACAAATTCCCCTCTTGATTCTTTCCACGAACAAGAGGCCCACTTTCAATTCAAAGCCTCCTTTCGATAAACGAAAGAACTCTCCTCTTTTCTCTTTGCTTAAACCTTTTCATGGTCATAACCAAAGTTGAAATTTCATTTCGATAAACGAAAAACTCATCTAGATAACCGATCCTATAAAAGGTAAGCTTATTTAGATCTTCCGGATTCTCGGAGTGGAGATCCCACTTCTAGTTTCTTTCTTGCACTAGAAATAGAATATAAAATTCTTCCTTTCCAGAATCAAGGAATAGAATATAAAATTCTTTCTTCCTTGTTCGGGGAATAGAATATAAAATTCTTCCTTCCCACACCAATCCTTTTCCAAGAATTTAGGATTCATCCTAGGAAGTTTATCCCGAATCCTAAGCAGGGAAGTCTGCGCCTAACACGCGCTGCCGGTTTAGTCTTTCTCCGTAGAAGAAGACACCAGAGTTCGATTCTGGGGTATTTTATCCTGAAACCTAAGCAGGGATAAGTCTGCACCTAACACGCGCCGCCGGTTAGTTCTTAACCGTTAAAAAGAACACTCACCCACATATTCAACATTGTGGCAGGTTGTTATTAATAACACCAAAATTCACGCCTTACACGCATGGGGAATTTCATCCTGAATCCTAAGAAAGGATATACCGACGCCTAACACGCGCCGCCGGTTTAGTCTTTCTCCGCAGAAAAAGACACCAGAGTTCGATTCTGGGGTATCTTATCCTGAAACCTAAGTAAGGATAAGTCAGCGTCTAATACACGTTGCCGGGTAGCCTATTCCCATGACAATGGCAAAGTCTACGTATTCAAAGTCGTAGCAAAGAGTCTAAGGGAGTTCATTCCGATAGCACAACGTCACATGCGGAACGGATTTAGACAATCCGCATGCTAGCCCGACTCAAACGGTAGTCGGTAAAGGCTAATCAAATCCGTTGAAGGCTGGGGGTTAGCCAAAAATCCTAAAGTCAATGCCTAACACGCGTCGACGGGTAGCCTATTCCCATAACAAATGGTAAAGCCTATGTATTCAACATCATAGCATAAAGACTAAGGGAGTTCATTCCTTTAGCACAACGTCACATGCGGAACGGATTAAAACAATCTGCATGTAAGCCCGATTCAAACGGTAATCGGTAAGAGCATGTCAAATCCGTTGAGGGCTGAGGATTTGCCAAAAATCCTAAGTCAACGACTCATACACGTCGCTGTTTAGTCTTTTCACAGGAGAAAGATGAAGTCTACGTATTCAATATCGTAGCACTAAAAGGGTTAACTCTTTTAGTTTAACGTCACATGCGGAACGGACTTGAACAATCCGCATGCTAGCCCGACTCAAACGGTAGTCGGTAAAGGCTCATCAAACCCGTTGATAGCTGAGAATTTACCAAAAATTATATAAATACGAGTCATTGACGCATAAATTCTATAGATTGGTCTCGTGACTCAAGTATCTGCCACGCTCCAATACCTTAAGAGTCTAAAACTGTGTATACTCCAGCAGACGTACGAGTATAAACTGTGTCAAACGCCGGACAACGCGTCGTAATGAAGCTTAGACGCCGGACAACGCGTCAAAAGGAAGCTCAAACGCCGGACAACGCGTCACAAGGAAGCTCAAACGCCGGACAATGTGTTGCAAATGAAGATTCAACACCGACAATCGATGGTCAGTTCTATGTTGAAACAGCAAACTCGAGCTAGAAAGTCAGGAAATCGAGAATTGACTTCAAGTTCAAAATTCTGACAAACGGTCAGACAATAAATGCAGCACCGGAACCCTTACAGACATTCAACAAAGCACCGAATAGCCTGGAGGACTAAAGGAATCAAGAATAGAAGCCATTCCAAATATCCCGTCATAACCGATTGAAGGATGGGATAATTATATCCAAAGTATTCCAGACTCTTCTATAAAAGAATGAGGCTGAAATACTTTGGAGGGGGTATCTGTAGGCGTATAAAACTGCCTATAGGTCCCTTAACACAGCTCGACGATATTAATTCGACAAACCAACCATCGGGCAACGTATGCAAACACGATCGTTAGTCCACAACACCGAAGCCAAGTGATACGCGACGAAGCGGATTAACGAGGCGACGAGGCTAACTAACCGCACGCAAACAACGGAATAAATCGACTCGCGTGCGGAATCAAGCTAACGGTTTGGTGAGTCAACGAGTCATCCAACTATAGAACGGATTCGAACTCGAACACCGAAGCGGATTTACTGCCAAATCAGGATCCGGACTGCCAAATTAGGATTCAGATCAACAAATCAGAGTCCAGATTAACAGCGAAACCGGATAACGGACACAACGGCGAACACCCGGCCAAAACCAAGTCACCCAAGGGTGGCTCGGTGGCCGAGCCACCCCAAGGTGGGTGGCTTGGTGGCTGAGCCACACTCAGATCTGGGCCCAGATCCGCTTTCAGAGGCTATAAATAGAGGAGTAAGAGCTCATTTTTCAAGGTTGGATTTTGGAGAGCCGAAACTCTGCTGGATTGAGAACTTGCCTTCGGATTTTCAAGCTTAGAAGACTCGGACTCTCAGATCTGGTTCTTGGCGATCATCCTCGCTATATTAGGCAGGAGTTCGAGAGAGATCAGATCTGAGATCTACACGGTTTCCCTCCGGATCAAAGCTTGGCCTTTGATCCCGAGAAGAGTCTCAATTTCGCTTGGTCGATTTCGATACTTGGGCTATTATTTCCTTGGCGAAATAATCCCCTCGGCTATTATTTCCTTGGCGAAATAAGACCCGCTATACCGTGTAGATCCGACCGGATCTAGATCGCGCGGTGGTCCACGGATAAACCCCGGCACAGGCAAAGAACCCACGCAAGCGAGTGACCGCAAAACAGGAGCTCGTGATTCGTTCGACATAGAAGGAAAAAGTTATAATTTTTATTTCTTTTTTTTATTTCATTGTAACCGGATCTTATAAAAAGACCGGATCTTTGTAATCGATAAACTATTACTAAAGAGTACGATGAATTCAATGAAAGCCACAATTTTTCCCGTGAACAGTCCCGAACTTCACCTTCGTCTTTTTGCCAAGAACACAGTGCTCACAGAACTCAATCTTCCCACTCTTGGTTCCCTTCAAAAGCCCCTGCTTACACAATGCCTGTAGTGGCTTTTCACCTGTGTGTCCTAACCTGTAATGCCAAAGTCTGCTCATGTTCGCCTCTAAAATAGCCGAAGCAACCTGGCCAATCTTGGTGCTCCCCTTTAGATAGTATAAATTTTGACTGCGGACTCCCTTCATCACCATAAAAGATCCCTTAGTAACCTTCGCTATAGCGTCCTCAAAGGTCACCCTGAATCCCTTCGCCGCCAAAACTCCATCTGAGATAAGATTCTTCTTCAGTTGAGGAACGAATGTCACATCCTTCAACTCACGGACTACTCCATCGTGCATCCGAATCCTCACAGTACCTATCCCCATAAATACCACATGATTGATCATTTCCCATGACAACAACACCCCCGTCGAGTCTCTCAAACGATGAAAACCAATCTCGCCTAGGATTCACATGATAAGTAGCGCCAGAATCGAGCATCCAATCCGCTGCATCCAAATGGTTCACCTCCAGAGTAATCAAAAGAGAAAAACTCGAATCATCGGAATTATCGCCTTTCGCAACATTCACCTCATTAGCCTTCGGGCCCTTATTCTTGCTATTTAAGTCGACTTAGCAGAGAGAAAAACAACAACTGGAGCACACTTCGTAAGTCAACTTATCAAGTCTGATAAGTCGACTTGGCAGAGAAAAAATCACAATTCTAGCACAGATCGTAAGTCGACTCATGCACAGACACAAGTCGACTTACCATAAGTCGACTTAGCCATGTGCATGAGTCGACTTATGATAGAAAAACCGGTTTTTTCTGATTTCTTCCATAATTATGGTACATAGGCAACCATGTTGGTGCAGCCGTATTTGGAGAGACGACACATTGATGCTCTTGGTTTGGTGTCAGCTCAGTTTTGGCAAATTTCGCCGAGGTGGAGAATTGTGGAAGAAAACAGAAAAAAAACTAGTTTTGCTGTCATAAGTCGACTCATGCACATGGCTAAGTCGACTTATGGTAAGTCAACTTGTGTCTGTGCACGAGTCGACTTACGATTTACGCTGGAGTTATGATTTTTTTCTCTGCCAAGTCGACTTATCAGACCTGATAAGTCAACTTACGAAGTGTTCTCCAGTTGCTATTTTTTCTCTCTGCTAAGTCGACTTATGCACTCTGATAAGTCGACTTACGACGGGTTTTTTTACAAAGTTTGGTTTCCTGTTTGCACTCTGTTTGGGTTTTTGTTTTGATATAAATAGGGAAACAATTTGTTAGGGTTTGATATCAGAGATTGAGGAATCTTTTGAGCATTGTGAGAGGGAGATATTGTGAGCAAGGTGAGATCTTTGGTTGAGGGTTAGTTTGAGGGATCTTATATGATTGTAATCCTCTGTACTCTCCTTGAATTAGTGAAATCTCCCCATCCTCTCCCCGTGAATGTAGGCAAGTTACTGAACCACATATATCTCTGTTTTGGTTTGATTTGTCATAGTTGGCTTGGTTTGTGCAAGTGTGTGACTTTCTTCTTCTTGTGATCACAAGTTCGCTGTGTGTGTGTGCAACACTTCTGCATAGGCGCGCGACAAGTGGTATCAGAGTCCAGATTGTAGATCTAGGGTTTTTTGGATTAGATGGAGGAAAATTCATGTGTAAAAGCTTGGTTCTTGGAGTTCTAGGCTTTGTTGGAGTTAGGGTTCGAAGTTGCCATTGGAGATCTCGCTTTCATCTTGTGGTTAGGAGTTCTATTTGGAATCCAATCTAGGATTCAATTAGGTAATTTCTTATTCTATTCAAAGTTTGGATCTTTCTCTGTAATTTGGAATTTGTGATTATAGGTGAAGAAGTTGGTGAAAGTAGCAAGATGATCGGCACAGTTCAAGTGGGTTTTCAGAACACTAAGATTAGTGTAGTGAAATATGATGGCAAAATTAACTTTGGCTTGTGGATGAGCGACGTACAGGATGCGCTGAATGCTCAGAATTTGGAACAGACCATCATGGTCCACGAGAGGCCACCTAAATATGATGAGGCGATATGAAAAAAGATGAATCGAAACGCTTGCGGGGTGATCAGGTCCTGTTTGGAACAAGAACTAAAATATGATGTAATTGGGGTGATGTCTGCAATGAAGATGTGGGAAATTCTTAACAACAAGTATCTCACGAAGAGTGTTGAGAACATGTTGCACTTGCTGTGAAGATTATTCAGATTTCAGATGTCCAGAGGCACCTCGCTTGCAGCTCATGTGAACAACTATACAAAGTTGTTGTCGGACTTGGCGAACATGGATGAGAAGATCACGGATGAGTACAAGGCTATTATTCTTTTAGGCTCCTTGCCGGATGAGGAGTATGATACCTTCGTGCTTATGTTGCTGAACGGGAGATCTTCTATCACTTATAGTGAAGTGACTAACGCATTGACGAACTACGATTTGAGGAGGAAGGATAAGGAGACTTCCCGCGTTAGTACTTCTTGTGAGGCCTTGTCGACGAGAGGTAGAAGCTCATATCAGAAAGGTGGAAATAGAGTGAGGTCAAAGTCAAGAGGTCGTCACCAGCTTGGAAAGAACCAATGTGCATTCTGTAAGGAGCAGGGACATTGGAAGAGAGACTGTCCAAAGGTCAAAGAAAAGGAGAATAGCAAGAATAAGGGCCCAAAGGCCAATGAGGTGAATGTTACGAAAGGCGATGATTCCGATGATTCGAGCTTTTCTATTTTAATTACTCTGGAGGTGAACCATTTGGATGCATCGGATTGGATGCTCGATTGTGGCACTACTTATCATGTGACTCCTAGGCGAGATTGGTTTTCATCATTTGAGAGACTCGATGGGGGTGTTATTGTCATGGGAAATGATCAATCCTGTGGTATTTGTGGGATAGGTACTGTGAGGATTCGGATGTACGATTGAGTAGTCCGTGAGTTGAAGGAGGTGAGATTCGTTCCTCAACTGAAGAAGAATCTTATCTCAGTTGGAGCTTAGGAGGCGAAGGGATTCAGGGTGACCTTTGAGGACGTTGTAGCGAAGGTTACTAAGGGATCTTTGGTGGTGATGAAGGGAGTCCGCAGTTGAAATTTATACTATCTGAAGGGAAGCACCGAGATTGGCTAGGTTGCTTCGGCTATTTCAGAGGCGAACATGAGAAGACTTTGGCATTACAGGTTAGGGCACACAGGTGAAAAGTCACTGCAGGCATTGTGCAAGCAGGGGCTTTTGAAGGGAGCCAAGAGTGGAAAGATTGAGTTCTATGAGCACTGTGTTCTTAGCAAGAAGACGATGGTGAAGTTCGGGATGGTCATTCATAGGACGAGGGGCATCTTGGACTACGTATACACAGATGTTTGGGGTCCCACCAAGACAACATCACTTGGTGGTCGACATTAGTTCGTCAGCAAATCCTAACTAACTTGCATGAGGGCACAAGCGCAATTATCAACATTATTCTCTCTATGTCCTCTCCTACCATGGTCCAGTGCGAGATGGACATATTGACAATTTAGCAACAGATAAAGCTTCCTTACGACTCATCTGGGTCGACCACACTTCCATTTCTTTCTGATCTACCCTTCCAAGTTGCATAAAAAAGGTAATAATTGAAACAAAATCCTAAGTCTAATTTCACTCATTTTGATTAGATTTCCACCTTGCTCAAATCACTAGTTAAAGCATCGGAGCGTCATCGAGGCATATACCCTCGGTGCCTTCTAACTGTTTGCAAGTGATTTTAGAAGGGACTCCACCAACAGATCCGCCGACCAGAAGAATCAGAGGAGTTTCTATAACAATCCCAACTCCGATAGCTTCTCAACAGCAGATTTCTCAACCAAAACAATGTTAAACCTTTTTATGTTGCATGCTTTATCTTTTAGGTAGATCTCAATGGACTGGATCAAATATCTACCATGGGTTTTGAAGTCTAAAACTTAAGTTCCGAATTTATAAGAATGCTAGTTGTTTTGCAAAAATTGCTTATAATGATAAACATTTATTAGTCACCAAACTAACTACAAAGAAGAAGTTCGGTTGCGCCACCCCCGCAACATTAATAACGGGCAGCTTTCCATTGGCTAATTGGACTGCCCAAAGGCCAGATCCCCTAAAATTTATTAATTCTATAGTTTATTTATTAGTGAATAAATATGTTCATTTCTCATTATAATACAACGCAAATTGTATTATAATCAATAAGAAACGTTTTAAAGATAACGACATTTATCTGTAAAATAATATTTATTTGTTGATACCCTACCCTGTAATAGAAACTCGTTGGTTGGCAGTAGATACATCTGACTATTGTACACATGCTAAAAATGTACCAACATTGTTATTGTTTTATTCCTCATATTATTCTTAGTGCTTCTTTCTCTAGCTTCGTCTTTGTAAATATTATATTCACTCTAATTTACTAACCATCATAATTAATAAATAGGGATTAAAATATACTCCAATTAATCCACATGATCATCTACAGTTAATATATTTTGAAATGGGGCATTTTCCCCAATTTTTATTATTTCAGCCATAATATAGAATAGGGTTTCCATATATATGTGTGTGCATATAGTGTGCGTGCGTGTGTGTATATATATATATACACACATATATCACATATATACCGAAAAACTATAAGTATTTCTAAATTTACCTTTCAATTCATCGTAATTCTAAATTTATCCCTCAAATTATTTTATTTTTAAGATTTACCCCCGACTTAAAATGTGTGTTAGAATTTTAACAGCGTTTGCATTTAAATTATTGGGAAGACTCCCTTGAAAATAATGTAACTGGATCTTCTCTCATGTTCCGTGGAACCCATCTGGTTTCTCTTCCCAAACTCAATCTCTTCAAGATCCGTCACAAATGAACACCCACATAATAAATTATATATAACTTCTTCACTATTTGTTGTTCACTCACATTCTCGATCATCAATCCTATAACATAGTTATCAGATAATCAGTTTTATAACTTCTTCCTCTAGCAGGCCGTGTTGGGTCCTTTTGTTTTAATGATGATTTACAAACAATTTACATCTAATGTTGTTTGTCTAGTATTTGTGGTTTGTATCTATTCTAGGCAAACAATAAGTTGGAGGATGGATGGAATCGAGCATTCACGATCATATCAAATAGAGGTTGGCGGAATTGTGGTTGAAGCCTATACAATTCAAGTTAAAGATCCAATTACAAGCTTCATCCAAGTTTATCAAGTTGAGCTACAATGAAGATCAAGATCAAGCTTGGGTAACATTTAGTTTAGGTTTTATATTATGTGTGTTAGATACTCTAAGCTCAATATCATATACACACACGTATTTGGTTTCTATGTATATATATAGTTATATATATATACATGCACGGTTTTGTGTTTTGGACCTCCTTGTATAGTTATATATATATATACATGCACGGTTTTGTGTTTTGGACCTCCTTGTAAAGTTATATATATATACATGCACGGTTTTGGGTTTTCATATTCATATATATGAAATTACATATTTTGTAAAAATATTGTATTCTTAGTTTTTAGACTTAACAATAATCATATACATATTTTATTAAGTCTATATAATCATTGTGTAAAGTTTCAAAACATGGTTTAGCTAAAATATCAAAATTCATGTGTTGGCATTTTTATGGTTTGGACCTCCTTGCAAAATAAGGATATTTAACATTTGGGAAGTCCTTTTTGAAAACCAGTTTCTGTAGCATGTTTATTATCATGTCTACAATTATTTTCCAAAGTTTTATATTTTTCTGAATTTATTTAATATTTTTAAACCCTGTTTTATGTTGACATGTAATGTTTAAATCAGGCTGTGTGCATGTCATGAGTCGACTCATGAACAGTGTTGAGTCGACTCATAAACTGTTGTGTAGTTTACTTTTTGGTTCTGATGAGTCGACTCATAACATCATGAGTCGACCTATCAGGTTGAGTCGACTCATACCTGTCATAAGTCGACTCATGAAGTGTGCTGGAAAACTAGTTTTGTTTCTGCTGAGTCGACCCATGAATTCATGAGTCGACCCATGCAAGATGAGTCGACTCATGAATTTTATGAGTCGATCCATAAGTTGGTTTTTAGCCTGTAATGGCAACTTATGAGTCGACTCATGAAAAGTACAAGTCGACTCATAACATTGTAATGGCTATATTTCCATACTGTATTGTTTTTAGGTTTTTGGTCTTTTTGCCTTGTTTTCTCTTGGCTTTGGGGTTCTTATAAATACCCCCACATATTCTCACTTCAAACTAATCTAAGAGAATGTTTTAACAAAGTTTTAACAAGGGTTTAAGTTTTGTTTAGTGTTTGTTTAAAAAGCTTTTAAGCGTTTAAGAGTTTTATTTGTGAAGAGAATTTCTCAAGAGCAAGTGGAGATCATCCTTGGTGTTTGAGCATTCACTCTTCTCCCTCTCTCTTGTTATCTATAAAGAAGTTTCCCTAAACTCAATCTAGCTTTACATTTATATTGTTTAATTACCATTTTATTAAGCTAGTGTTTATTTTGAGTTTAGTTGATTTTGTTTACTCTTTGTTTTCACACACAACCATTGAGCTTATTGTATTTGCATACATTGTATAATTTAGGTTGTGGGGTTTGTGTGACATTGAGTGTGAGCCTACATTGTGTTCTCATCTATTGTAGAGAACAAATTTATATTTGTGTGCTTATCGTGAGATCACTTTGTAATACACATTTACACTGAGAGGAGTGTGTGGTGAGGACGTAGTCGATACCGAGAGGAGTGGCGTCGGTGGCCTAGTAAGAGGTGATAATTCCGAGCACTTGAGGGAGGCGATACGTGAGGACCAACACTTGAGGTTGTAGTTTGTGTATGGACATTGTGAGAGATTTGTAGAGTTTTCGGTAAGCTAGAAAACCGAGTGTGTAGAGAAGTTCCGGCTTCCAAACCGGGTGTGTGATAGTGAAGATCTCCTCGAGGTGAGGAGCGGGGACGTAGGTCGTGGGGACCGAACCTCGTGAACATATCATTTGTTTGTGATTGCATTGACGCACTTATAACTGTTCATCTTATAGCCTATTGCATCTTGTTTATATTTTCCACTAGTTTGTTTCACCCTTGTGATAGTTTAAATATATCCTTGCATATACCATATAGTATATCTCTTTGCTAGGATATATCAACTTAGTTATATTGCTTTTCTTGCGCATATCACATTGTATATCTATCTTATAAGAATAATTTATTAATTAGTTTTAATTGGCATTTAAATCGGATTAGATTAGCATAAACCCTATTCACCCCCCCTCTAGGGTTCTTTCCTAGTGGATTAGGGTACTTTCAGGCCACAGTCCTAACCTACTACTTATAAACTAATGGAGAACAACAAAAAAAGTTCTATGAATAGTAAAAAACCAAACTTATAAATATGAGCAAATAAAACTTCCCACCCTCTACAAACTACCTCTTCCTAAATTTTCTCGGAAAACCTCCCCCAACCGGCCCCACCTCATACCGCCCCCACGTTCTCTCTCCCTCTCTCTGACATTCCCCATTTACCTTCTCTTTCTTTCGAGAAGCAGCGTGAAGCACTTTTCCCATTTCTTTTCTCTGCTGATTTGCTTAAAAAATTTAAAAGCGCTTCCTACGTGGTTTGCCCTAATTAAAAGAGATCGATGATGGTGATCCCTCTTCTTCTCTTTATTTAATTCGATTCGATGATATAGCAGAAATAAGAAAAAGAAGGAGGAAAATATTAACACAGAGAAATCTCGATGGCGATGATGGCCAGTGCTTCATCGCAGTAGTAGTAACAAAATCTTCAAAGTCTAAATCTAAATCGTGGCGGCGGTGAAGAGGACAAAGGGGAGAAGATTGTGGCTGACCGTTACTTGAAGAGGGAGCTCCTCAGCGAAGGAACCTATGAGGTCGTCTTCAAAGCCCTAGATACCAAGGTCAGCAAACCCTAATTTTTAACTGTACATGCTATCAAGTTGATGGCTTCAATTCGCTCTCTTTCTCTCAAATTAGGGTTTCTTTTGTTTTTCATGACTTAGCTTCAGATTATTCTATTCCAAGTTGATGTTTGGATCGGGTAAGGTGAATGGTTGCTTTCCCAGAGGGAACCTTTTTTTTCCACTGTTTTGTCTATCTATGTTGGTTTTATTTAGAGTTAGTGAGGTTAAATTTGTGTAATTAGCATTAAAATTGATCGACTCTTTTGGTTTGATGATTTCAGAAGAGAGATGGCATGGGCTTAAGTCTTTCAAGCAAGAGCATGATTGTAGAGCATTTCAATTAGTTTTTTATGTCTATTTATGAAAATTGCATATTATTCTAACACATAATTTGATTTTGGTTTGCAACGAATAGGAAGCCAGGATCTGCAAAGGTGTTGATGATGGAGGGGTCTATGGATTGGGCAATTTCTAGGTCTAATATGATTATTTCAACTACTTAATAATATTAAATACTTGATTAAGTTCTCTTTGGCTATTCAACTAATCACATGGCTCCTCTGGCTCTACCTCTTTGCAATGTTCATCTTGATCGTGCTCATTCTTTGCTTCAGTCTTTGGTTTTGCTGTGACTAATAAAGGAGTAGGCCAAGTTATTTTAGGGAGACGATACAAGGAGTATAAGATTGGTAATTATTCTCATTGGTTATAAAAGAGGATAAATAATCCTAAGAATTAGGACAAGATTCACAGTTGTTTAGTGGATAGCAAGGTTTGTAGAAGTCTTCAGGAGTAGAGGCAGACCCTTTGTGAGTTTATCAATGGCAGTCTCTCTCCAAATCAGGTATTGGATCTTTTATTATTATTAATAGTGTTTGTTCTATTAGTTTGTTTTGTAGATTGTTGTTGGAATTGGAACTCTGTTCCCATTTGTTTCATGATTGATAAGCAAATACATATATAACATTCATTATTAGAATCAAACATACATTTGGTTAAAATTGTTAATGAACTATCAAATCGAACATTCCTTTGGTTAGATTCTATTCATTTATAAGCAGAACGCTAAAAATTAAACTTCTGCAGATATTTAGATGAATAATACCCGAATTGTTTATTAATTATTCAATTCACTTCCACCCCAATACTTCATATATAAAGCATAATAATTTATTTTGATAACATGTTCAATATTTGCAGAAAAACTTTTACAAACCGTGCTTTGCAAGGGTCTAAATACTAGTATAACTAGAATTACAAAAAAAGTAATAAATAAAAAATATCAAATCCTACTCTAAAAAACTCTCTATGATTGAGTAAGTCAATTGGTCAAATCTTAGATAAAACTAGATTTATTTCCTAATCAAAACAAAGACTCAAATTTATTACTTAAAATAACCTGAATGCTAATTATTTCTTAAATTCTGCCAAAAATGGGTGACATTGATAGGCTTCTGGGAATCTGTGAAACTGACTCAGTCTCATTGGGATAAGTAATTTTTATAATATGTTAGAATCATCTTCTAGATTAGGAGATATAATAGTTTCATTGCGTGCAACTCAATAAAGCATCCATATTTGCATTTGACTCGTGATGCTCCCTCTTTTTCATGAATTCGTTCGTTATACGTCCTACATCAGCTTCTCCTTGTTGAAAAAAGGCTTGACTGTGAGCTTATATTTGCTTAAATAGGAGCTTCCTCAATAAACACTTTTCTTCTCCTGCATCGATCAATATCTACCTTATACTTAGCATTGATTTTATCGATATGTTCTTTTACCTCCTCATCTATGACTTTTTTCTGAATTAAACTTTTTTGTGAATATTTTCCACATCATGTGCAAGTGATTGACAACATGTGGATCTGCAGTTGACCTAAAAAAACTCCTCCAAATCTATTTTTACTGCTTTTTGTATTCTTGTGTCTAAAGTTTCATCTTAGCCTTGTCAAAATTATTTACAACCTTTGCTTTGAAAGAAAAATTATTCTCACACTCCATCCACAATTCTTTCATCTCCTTTGCTATAGATCCTCTACCAAGCAAGTTATACATGTGTTGAATTATCTCTTTTTATATTCTACACTAATCTATTGAACCATCAATCTTAACAAACGGCATTGTAGAGGATTTCACATGTTCCCCTGCGCAAGTGATACTCCAAATATGCGCCATGCTCCTCATCAACACTAAATCCTTCCTTGGATAATAAATCTCACTCCTACAACTGCAAATTACAACATCAAAAGCTTCTGACTCCACGTTGCAAGATTTCAATGCCTTAATTATTTTTGTAATTGTGAATCCTCTAGACAGCACTTATCCATCATGTCAGCCTTGCTTACAAGCTCCAATCACTTTCTTAATCACCGTTGACAACTCAGCGAACAAAAACTTTCCATCAGAATCATAGCAATTAGCTAGCAATCACAGAGACATGCTTTCTACATTATGGACTTGAGTTATAATCATGCAGGAATCAAGATTTTGATGGTGTAAGGTTTCTATTATTCTTGTAGTATTAATAACAACATCATTAATAGAGAATTGAGTTGTGAGATCATCAAAGTTCTGAAGGGAGTCACTAGTTGTCTTCTAGACTGGTAGAGCGAGATTTAGAGCAGTTGAGGGATGAGGAGGAGTTCCACATTAGATAGGTAAATTTGGCATGTAGGCCGTATGCTCTTAGTAGAAATTAGTCTGAGGAGGGCTTCAGATATATATATCACGTGGATCTATTAGCACAACATTATGCAATGCCTTATCGGTTTGGAGTTCTTCTAAATATAACTGGTGCAAGAGAGCTTGTACTTTCAGAGGACTTTTGGTGAGACTAGAATCTTCATTTGCAAATAAGGCATAGATCTCTCCTGTTTTCTTCAAGTCTTTACCAAAGCCTCATTGTCTGCTACCAAAAGTTTCTTCTTTTTAGTGCTCTCTATTTTTAATGGCTCCTTTTATGTAAGAGCTGTGAGTGCAACTCGACACCCATCTTTCTTAAAGATATAAGCATTGTCTCTACTGTTGTGAGTAGCGCTAACATCAAATTGCCATAGCATACCTAGAAACATATGATAAGCAGTCATCTCGACCATGTCACACAACACGTCATCAAAATAATTACAGTCGATGAAAAAAATACTTGACACCACTCATAGATTTGCACATCATTGACCTTACAAACTTAGTTTGTATTGCAGGGAGTGGGGTGTT
This sequence comes from Asparagus kiusianus, assembly GCA_022839385.1. Lineage (NCBI taxonomy): Eukaryota > Viridiplantae > Streptophyta > Magnoliopsida > Asparagales > Asparagaceae > Asparagus > Asparagus kiusianus. The sequence goes on along the minus strand of BQKN01067538.1, from coordinate 63,939 downwards.
TCTCTATTTTCAAGCATAGCTTCTCTATCATACAACAAAAGACTAGATTCTCACTACTGCTATTGTCAATGATAACATTACAAGTCTTTTGCATCATGGTGTATCTCATGCGAATGATATTGTGCTTCTGATGTGGTTCTTCTTTCTTTGTTGCTTCTTCATTGGTCTTCACAACTTCAAAGTCTTGCTTAGGGCTATATTGAGATTGCTTAATTACTCCATGATCATGGTTAGAGTGTGAACGCATATACCATTTGAACACATAATAATAGGTAGGAAGAAAATGGGCTTTCAACTATTACTTCTGTTGGAAATAATAAGATTAAAAATAGATCCAGACATCAGCAGAACAAACCATATAGGAATAAAAGAATAAAGCAGAGAGATAAAAACACCATAACTGATAAACTTAAAGTTTGAGATACTTTACAGAAATGCCGAATCGCCCCCTAAACAGAGGACTAGCCTTGAAGAAATTATGCTCCACCTACAGTAGTGTTGGGTCTAAATAATATTTTTGAGGATGAGACGACATCAGTCCAAAGAAGTGCTCTTTTCTATTGAATATCTCGACTGTAACTTCAATTCGTCAGAATCTTCAATACCAGTAGCTAACAAAATTATAAAAGGAAGACAAGGGAAGAATTTTATTTCTATTTTCTATGTCTCACAAATGAATAGAGGAAGCCCTTTATATAGGGTTCAAGTGAGCTAATGGGTTAGACAAAGCTTTGAATGCCAGTTATTGCAACGTTTATAACGTCTATTATAACTATCATTCAACCCTTCTAACATTCGTAATGTACGAAATGTTCAGGCTAGTTAAATGAAGCACATACAAAAAGGGCACATGATAGCGGACGCGCTGGACAACAAATAATGACAAGGTTTCCTTATTAGTTTAGTTGTTACACATACTCGACAATTTTTGTTGTGATCTATAGAAAGTTTTGGAATCAAGATTCATCATTCTTTCTAAAAAATTTAAATTAATATGACCAAGGTATTTATGCCAAATATTAGATGATTCAAAATTGTTACTAACAGGTTAATCAAGAACCAAAATCCTATTTAATTCATATATAATAGGTTCTATTTTAACCTTATACATTCCCTCAGAATCATAATCCTTCAAAATAAAAGGTCGAGAATGTAACATAACCACTTTATTACATTTAAAAGAAAATTCATAACCCTCCCTAATTAAACATGAATTATATCGCGTCGAATGGCAGGAACATGATGTAACCTGTGTAATGATAGAACTCGCCTTGAAGGAAACCATTTGTCCATATCCCAACACCTTAGATGCAGTTTGGCTCCTCATCTTCACGGTATTTCCATTTGTAGGCTAGTAAGACACAAACAACAATTTATCAACATAAATGTGTACATTTGCGTTGGTGTCTACCAATCATGTTTACCTGAGGCACTCTAATAGACCCTGAATTGGTTTTAGCTTTCTTTGTAGGACAAATTTTAGCTCAATGTCCAACATGTCCATAATTCTAACATTGTTTGTTTTCTTTTGGTTTTTTTTTGAATCTTCGTATTGGTTTTAATTTTGTCATCAGGTTTGCCATAAACTTTTTCCTAGAAGTTATAACAATTACTTTGGGTTGGTGCTCAATAGGCACATTATGTTTCTGATTCTTATACTCTTCCTTAGTTGTTATTATAATCATCAAGTCATCTAGATTTATTTTTAGCTTTTGATGCTTGAGAGACATTCTGAAACTCTTCCAAGAATGAGGAAATTTTTTGATGATTGCCACAACCTGAAATTTTTCAAGAAGCTCCATTTTAGCTTCTCGAAGAGCATGAAGAATGAATAGAAGTTCATGTGCTTGTTCTGTCATGGATTACCCTTGACCATTTTATACTTTAAGAACTTAGACCCAAAATATTTTTTAAGACTGAGGTCTTCAGTATTATATTTTTTTGTCCAGCTCACCCTATAATGCCTTTGTAGTAGCTGAAGAAGAATAATAGACATAGAAGAATGCATTGGACATTGCCAACAAAATACATCCCATGGCTATTTGATCCTTCTCCTTCTACTGTGCAATTTTATTTGCACTATTAAGATCTTTTCTATCTAGTTTTGGGTATTATGAAAGAATCATTGCTAGCAGACCCTTATTCATCAGTCAAAACTTCATATGTTGCTATCAACGTTTGAAGAACTGATCCATGAACTTTTTTGACATTCCAAAATGTCCATTTGGGGCAAAGGCACCAGAACTAACCCCTTAAATAGAAGACATAACTTTAGATGTTACTAATTTATTTAAGATTGTTGGGAATAACAAGATTAAAAATAGATCCATACATAAGTAGAACAAACCACATAGGAATAAAGAAATAGAGCAGAGAGATAAAAACACCATAACTGATAAATTTAAAGTCTGAGATACTTAACAGAAATGCCGAATTTCCCTCTAAACAAAGGACTAGTCTTGAAGAAATTATATCCCACCCATGATAGCATTGGCTCTACGCAATACTTTTGAGGATGAGATAGCAACAACGCAAAGAAGTGCTCTCTTCTGTTGAACATATCGACTACAACTTCAATTCGCTAGAATCTTCAATATCAGAAGCTTACAGAATTGTAAAAGGAAAATAAGAGAATAATTTTATTTCTATTTTCTGTGTCTCACATATGAACAGCGGAGGCCCTTTATATAGGGTTCAGGTGAGCTGAAGGGTTAGACAATGCGTTGAATGTCAGCTATTGTTATGTTTGTAATGTCTGCTATAACTATCATTCTAACTTCAGAACGTTCATAACATTTAAAATGTTTAGGCTAGTTAAATGCAGCACATGTAAAGAGGGCACACACCAGCACATGCGTCGGACTACATGCACAAATCGGGCACACGGATTGCGTACACGGACCACATGCATGAGCCACATGCCCGCATGCACGTGCCTGCTCGCTAGCATACCAGCACAAATGTACATTTCTAATACCTTTGTTACAACATATATAACACATCTACTAATTTAAACTATTTAAAATGCATTCAATTAGTCAATGTGGTACTAACACTTACATACTACTAATTAAATACCTTTTAATTTTCATCTATGGAATCCAACCATATAAATGGTATCCTTCCATATAAATCCTCCATTATTCGTTTATATCAATAACTTCATCTTCACCCATGATTAGATTTTACGCTTTTGCTGATGGGCTCGATCTCCACATAATGATTGCCACTAAAAAGCTATTTAACATTAAATCAACAGGCAACCCGCTTAACCTTCTGATCTTTAGTAATTCCCAAATAGTTGAAAAATCTCTCCACCACATAAATCTAATCAAGAAAATTCTTTATATTAAGTTTTAACAAAAGACGATAAAAAAACTCTTGTGTTTTTAGTATCATAGATATCCCATCTTGAGTAGTCTCGATGATAACGATTTCAGCATAGGGCCTTATACTCATTGATGTCGCTGTTAAATTCTTCCTTTGGATTCATATCATGTCTTTAATGACCATCGTGATCATTCTGGGTTCAGATGCTTCATTACCGATGTAAGTTTGTCTGTATGAGTTCTTATATGAGTTTGGTAAGAGGGACTTCATCACCTGGAGTAGGATAGAAAAAACTTAGCTTTGATACGAATTAACATAGTGTGAAAGTAATAAATTTTGAAATCTATCAAGGGTTGCTCTTTGAATTCATAAAGAATAAACTTCAAATCCATGAAGAAAAATTAAATAAGAAGAATTTTACTGATGGAAAGTTATCTATTCTAGGATGTCTCTTCCTAAAAATAGAAACACAAAATAAACACCTAATATAACTAGATTTGCAAAGAGATAAAAGTATCAAATCCTATCCTAAAAGTACTCTTTATGATTGAGGAAGTCAATTAGTAAAATATGAGATCAAACCAGATTTATTTTCTAATCAAAAAAGACTCGAATTTATTACATAAAAGCTGATTATTTTTGAAACTATACCAAAACAGGTGATACTAATGGGCTTCTAGAAATTTGCCAAGCTAATTGCCTCTATCTGGTCAAGATATGAGATTTTTACATATAATATGCTAGAATCTGCCTTCAAGATGAGGAGATATGGCAGTTTATCTTCATACAAGTCAATAAGGTATTCGTATCTACGTCTAGTGATGCTCTCACTTTTCGATGAATTTGTTTCGTAATGTATTGTGCATCTTTTGCTGTAGAAAAATTATAACCCTACCCATACACACACATATGTATATGTATATATATCGGTATGGTTATAATACACCTAAAGTGTAACTAACTTAGTTACACCCACTGGTAAAAGTACATGTTATCAACATCGTTTATTAGGACCTATGTGTTCAAAACATTACAGAGACCAAAAATTACATAGATCCGATTTTTCTAGTTTGTACATCTAATAACCTAGAAATGGACAGTCTGTAATGATCTAAAATGCCCATTATTTTGAGTTGCTTGAATTACAGGATTGAACTTCGTAGACCACATGATTTTTGAGCCATGCTTATTTGGTGACATGTAGATCACAATGAATGGTATTGATCGTTAATATCGATGGTCAAACATGTATTTTTAAAGATAGGTGTAACTAACCTAGTTACACCCTAGGTGTATTGTAACCCTATCCATGTATGTATGTATGTATGTATGTACACACACACACACA
>BQKN01067538.1:30426-44261 GCA_022839385.1 Asparagus kiusianus | reverse complement strand
TATATATATATATATATATATATTTGTGTGTGTGTGTGTGTATATATATGTGTGTGTGTGTGTATATATATACATATATATATATTGAATGACATGAATACTTTGGGCAACTTAGTTTGGTGTTAAAATTTAGGAGTTTGGGGAGGAGGTTAGTGGTTCAAATTCTAACCATAACATATATATTTAGAGGTCTTTGATTAGGCGTTGGGCCTCTTGGGCTCTTTGAATTCTACAAATATTTTTAATTTTGTTTGTTTCTATAAATTTTATAATTATTTTATATCATTTTAATTTCTATAATTTTTTATATTTGTAAATTACATAATTACAATTGATTAATAATATAATTTTTTATCAAAATTGTGTTTATTTTTTCTTTGTATTCTTAAAAATAAAAAAAATAAAAAAATTTAAATAACAAAGAAAATCGAGCCGGCCCGCTCAGGTCCGGGGCAACCGGGCCTAGGTCCGAGCTCCGATTTTGCCCGGCCCGGGCCCGGTTTCTGGGCCAGGCCAGATGGACAGGCCTATGTAGAAGCATAAATATAAATAAGGTTTGGTTAACAACCAAGAGAACAGTGAGCAGACTATTTTTTTAGTGAAAAGAAGTTAGAGTCAATTTGGTAATATATACTGCATAATGTAGGTTGTCTAAAAATCACTGCAAATAGCTGATTCCCATCAAACACAAATTATGGAAGTTACAATTTGACGGCTTCCAGAAGACTATAATTTGAAGACTTTCACGTGGATCGATGAAGGTTACAATCTGACGATCTTCGTAACAACTGATGAAAGCTCTAATCAACAGCCTTCACAATGATCATCGGAGTTACAATCTGACGACTCTCATATTTTTAAGGAGCCAAGATGAAGATTACAAGATGATGATTTTTGCAACGCTCTAGCAAAAGAGACTACAAATTGACGGTCTCTTCAAACTAAAACACAGATATCTCTCAAACCGTAAGGAATTTAGCAAAACTGACGGAGTACAAATCACAGTGGGAGTATTGACTTGTACAATTCGCTCAAAGGGGGTTCCTGGTGTTAAGTGACAAACACTTAACACGGAGGGGTCTGATAATCGTTAATGATCAGGAGATTAAAATTCTGAATGCTATGTCCGGACTCTAACAATGAGAATGTTGAGTGCACATACGTAGCGGGAGTTTGAGTAGGGGTTTCTTATTCATCACCTTCTTGTAGTGACCAGGTTATCCCTAAGAATACACTATATAGAATTCTCTCGGGAACTTCTCGTTACATGAATTATCCACCCCCAGCTTTCTTCGCGAAACTGGGTCTAACATTGCACACAGTTGCATGACCGGGTTATCCTTAAGAATACCAGGCATGGTACTCTCTAGGAACTTCCCGTGAAAGAAAGGAAACAGTTTAGACTCATATACCTAGTGGAGTTGTTGGACCCTAGAGGGGGGTGATTAGGGTCACGAGGCTATAATTATGTAATAAAAATTAAGACAAGCAAAACACCATATGCAAATGCAATCAAAATAGAGGAGATAGGGTTAGGAATAGTTATCCTGTGACGCGCGATATATTAACGAGGTTCGGTCTGCTGACCTACGTCCCCGCTCCCCACTCTCAAGGAGAAATCCACTACACAACCCGATTTGGAAGCCGGAACTTCGTCTACCCAGCGATCCCCTCATGATCTCACACTACACAGTTGATCTCACTAGATCACACTCCCACATAATTGATCTACACAAGATCACACTCTCAAGATAGTAGAAATGGTGTAAGACTCTCTCTTTACAATGTCCCTATGGCAAAGAGAAAGAGCACACTGAAGCTGGGAAGTGAACACACAGAACTCAGAAAGAACAGGTTTGAAAAATTTTCTCAGTAAAAACGTTCTCTGAAAAATATCTGAAAGAGTTGGGACACAGAGGAAGAAGAAGAGGTTGAGTTTAAATAGAAGAAACCAGCTATTTAAACCCATACCCTTAATCCCACAAAATCTGAAAACAATCGTCACTAAAATCTGTACTGAGCGGTGCTGAAAAAGTACTAATATTACCGTTGAAAACACTTGGCGGTCGACCGAAAAAATTCACGGTCGACCGCGATCCAGATCCCAAACTGAGAAAACGAGCAGAGACTTCTTCGGTCGACCGGTTCGATCAACCGTGGGAAGTCTCGAGCTTTCGGTCGACCGCAGCGGTCGACCGACAAACTCTCTGCTACCCACTGACGAATGAGCACAGGTGCGGTCGACCGGTGCGGTCGACCGCATACTGATACATTCCAAAAAACTGATTTTTGACACACTTTAACAATTTGTAAAATATAAATTTGACTTCTGAAAATTATGAAACTTTGTAAAATGTTTTTAATACTAGAAACAAATTGTTTAGAAAAGAAATTTTGTAAATAGGTCCTCATACTTGTGAAAAATAGTATTTTATGAAAAACGCTTAAAAACATAAGTATGAAAACGTGTGTGTGATATCCCAATAGCTTCAAGTAAAATCAATAACTCTTTGCCTATATTCTGGCACTAGAGAGAAAAATAAAAACTAGCTAATATCCTCACATAGAATGCATTTCTTGAGTCTTGATATAGCTTGAGTTGGATGAAGCTTCTATTTGAATTTGTTGTTCTTAAAATAACGTTGCTTCATCACTATGCCTCCTCCTCCTTTGGATATCATCGTTGTAGCGCATATTCCATCCAATCCTCTATTTGTGGTACTAACAAGCTTGATAAATGAATTCACTATATTTGCACTCAATAAGCCATTAGTACCGATAATGGTGGTTGTAAAACATCATCAAAACATAAGGGCAAACAATCTCCCCCTTTTTGATGATGACAACCAACCATTATATAAGAGCAAAAATAAATATAGCTTATAGATAGGTGCTCCCCCTATCTATGAGCTCCCCCTATGTATGTGCAACAAATGAGGAGATTTCTCTCCCCCTTTGTTACCATCAAAAATGGGGTAAAGAGAAATACAAAATGCAACTAAACAAGCAAGCAAATGGAACTTTCACATATTGCATAAGCCCAAACCATTTCTTATGCGACAAAAATCATCCTCACCAAGAGGCTTAGTAAATATATCCGCTAATTAAGATTTTGTGTCACCAAACACTAGGGATACATCTTGTCTTTCTACATGATCGCGTAAGAAATGATGGCGCACATCAATATGCTTGGTTCTAGAATGCAAAACCGAATTTTTGGAAATATTTATAGCACAAGTATTATCACAAAAGATTTTTATATTTTGAAAATTCAAATCACAGTCAACCAAGCTTTGTTTCATCCACAAAACTTGAGCACAACATAAGCCGACGGAAATGTATTCCGCTTCCGTAGTGGACAATGCAACACAATTTTGTTTCTTGGAAGCCCAAGAAACAAGTGAATTTCCTAAGAATTGGCATGTTCCACTCGTACTCTTGCGATCTACCTTACATCCGGCAAAATCGGCATCACAAAAACCATATAAATCAAAAGAGGTGCTCTTTGGATAAAATAAACCAAGATAAAAAGTTTCATTAACATACTTAATGATCCTTTTAACCGCAATTAAATGAGATGATTTAGGAGAAACTTGAAAACGTGCACATGCACACACACTAAACATGATATCGGGTCTACTAGCGGTAAGATAAAGAAGACTACCTATCATACCTCGGTATAGTTTTTGGTCCACGTCCTCACCACGTTCATCCGCATCAAGCTTTACACTTGTACTCATGGGAGTAGGCGCATGCTTAGAATTCTCCAAATTGAATTTCTTCACCAATTCCTTAGCATACTTGCTTTGAGAAATGAATATCACATCCTTAGTTTGCTTGACTTGGAGCCCGAGAAAGAATGTAAGCTCTCCCATCATACTCATCTCAAAATGATCTTGCATAACTTTAGAAAATTCCTTGCATAAAGATTCATTAGTAGCACCGAAAATGATATCATCAACATATATTTGAACTAAAATAAAATCATTTTTTCTTTTTCTCACAAAAAGAGTGTTATCAATTGTTCCTTTTGAAAAACCATTTTCAACAAGAAAACTAGAGAGGCGAGCATACCAAGCTTTAGGAGCTTGTTTCAACCCATATAAAGTTTTTTGAACCCGATAAACATGATTAGGAAAAATATGATCTATGAAGCCGGGGTGTTGCTCAACATATACTTCCCCATCTATAAAACCATTTAAAAAGGCACTTTTAACATCTATTTGAAATAATTTGAAATTTTTAAAGCTAGCAAATACCAAAAACATCCTAATAGATTCCAACCTTGCAACCGGTGCAAAGGTTTCATTATAGTCTATGCCCTCCTCTTGATTGTATCCTTGGTCAACCAAACGAGCTTTATTTCTAGTAACAATACCATGTTCATCAAGTTTGTTTCTAAAAACCCATTTAGTACCAATAACACTAGCATTATTAGGTCTAGGAACTAGTTTCCAAACATCATTTCTTTTAAAATTGTTTAGTTCCTCATGCATAGCTAAAACCCAAAATTCATCATTTAAAGCATCATTAATCCTTTTAGGCTCTAGTTGAGATAAGAAAGCAACATTACCACACTCGCTCAAAGATTTTAAGCGAGTAACAACTCCTTTTGAAGGACTCCCAATTATTTGTTCCTTTGGATGGTTTGATGCGAATTTTCAAGCTTTAGGAAGTTCAACTTGTTCATGAGCATTTGAGCTATCCACATCCTTTTGTGCTTCTATAGAGGGTGTATTATTAATTTGTAAAAGGTCCAATCCTCCCTCAACATCATCATCATCTTCTTTCCTAGGTAAAACAACTTGAGAACCAATATTAGTCTCATCAAAAGTAACGTTTATAGATTCTTCAACAACGAGAGTTCCTTTTTTGAAGACCCTATAAGCCTTACTTCGAGGTGCATAACCTAAGAAAATACCAACATCAATTTTGGAATCAAATTTATCATGATGATCTTTTGTATTTAAAATAAAACATTTGCAACCAAAGATATGAAAATAACCAATAGAAGGAGTTTTTCCATAAAATAGTTCATAAGGAGTTTTCTTAAGCTTTGGTCTAATTAAAATACGATTTAAAACATGGCAAGCCGTATTGACGGCTTCCGCCCAAAAATATTTTGGCAAATCAAAAGAATTTAACATAGTACGTGTCATCTCTTGTATGGTGCGATTTTTTCGTTCAACAACACCATTTTGTTATGGTGTTCTAGAAGCGAAAAACATGTGAGTTATACCATGATGAGCACAAAATTCATAGAAAAAATCATTTTGAAATTCACCTCCATGATCACTTCTTATTTTAACGACTTTCAAATCTTTTTTATTTTTAATTCTTTTGACATGATTAGAAAATTATTCAAAATAATCACTTTTATTTACAAGAAATATTGTCCATGTAAAATGAGAGAAATCATCAATAATCACAAATACATAGTGTTTGCCTCCAAGAGAGGTAACACGCATAGGACCAAATAAATCAAGATGAAGTAATTGCAAAGGTTTAGAAGTCGATACCTCATTGATGGATTTGAAAGAAGATTTTGTTTGTTTACCTTTGGCACAATCTTCACATATAGTATCTTTGATGAAGTAGTTAGGTAACCCTTTTACAAGATTTCTCTTAGACGATTTTGATATCAAATCCATGTTTGAATGTCCAAGCCTCTTATGCCAAATCCAAGGGTTTTCATCAATTACCGCAAGGCACTTATATCTTAATTCACTAATTCATTCATCTCAAAAATATACACATTAGATTTGCTATTAGCAATAAAAACAATTTTTTCATTCATACCAATAATGTATTTGTCCGGTTTAAAGGAAATATCAAAACCTTTATCACTCAATTGGTTAATACTAAGAAGATTATGATTCAAACCATTAACCAAGTAAACATCTTCTATAACGGGTGAGGGTTTCTTACCAATAGAGCCAATACCAATGATTTTACCTTTCTCACCACCACCAAAGGAGACACTACCTCCTTCAATCCTTGATAGGGTTGCAAATAGTTCTTTGTTGCCCGTCATATGATGTGAGCAACCACTATCAAGGTACCACATCTCCTTACGTCGTTGCCGTGATGTTCCCTACAAGAGATGAAGATGAAGATGTAGTAACTTTAGGTACCCAAAACTTGGGTCCTTAGTGGTTAGTAGTCTTGGTACCTTTGGGTACCCATGTCAATCCATAAAATTCATAATTATCTTTAATTCTACAATGAGTAGAAATATGACCATGTTTCATGCAATAAGTGCACACAAAATTTCTTTTGTATGTATGAGTATGAGAACCATGAAACCTATTTCTACCATGGTGATGATGATTAGCATAAGCATGAGTGGGTCTAATCCTACCACTCTTAATTTCTAGTGTTTCAATCTTGGATCTTAATTGCTTATTCTCGAAATCGAGATCTCCTAGCAATTCATCTTTTAGAGCAAGAGAGGTTTCTAGTTGTTCTAGTTTCACATCACAAGAAGCATGCAACTTTTTAAAAGAATAGAATTCCTTGGACATTCTTTTAAATTCAATGTTCAAATCTTCTAGAGCCGTAGCTAGATCACATTGCATGTAAAAGGATTCACTCTCGGTGTCGGATATTACCTCATGTTCAAGGGCCATGAAGCAAACGTTGGGATCATGACGAGCAAGTTTAGCTCCTTCTTCATTACTATCCGAATCACTTGGTTCGGATTCCTCCCATCCGGCATACATAGCCTTCTTCTTTTTGTATTTCATGTACTTCTCCTGGAGCCTTGGGCAATCCTTAGCGATATGGCCCGGTTCATTGCATTCAAAACATTTTACTACATGAGAAGGAAATTTGTTGTTAGATCGTGGGTTAAATTTCTTGTTCATTTTTATGAGTCTAGAAATTCTTCTAGAGAGATGAGCTACTTTTCTAGAAAAATCAACTTCCTTATCCGATGAAGAAGAGGAGTTATCACTAGCTCCTTTGAGAGCTATGGTCTTCAATTTTGGTGATGGCTCCTCAACATCCCGTGAGGGATCTTCCTAGTTTTATTTTCCCTTGAGCTTCTTCTCATGAACCTTGAGCTTGCCGATGAGGCCATCGAGAGGTAGAGTGGTAAGGTCATGAGCTTCTTCTATTACCGTCACCTTGGGTTCCCACATCGGAGTCAATGAACGAAGAATCTTGTAGTTCGTCTCTTTAATAGTTAATTTCTTGTCAAGACCATGCAATTCATTGATAATGTTAGTGAAGCAAGAAAACATAGCATCAATTGATTCATTTGGAAGCATTTGAAATAACTCATATTCATGCATAAGTCCGCTAATCTTGGATTCCTTAACTTGGGGGGTTACTTCATGTGTGATACATAATTTCACCCATATTTCGTATGCGGTTGCACACGTTGAAACTCTATTATATTCATTTGGGGAAAGATCACAAATTAAGGCGTTCATAGCCTTAGCATTGAGATTAGCTTGGTGCCTTTCTCCATCGGTCATAGTCCCAACTTTGGACTTTTCTACGTATTTTTTCTCTATGAGTTCTAGGATGTCAAGGTCAATGCAACGAAGGTAAATTCTCATCCTAGCCTTTCAATAAGCAAAGTTACTACCGGTGAAGAGTGGTGGTCTAGTGGTGGATTGTCCTTCTAGCATATGCACATTCATTGAAGCCTCCATAAGATCTTTTCTCTAAGGTGATTAAGCCAAAAACTAATATAGAGACCATTATTTGATACCAATTGTTGGACCCTAGAGGGGGTGATTAGGGCCACGAGGTTATAATTATGCAATAGAAATTAAGACAAGCAAAACACCATATGCAAATGCAATCAAAATAGAGGAGATAGGGTTAGGAATCGTTATCCTGTGACGCGCAATATGTTAACGAGGTTCGGTCCGCTGACCTACGTCCCCGCTCCCCACTCTCGAGGAGAAATCCACTACACAACCCGGTTTGGAAGCCGGAACTTCATCTACACAGCGATCCCCTCACGATCTCAAACTACACAGTTGATCTCACTAGATCACACTCCCACACAATTGATCTACACAAGATCACACTCTCAAGATAGTAGAAATGGTGTAAGACTCTCTCTTTACAACGTCCTTATGGCAAAGAGAAAGAGCACACTGAAGCTGGGAAGTGAACACACAAAACTCAGAAAGAACAGGTTTGAAAATTTTTCTAAGTAAAAACGTTCTCTGAAAAATATCTGAAAGAGTTGGGACACAGAGGAAGAAGAAGAGGTTGAGTTTAAATAGAAGAAACCAGCTGTTTAAACCCATACCCTTAATCCCACAAAATCTAGAAACAATCGTCGCTAAAATCTGTACTGAGCGGCGCTGAAAAAGTACTAATATTACCGTTGAAAACACTTGGCGGTCGACCAAAAAAATTCGTGGTCGACCGCGATCCAGATCCCAAACTGAGAAAACGAGCAGAGACTTCTTTGGTCGACCGGTGCGGTCGACCGTGGGAAGTCTCGAGCTTTCGATCGACCGTAGCGGTCGACCGACAAACTCTCTGCTGCCCACTGACGAATGAGCACAGGTGCGGTCGACCGGTGTGGTCGACCGCATACTGATACATTCCAAAAAACTAATTTTTGACACACTTTAACAATTTGTAAAATATTAATTTGACTTCTGAAAATTGTAAAACTTTGTAAAATATTTTTAATACTAGAACAAATTATTTAGAAAAGAAATTTTGCAAATAGGTCCTCATACTTGTAAAAAATAGTATTTTATGAAAAACACTTAAAAACATAAGTATGAAAACGTGTGTGTGATATCTCAATAGCTTTAAGTGAAATCAATAACTCTTTGTCTACATTCTAGCACTAGAGAGAAAAATAAAAACTAGCTAATATCCTCACATAGAATGCAATTCTTGAGTCTTGATATAGCTTGAGTTGGATGAAGCTTCTATTTGAATTTGTTGCTCTTGAAATAACATTGCTTCATCACTATGCCTCCTCCTCCTTTGGATATCATCGTTGTAGCGCATATTCCATCCAATCCTCTATTAGTGGTACTAACAATCTTGATAAATGAATTCACTACATTTGCACTCAATAAGCCATTAGTACCGATAATGGTGGTTGTAAAACATCATCAAAACATAAGGGCAAACAGGAGTATCAGTGAGTAGTTTAACCTTTTATACTGGTTGGAGGATTGAGAAGCAGTTTATACTCGTATACTCTTCGGGGTGTCGGAAGGAGCAGTTTATACTCTTATACTTGTTGGAGTCTTGAGAAGCAGTTTATACTCGTATACTCGTCGGAGTTTTGAGAAGCAGTTTATACTCATATACTCTTCGGAGTCTTGAGAAGCAGATTATACTCGTATACTCTTCGGAGTCTTGAGAATCAGTTTATAATCGTATACTCGTTGGAGTTTTGAGAAGCAGTTTATACTCGTATACTCTTCGGAGTCGTGTACCGTCATTCGGCTTATTCTAGCTTTATGATGCCAGAGTCGATTAGAGCTTAAATCTTGTTCTTTAGACCAAAACAAACCTTAGTAGGATGGAGAACCCTCCTGTGATACGTACAGTAGTTTGGGTCCGTAATCCTCTTAGCTCCCTTCTGATCTTTAATAGGTAGTAACTCAATCTCACCGTTATTCTGGAGGTACTCGAAAATATCTGGAACTTCCTCATCCTTGAAAGAGTACTCTTTTTGGAGTCTCGGATCTAGAGTTCTTTGCTTTTTTGAGGTTGTTGTTGTGACATCTGATAATTATCACCAGCAACCACAGGCATTGACTCCTGACTTCTTTCGGTCTTCTTCCTTCTGAGGAAGCTTTCGACTTGTTCGCCGCGCACCATCAAGTCTTTCCAAGTTTTGGACGGTGCGACTCTCATAACTTCCAATATCTCAATAGATAGGTTGTTATGACATGTCTGGAGGATGAAGTCCTCCGTGATCGGATCTCGGCAGTTCATTGCCTTATTTCGAAAACGTTTGATGAAGTCGTCGACTGTCTCTTCGTCTTCCTGTTTCTCCTCAAAGAGTGTCTTGATGGATATCTCAGCGTCATCGTTAAAGAAGTTGCCGAGGAATAAGCTCTCCATATCATCCCAGCTGTTGATGCTTCCAGGCTTGAGATGATGATACTAATCGAAGGCAGGCACGCGAAGGGTGCCGACGAATGATCGAACCATCAAGGCTTCATTGCCAGAGATCGTGCCCAAGTGGGACTTGAAGTAGATTATATGCTGAATGGGCGAACCCTTCCCATCGAATGACGTGAAGTTGATCAGGTTAAATTTCACCGGATACGGGATCGAATCCCACTCTTTCGGGTAAGGACACAGAATGTCGGTCTTCTTTGCCTCTCGAGCAGACATTAGAGCGTTAATTTTGCTCTCGAGGTCTTTTATCTTTTCGTCCTCGTCTGTATCATGTTTTGGACAATTTTCGAGAGGAACAATATGGTCACCCCCGGCATTGTTATTTGTAGGGGACGTATTTGAACCAACCCTAGTATTTTTGGAGGGTGCATTGGCCATGATGATTTCGTCCACTTCTGGATCGCTATCAACTACGGCGTTCTGGGTGCGGCGGCTGGATTCACCAAGTTGATTGGATAGAGCCTACATCTGTCGGTCATGCTCTTCCTTCATCTGTATCATGGCTATTTCCAATTCGAACTTGAAGTTCTCTTTTTATTTAGCCAAGGCATCCTCGATGATCTTGGTCATTTGTTTAGCGTTGATCATGAACGCCTCACGAGATTGTCCTATGCTGGACACCGTATTATCGGAAGTGATGGCAGAGTTCGCATCTGATGCTTCATCATCTGAGGATAATTCGCTATTCATCCTCTGATAGTCCCTATGCATAGTAGTTCCTGTGCTTAGCCGAGTTATACGTTGGGATATTTCTGAAAAATGACGAGAACTGAAACTTCGCGTTGACTTTCCTTTATCAGCCATATTGATAGTGACCTCTAGGAGTTCTTCGTCTCGCGTAACTGATCTTTTTCTACGGAAACGCCTTGGCTTAGTTTCCGACGCTTCATAGGAAAGCTTTTTGGAATATCGAGACCCTCTGTGGAGCAGTCTTGCGGCAGCTACACGCGGATAATACTACCCTGATAATTCTGGTACACGGACAGTGAGAGTCCGCTTTCCGGGTACCTCTCTTTTGAGATTTATTCATACTCTCAGCCCGATAGTACAACTCATCGACATTGCGATCAGAGCAACCTATCGGCTGTTTACATGAATACTCAAGTATAACGCGTTCGTCTGTCTGACGCATTTTCCTCTGAGTAAACAACTCCATGTTAGTGTCTGCAGGAGTCACACGTTTGGAATCATACCTTTCTGAGGGTGAAACCTTAACGGGCTCCTGGCCTTCAACTCGCAGTCCGATGGGGTCAGTTGCTGGAATTTTCTCCTTATGAGAAGGCTTCATATTGTCATGAGGGCGTGTGCGACCCCCAGCTTGTTGAGTTGCTCGGGGTTCCTTCACTGGGCCCAAGCGTTCTTTACTAGGAGTTTTGCCTTGATCTTCATGTTGAGGACTGAGGCGATCCTTCAATGGAATTCTAACTCTGGAGTGATTGATACCACCGTAGGGTTCTACCGGGGGCGTGGGCGCGGAAGAACCGGGATCCAGACTTAACGAAGGCTGGGAAGCAACATCGCCTGCTCTTTCCTTAGGCGGTTATTTAGCCTTTGGTATCCAAATTTTTTGGATCTCGGCGATCTCTTAACCGCCTCTTCCTTTTGCATTTCTTATGCTTTTCGTACCGGGATCTGGGCATGTGCAAGAAGTGCGTGACGCTTCTGAATGCGCTCCTCAAGAGTGGAACGGTTCCATTTGACACGAACCCATTCGTTAGTAGGTGGTCGAGAGGAGGTTCCCGAAGCTTGCTGCTGGAACACTTGGCGCTTTCTGAGTTTCAGATCCGCATCATAGCAGATCTCGTCAACAAGCTCTAAAGCCTTGGTAAATTGGCGTGCGAGATGTTGACGGCGCCTTTGACGAGCCATCTTCGTTAGCACTGGTGCACTTTCAACGGGAAACTCCTTGACTTTCAAGGAGTTGTCACGAACGTTGGATCTGGTTTCTTTGGAGGCCGGAGAGGGGTCTTCCATTGCATTCGGGTTCAGATCATCAGTCCTGGTCTTCGGATCTGAAGGCATGTTCTTCGCGACAGTGGTTTTCCTGCTTTTGCAAGAAGAAGATCTAGAGGAGGTGGAGGAAATATATTTCTCGAATTTCTGCTGGTCAAATTCGTATTCGACCTCTTCGAACATCGGGATCTTGATCGTCTGCTGCGGCACGATAGCTTCGGCAGCGAAGCTGTTGGCTCCCACTGTGGTCGCCAGTTTGTTTGGGGAGAAAATTGGTTTTTTCATTGCTGAATCCATTACACATTTATCGATTACAGATTCAAAGTAAAATTAGTCTTTTTATAAGACTTTCTTACAAATAAGAAAAATACAATTCTCTTTAAACAAACGCAACGGGTGTTTATCACTCGCTGCTTACGTGGGATCTTGGTCTGTGACGGGGACATTGATATCCATGGACTACCAAACGATCAGATCAGATCCGAAGCTTCGTTGATTTACGAAAGAATCAAGAAGCCAAAGCAATTATCTCAGCAACAGCGAGATAACCACTTTTCTCGAGATCACCGCAACGGGGCGATCTCAAGGAAATGAATCGGGACGTGAAGATCTGACGAGCTCTCCTTCTTTATGCCGAGGAATCCACTGAAGTCTCCTCCTCCTCTCTGAAATTTGTGGTTCTTCAATCCTTAATTTGGCAGGGCTTCGTCGATGCTCGAGAATTCCAGATCTTAAAAAATGAAGGCCCTAGGCCTGTATTTATAGGCTTCAGGAGCCATGTGTTCAGATAAAAATAGTTGATTCCCTCTTATCTTCAGTTGAAACCACTTAACCATATTATCAGATCAGTTGGAACAAATCCAGACGGTTAACGATCGAAAAACCGCTGAAAACAACCAAAATCAGCGTTTTTTGTATTGTAGACACTTCTGAGTGTCTTGGCCAAGCCAAGACACTTGAGAGTGTTTCGGCTTGGCCGAGATACTTATAAGTATCTCGGCCAAGCCGAGACACTTGGAAGTGTCTTGGCTTGGCCAAGACACTTATAAGTGTCTTGGCCAAGACAAGACACCACGGGGTGTCTCGGTTTGGCTTTTTCTGGTTTTGGCGTGTCGAGTTTGTTTTTACCGTAAATTCGTCATCCGGACTCAGAATTACGTGGTTCAATATACGTTGAAAGCCAATGAGGAGATCTACAGGCTCCCATGATTGAATCATATATGGAGTAAATAGGACACGAGGGATGCTCCACCTTTCGTAAATGACGCGGGGCTCCCGATCAGCTCTTGTTCCCGTTATTCCGAAGTTTCGTTGCTTTGTATGGTCCGTCGACTCACTTCATGTGTTTGTCATTGTCAAATGAGCTCTTGTGACTCAGATAGCGATGTTCATCGTGTTGGCCTTCTTGTTTTGATGATGTTTAACAAATAATTTACTTCTAATGTTGTTTGTCTAGTGTTTGTGTTTTCATATTTATTCTATGCAAACAACGACTTGGAGGTTGGATGGAATTGCATATTCACGATCATATCCAATGGAGGTTGGCGGAATAGTGGAGTGAAGCAATGTACATTCAAGTTGAAGATCCAAGTTCAAGCTTCATCCGCAAAGTGTACCAAGTCAAGCTTATTGAAGATCAAGATCAAGCTTGGGTAATTTAGTTTAGGTTTATATATTATGTGTGTTGGTACTCTAAGCTCAATCATATACACATATACACGTATTTGGTTATATATATATATATATATATATATATA
>BQKN01067537.1:0-10454 GCA_022839385.1 Asparagus kiusianus | reverse complement strand
GTCCAATCATTCGCCCTTGGTGGTTGAGACTTTGTGGGAGTTACTCTGCCACTACCACATCTGCCTCAGCACCATGGGGGCGGCAGATCATAAGGGGAAGAAGAAGGGGATCAGCCACAAGAATTGGGCTGATTACTTGTTCCCGGGGAACGATGTTAAGGGGAAGCCTGCCCTCCCGTTGGGCGTATGCGACCAATCCGAGGTGGAGGCGAGGATAGCCGAAGAGGGGGGGACCGTGACTCTCGACCGCGATGAAGGTGGATTTAAGTCTGGTACAGTCTTTCACTCTTTCCATCATCAGGCGAAGTCGCCCATCTCAGGGAAGGCGCTGCTTGCGGGGTACCTCATGTTATGGTTGAAGAGGTGCGTGATCCCCACTCACTCTTTCGAAGCTCTTCCTGTGGAGGTCGTGTACCCGGCGGTTTGTTTAGCTCACGGGAAGTCTTACTCCCTAGTATCGGCGACGATAGCGTGCATCCATCGGGGGCTTCGTACCCTGACAGCTCAATTCTGTCGCGTATTGGCCACTGATGAGGGAGAAGGAGAGGTCATCAGGACCCCCAACCCTCGGGTGGGGCTGCCGTATACGTATCTGATGGCGTGGTTCGTATACCACTGTGAATGCCTGATGAGCGCCCCGGCGGCGATCCAAGGCGACAAGTTCGTCCCCTTCGTCCAGCGCTTGGAGAGGTGCTCCTGGAAATGCAAGGATATCCCCGACGCACGGAAGACGCTCTCCCACTTCGGGTATTACAACTTTCGCCGCTTTTTTCCTTACTTTAGTGGGGGCGGATACGGAGAATCTCTGAGGGACGCGCCGACGGCGGATCACTACACAACCCTCCCTCGCGGTGCCTTTCGGTGGTTGGTAAACATCCGGCCGGGGTACCACGTCTTAAGAACGGGCTCCACATGCTATCTCAAGCCATATGTCCCCTGCAGGTTTGCCCGCCAGTTCAGGTACGATCAATTGTACGTGGGCAACGCCAATCCCCATCTGCGCTTTGAAGGAGGGCTGGTGGACGGAGCTCGGGGATGGTTCTGGACTCATGCTGGCGGCACCGATGCCCGCTTTGAGTTACCCGCGAAGGATCGCGACTTGCACCACACGATCTCATATTGTCGGTGGTATCGGGGCGCCAGTGCCAATCCTGTTGACTTTTGGTTTCAGAGCTCGTGCCTGGCGGAGCGCGGGCATCGTCCAAGAGGAGCTCCTCGACCTTCGAGGCGGAGGGGCCATGCAACGGCTAGGGAGCTGTTCATGGAAGGCCCTGCAGGAGGTTCTGAGGGTGAGGGCGCGGGCACAGACGAATCCGAGGCTCCTGAAACGCGAGCTCCGCCTCCCAGTCTTCCTCTAGACTCCCAAGGCGAGCAGAGGGAACCTGTTGAGTTGACCCGGGCGAGCAAGCGTCTGGAGCAAGCCCGGAGTGCGATTGCTGGGCGCATGGGGGCGCCTCTCTTATCTCCAAGTAGTTCGTTGCTCTCGAAACGGCAGCGAGAAGCGGCGGAGAGCTCTAGAGCGGAAGTGGCCAAGAGGGCCCACGGCGAGGAGACTATGGTGACCACCAGAGCGGCGGCTGGTCGGGCCGGTACTGTCTCTGGGGTGGAAGTTGTTCAATCTACCCCTTCTGCCATACCGCAGGCGGATCCGGCGATTTCTAAGGACACGCTTCCTTCCTCCGGTGTGGAGTCGCAGGTGGGGGTCTCGACGACTCCTGCACCCGCGCCAAGAGGTAATCTTTCGGCGCAACGCCCTTGTGTAAGAAGTCAGGTTCGTATTTTCTGACTGCTCATATTGAATTCATGCAGGTGTAGCCGAGAAAGCAATCCCCATTCCTTCTGACGAAGAGGAGGGGAATGGAGATGAAAGGGAACCAGAGGGTCCAGGTAAGCATGAGTTTCATTGCTGCTGACCCTTCTAGGCCAAGGGGGTATTAATTGTCATCATTTTCCTTGTATCCGCAGCTGGCCCCTCTCACGAAGCTACTGGCAAGGAGGATCCTCCCTCTTGGGAGGGTCATTCGGGCGAATCCGAGACGGACGACGATGCCTCCATTCATGAGGCGCTATCAAGCGAAGAGGAGGTAGTGGTCCCTGCGGATCAATAAGGGGGGACCCCCACCTCCGAGGGAGCACCGGTCGAGGGTGAACGTTCGGTGCAAGAGTCTTCAGCTCAGGGGGAACTCCCGTTGGGCTGATGGTCACTTCCTCGCCGGCGGTGACCTGTGACTCTGCCACTGCCATCGTGGCGGCGCCAGCGGTTGTTCCGGTTCTGGGAGCGCCAGTCACCGCTTCTGCGATCGTGACCACTAGTACTCCGATAGTGGCTTCATCCTCTGTCGAGGATGCCTCTCTCTCTCCTATGGAATGCTGGCGAAAGAGGCAGGTGGCGCGAGCTGTGGCCAACTTCGAAGACACTCTGGCCCACTGCACTCGGCAGGTCTTGGAGGGGAATTGTTCCTTCGAGGAATTCAAGGAAGTTCTCGAGGATGACGCGTCCTTCTTGCGTAAGAGGCTCGGCACCATTGCGGCGAGACCCTACTTTCAGCGCCTGAACGAAGTGGAGGTGGCGGTTCAGCAGCTGCTCACTGCTCGTGCGGAGAGTTCTAACCTCTTTGATCTCGCCTCTCGCGAAGTTCGAGTAACTCTGGCAGATCGGGATCGCCGCCTGAACGAGAATCTGACGCTGGAGTTAAAGTTGTCAGCGGAGCTGGAGCAGGCCAAAGCCGAGGATGCACGGGTGGCTCGCGAGCAAGAGACGGTTGATAGCCGGTTCTCCCGACTTTCCTTCGAAGTGGAGAGGCTGAAACAGGTCATAGCTGACGCGCAGGCCTCTCTGGCTATTCAAGGGGAGGCCCTTGATCAGGTGGCAAAGGAGTTGGAGGGTGTTGAGTCCCGCCGGAAATTGACCACTGACTCTGTTGGGGAGAAGGATCGAGCCCTCAAGGATGTCAAGGTGGCCATTCAAGACTTGATCTCGTGCACTGAGGAAGAGATTCGTGGAGAGATCTTAAGGAGGCTTGAGCTCCGCCATGCCGAAGAGATTCGTGAGGCGGAACTGCGGTTGAAATCTTTGTAATTCGTCTTTTTTTTGTAACAGGACTCTTTTTCATGAATGAAATTATCCTTTTGTTTCTGGCGATTCTGGCTTGTGTGCATACTATATTTAGTATAGATATTTTAATGCACTAGTTGATGTTAAGTTGAGGGAAATTTCCCTTGGCAGATTCCAGCTATAGACCCGTTTCGCCTGCAGGCGAATTTTACAAATTGATGAATTCGCAGTTGTTCTGTTAGTGGCGATTCAAGATACAGGTGGACTCCGCTTTTAGCGGGTCGTGTGTCCGCCCACGTGCACGTCAGTCACAGAGACGTGGGTGCGCCGTCTTGCCTTAATTGCGGTGCGACGGGTCTCTTCGTCCTTCACGCCCGATCCGGGCCGTCGGTTAGAGATCATGCCCCGAAACCGTCAAATCTCAACCGCTCATACGAGATGCGGGATATTCGGCTTCCTCCTTAATTGTTCGGGACTGAAGGGTCTAATCGAACCGCACATAACCTCCTAGGATCGGGGTATTTTAGTACCTTTTCCCTTCGTCAAGAAAAACCAAGTCTTTCTCATCGTTCCTCTCGGAAGAGATCCTAATTACCTTGTGTCTCCCAGATGGCGCCGAAGACGAAGAGGGTTACTTCCAAGAAGAGGAAGGAGGCATCTTCCTCGGGTGCGGCAGGAGCAGCCGCTGTCGAAGGTATGTTCCCAGTTCAAACCCTATTTAGACATGGATAGGTATCTCTTGCTTAGATCCCTCTTCCATGCCCTCACTGTGCTTCTCAGTCCACGATGATGCACCGCTTCCTGAGGAGCACGAGGCGGAACCCATCTTGATATCCGATGATGAGCCCGAGAGCCCGGAGGCTCCTCCTGCCCAGGGTTCTGCTCCACAACCAGGAATGGAACCTTGTCTCGAGGTTCCCCCAATTGTGGCGCTCGCCCCTGGTCAAAAACCCACTCCCCCTGGCTCCTCGTCTTGGCAGGCCCGCGTCGAGGAGTTTGAGAACGCCGTGAGACAGGTAATTTCTCTTGTCGATCTCGGCATGGGTAGTTTTGCCAGTTTCAGGCAATCTCTCCTGGATCGTGCGGTAGACCTTCGACGATCGGGCGAAAATCGGCTTTTCACCCGTTGTATGCGAGAACTACGTCTTCTGGAGTCGCGTATGACAGGGCTAGAGGCATTGCTGCGGGAAGGCCCCAAAGTTTATATGGAGTCTTGCCTGGCTTTCATCAGGCGTAGGGAGGCCCATGAACAGGAGATCCGTTCCAAAGAGATCGCTGATTCGGAGTACATTGCCAATTTCTGGGTGGATCATCATCGCTCGTCAGAGGAGGAAGTCATCGACCTTAATCACACGATAGCTCGCCTGCGAACCGAACTGGGACATGCGGAGGCGAGGTTGGAGAAGCTCCAGACCGACGTCGTCATTGCCCGTGAGAAGGCTGAAGTGGCAACTCAGCGCCTCTTGGTGTTGCGGGAACAAGACGCTGTCGCTAAGTTGAACTCCGAGGAGCGGATTAGGAAAGCGGCCGAGGACAAGGCTCGAGAGGACCACGCGAGACGGGTAGCATTGGCCAAGGCAGAGATTTCCACTTTCAGTGTGTTTGATTGAGATCCCCACCATGTATTCGTGCCTAAGACACTT
Source organism: Asparagus kiusianus (assembly GCA_022839385.1). Taxonomy (NCBI): domain Eukaryota; kingdom Viridiplantae; phylum Streptophyta; class Magnoliopsida; order Asparagales; family Asparagaceae; genus Asparagus; species Asparagus kiusianus. The sequence goes on along the minus strand of BQKN01067537.1, from coordinate 5,756 downwards.
TGTTTATTTGTCTTGCTTAATTTTGAAACTATGCCATGACTCGTGAAGTCATGACCTGTTCAGATGTATTATCTTAAACACTGGGTGCATGTTTTGCTTCTTCGAACGTAATATTATGACTTTCGCGATTTGCAAAAAACATAACTTTGTTCAAATATACTGTCTAGAAGCATTTGATGCAGTTTGTCTTCTTCCTCGTCGTGTTCCTTTTGGATATAACCCCTTTAATATTTCTTTGGCATGGCCATCAGCGGTTTCAGGTTGCAACACTTGGGCGAAAACTCAGCTTGAGTATGGCTCAGCCCAGAGGATGGCGAATTCGCTGGGAGAGATGTACTAAACCGTCGGAGAGTTTGTTTGAAGGTTAACTTCATCCTTCGGCGAATTCAAACCATGGGCGAATCCCGAGTCCTGGCGGATTTGTGTCGATGTCACTGGCGAATTTACGCAAGGCGAAACTTGGATTGTGGCGGGTTTGTCTAACCGTCGGAGATCCAACCGTGGGCGAAACTCACGCCACGTGTCGGTCGGCAGACCCAAGCGCTTGTCAACTAAGGCTCTGCGAACTCATTAATGCTCATTTATTGGTGAAGCGACTGAACCCTTCGCCTCTTGCTCAATCCGATTGGTCGGTTTGGTGTCTCGAGAGTAGTCTTTAATGGCGTTGAGTTCGAAGCGTCGCAGGTCGCTCGGGCCGCTTGATGGTTTGGGGCAACGAATCTCAGCCGTCGGATTTCTTGGTATATATTTCCGCACTCGCCCTCTTCTGGCAGAGTCCTGACTGCTTCGAGCGAAATCTGCCAGAAAAGAAAAGAAAACTTTTCTCCTCCATGGCTTCCTCTTCTGATCACATCGATGCCGAAGGTGTCGGCTCCTCCGCCACCGTCGTGGATGTCAGCGCTCCGTCTGCTGCCTCGGCGAGCCCGGTCCAGGGATATCCTATTCCGGACCCCGTGGCTCACCCTGCTTTTGTGCCGCTCCAGGAGTTGGTGGATTTAGTGCACGGGTGCGCCCTCTCTGTCAGCATGGGCGATGAGCGATACTACGACTCGCTCCCCCTCGTAGAGGCGCGTCTGGAGGCGATCCGCCGTGCGGGCGATGACTCGCTCACACAGCGATGTGAGCGAGAGCTTGAGCTCGTGGAGGGGTGGATGTACCGCCTCGAGGAATTGGCTCATGAAGACCTCTCCAACGAGTCACCGCCTCTCCCACTGCACCTCCTGCTAGAGCGTAACGAGCGGGCGAAGCGGATCCAGGCGAAGGAGGCTGAGCTCAGACGCCTACGAAAGCGACACCAAACGGTACTGGACCGGATGGACGCTTACATGGACCGGGCTTTCTTTGAGGACGCCGGCACTCTCCGTGGCGAGGCGAAGCTGCAGGAGCGTTCGCGCAAGGCGGGGAAGCTCGGCGAGGCTGCCAGGGAGGTGGAGAGGGCGCTGGAGCTCCTTCGCCAGGAGGAAGAGGAACGCAAGGCGGACCTGGCCAGGCGGCAGCAGGAACGGAAGGAGAAGGCGAGGACCCGACGTGCGGCGGAGCGGGCTGCGCTCAAAGCCAAGATCGGCTCTTTTAGCCTTCTAAAATTCCTGTAATGCCTGTTTTGCTTATGTTATTTTGTCAACTTAATTGGTGCCCTGGGCATCACAACTAAACTGAAAACTCTTGTAAATTTCGGTCCGTCGTGGCCCTTTGGCTTGTTTTGCTTATCTTTGTTTTGCATGGATGGTCTCCCTCCATTTCGTCTTTGTGTGTTGCTGGGAACCTCGAGTTGAATTTGGTGAGCTTCTGACCATTCTGTTCCGGACTTAGTCATTTTGGACCCTTGTTCTGCTCTCGGTTGCTTACAGCGTGGGATCGGGTTGACTCCGATTTTCGCGTTGTAGCTCCAGTGGGATCAAGAGAGTAACACTCGGCTTGCAGCAGAGAACAGTCATTCGCTCCTGCGGCCGACTGAAAATCTCAACTTCAACTTGCCATTCGGCAAGCTGTCGCTTGAGGAATCGGCAGAGATGTCGTTTGCCAACCTGCTCTTGACAGTTGTCGTCGTCTGAATAGGCGGCGACAGATGATAATCGAATCGTCAGGGATGTAGGAATATGACGTTCGATTGTTGTAGGGGCCCTCACGTGGTAGGTCGCTACCCATCAGTTATCCTAAGGGAATGTTAGGATAGCTGGAATAGGCCAGATAATTCAGGGACGTAGGAGTGTGACTATTGACAGAAGTAATAACACGTCGCGTGGTAGGCTATTACTTAGGCTATGTTATTCGTCGGAATAACGGCGCCAATCATCAGAGGTGATCATTAACCTGATGGGGTTTTGTCACGATTGGAGCGACTGTGGGGGACCTACCATTCTTCCTGAGGAGGATTGGTGAGTACATTGTGTCAGAGGTTTAATGTTAACGTGACAGGGAATGTCGTGATTGGAACGACTTTGGGGACCCACCATCCTTTGGAAGAGGATTGGCGAGTTGATTTGGTTTGTCGTGATGTGAACGACTTTGGTAGATTCGCCATCTCATTGGAGAGGACAGACGAAATGAATTGGTTTGTCGTGATATGAACGACTTAGTGGATCCGCCATCTCGTTGGAGAGGATAGGCAAAATGAATTGGTTTGTCGTGATATGAACGACTTAGTGGATCCGCCATTTCGTTGGAGAGGATAGGCGAAATGAATTCCACCAGAGGCTTTCTCCATAACGGGTAGAGTAGGGACAGTTTAGCCTCGTATACCAGTTGGAGGGTTTGAGGGCCAGTTTAGACTCTTGTACTTATGGGAGTTGGTGAAGAAGAACTAAGGGTAGTACTTCTTTAAGTATTTGCCGTTGATGGGCATCATGATCTTGTCGCCGTTGGGCTTGACGAGGCGGTAGGCACCATTCGAATAGACTGTTTCTATTACGAACGGCCCTTCCCATTTGGATTAGAATTTGCCTTTCTTCTTAGAGGTGAGAATCATTGGCCGGCGGACGGCCAACACCAGCTCTCCTTCCTTGAAGGCTCGGCGTTTGACTTTCTTGTCGAAAGCCTTAGCCATCCGGGCTTGGTAGAGCTCAATGTGCTGTTGAGCTTCCAGTCGTTTGTCGTCCAACGCCTCGAGCTCGGCGAGTCGTTGTCGGTGATTGTCTTCCACCGTCATCCCCGTTGCCAAGGCAACACGGAGGGAAGGTATCTAAATCTCCAACGGCAATATGGCCTCACAGCCATATACCAAGGAGTAAGGCGTATGGCCGGTCGGCGTGCGAACCGTGGTGCGATATGCCCATAGGCTTTCGCCAAGTTTCTCGTTCCAGTCGCGTTTGCTGGTTGAGGTCAACTTGGTCAAAATCTTGATGATCGTTTTGTTGAAGGCCTCGGCCAAGCCATTTGCTGATGGGTTGTAGGCCGTGGAAGAGAGGTTCTGCATTCGGAACTTGTCGCAGAACCTGGTGAATGCGTGACTGACGAACTGCGTACCATTGTCATGAATGATACGTCGTGGTACGCCATACCGGTAAATGACGTGGTGTTTGATGAACTTAATCACGTCGTTAGTCTTGACTTCTCTCAAGGGGACGGCTTCGGCCCATTTAGAGAAGTAGTCAGTGATCGCAATAATGAAGCGATGACCTCTTGCCGATGGCGGGGATATCGGTCCAACTATGTCCATCCCCCATGCCTCGAAAGGCCACGAAGCCTTTGTTGGGTGTAGGTCTTCAGGTGGCTGATGCATGTAGTTGGCGTGAATCTAGCATTCGTGGCAGCGCTTTACGTAGGCAACGGCGTCTTGGACCATCCCAGGCCAGAAGTAGCCAGTCCTTCGTAGGCGGTCCCAAAGTTTGGGTCCGGGCTGGTGAGCTCCGCCGATGCCGTTGTGGGCCTCGCGTAGAGCCTCCTGTGCTTCTGCTTTTGAGAGGCATCGAAGCAATAAGCCGTCGTATGACCTTCGATACAACGTCTTGGTGGTCGAGTCGTAGTAGAATCTCGTAGCACTCCTCCGGACGGACTCTCGCTCCTTTGCATCCTCGGGCAATACGCCGTATAGGACGTAATCGATGATCGGGAGGCGCCAGTCCTCAGCACTGGGCTGATCTGAGACTTGATGGGTGGCGTTTGCTTCTGGAGCGTCTTTCAGTCGAAAGAGCTTCTTGCTCGCCACTGTGACCGATTGGATTGTTCCGAATGGTTGAGCCAGGTTGGCCGCCAGGGAAGCCAAGGCATCCGCATGTGTGTTCTTGGAACGTAGCACATGCTCAATGTGGAAGCTATCGAATGACTCCGCTAGCCGGACAGCCGCCTTGTGGAGTGGGATCAGGTCTTCGTTTCTAACCTCATATTCGCCGGTCATCTGCTTGACGATGAGCTGGGAATCGCCGTAAGCTTCGAGATGCCTTACTCCTAGCTCTTTGGCCAGCTCAAGTCCAATGAGTAAGGCATTATATTCGGCCACGTTGTTGGTACATGGCTCTGTCATGGAGAAGGCCCGGGGCAGCACGTGGTTGTGTGGGGAAGTGATGACTACCCCCACTCTAGCAACAATAGAGCCGTCTGGGGTTGCGCGAGACGCGCCGTCGAAGAACATCTGCCACACCTCTGGTAACGAAGTTACGTTGACCTCAAGTGGTTCGTCCGGCAAGTCTTCAAACAAGTCGGTCTTTGTCCCCAGCGGGTGACTGGCCATGAGATCGCATATGGTCTGCCCTTTGACCGACTTCTGTGACATGAAGTGAATGTCGCACTGGGAGAGCAGAAGTGCCCATCTAGCTAAGCGCCAATTTAACGCCGCAGGTTGGGTCATGAAGACTCGAATGGGGTTCATCCTTGAGATGACGTGGATCGTCTGGCCAACCAGGTAGTGTCGCATCTTTTGGATGGCGAATACCAAGGCCAAACATTCCTTCTCGACCATCGGGTATCGTTGCTCGACGCCCTGCAGGGTTCTACTTAGATAGTAGATGCCTTGCTCGTAGCCGGCGTCATCGTTCTGTGCCAGGAGAGCACCGAGAGAATACTCCATGGCGCGGATATAGATGAGAAACGGTCTCCCTGACATTGGTGCGGCGAGTACAGGCGGATTCGATAGGTACGCCTTGATATCTTCGAAGGCCTTCTGGCAAGGCTCGTCCCACACGAAGGAGGTGCCTTTCTTCATGAGTTTGGAGAATGGCTGACACTTGCCCGAAAGATTTGAGATGAATCTTCGGATATAGGCCAATCTTCCTTGGAGACCTCTCAATTCTTTGAGGTTCCGGGGTGGTCGAAGCTCCTGAATGGCTCGCACCTTGTCGGGGTCAATTTGGATCCCCTTCGTTGCGACTACGAAGCCGAGGAATTTCCCGCTAGCCATCCCTAGGAATGACTTAGTGGGATTCATCTTGAGTTGATGAGTCCTCATGAGTTCGAACATCGTCCTCAGATCTTGGAGGTGGTCGCCTTTGTGGCGACTCTTCACGACCAGATCGTCCACGTAGCATTCCACCGTCTTTCGCAGATGTTCCCGAAAGATCATACTCATGGCGCGTTGATAGGTTGCACCGGCGTTCTTGAGTCCAAAAGGCATAACGGTGTAGCAGTACACCCCCATAGGAGTTCTGAACGCAGTGTCTTTCTCGTCCTCGGGGTGCATTTTGATTTGATTGTACCCCGAGAAACCGTCCATGAAGGACATCCTCTCAAATCCACACGTGTTGTCGATGATGACATCCGTGATGGGCAGGGGGAACTCGTCTTTTGGGCACGCAGAGTTGAGGTCTCTGAAATCGATGCAGATG
>BQKN01067534.1:529-14029 GCA_022839385.1 Asparagus kiusianus | reverse complement strand
GTAACGATTGAAGTTGTAATGAATGCAGCAATGAATACAGCAACTTTCGACGAAAACAAGCTGGCGACCACAGTGGGAGCCAACGGCATCGCAACCGACGCCGTCGTGACGCAGCCGGCATTCAAGATCCGGGTGAATGAAGAGATCGAAGGCGAGTTCGATCGGCAAAACTTCGAAGAAGGCCTCTCTTCCTCCTCCTCCAGATCCGCCTCTCCAAACCGGCGCAGGAAGGTAAACTCTTCCATAAATGTTTGCAGGTTCTTCGGCTCAAAGATCCAAGACCCCGTCGCCACTGCACTTGCACCACGTGACGTCCCCGCGTCATCCAACGTGGTCGAGATCGCAGATCCGGACTCCTCCTCCGCTGAGGAGATGTTTATTGAAGACGCTCCAACACTGTCAAACAGAGCACGTCAAAGACGGCGACAACGTCTTGCTCGTCAGCTGGCTAAGGCTTTAGAGTCGATGGACGGGGTCCGCTATAATGAAGATCTCAAGTCCAGACGTCACCAAGAGCAGCAACGGCAAACAACCAGCCCCTCCTCCAAAGCAGAAACGAACAAATGGGTTCAGGTCAAAATAACCCGTTCTACTCTCGAGGAGCGAATCCAGAAGCGCCGTGCCTTGCGTGCGCATGCCCGGGCCCTTATCCGAAAAGCACAAGAAGCGCATAAGGAAGAGGCAGTTAAGGGATCGCCGAGATCCACACGAGTTTGGGTGCCAAAGGCCAAATCAGCGCCTAAGGCAAAAGCAGGTAATATTGCTCTCTCACCTTCATCAATTTCAGATCCCGAACCTCTGGTAAAGCCCCACCGCAGCGTGGGTTTCCCCGAGTTCAAGAATCCTCCGAAGGATCGTATCGGTGCTCTACCCGAGAATCGAGGAAAAGCACTCGTCAAAGGGAGCTGGAGATCATTGAAGGAACTTCAAGCCAACACCCAGACTGGGGGTCGTACACGACCTCCTAACAAATTGATTGCTGCAACGATCAGTTTGGCGACAAATGCGAAAGACCAAGAGCCCGTTAAGGTTTCACCCTCACAAAGGTGTGATTCCAAACGTGCGACTCTTGCAGAGATCAACAAGGCGATGAACACTCAGAAGAAGACGCGTCGGACATACGAACGCGTTATACCTGAGGACCCATGTGAGCCGCCGATAGGTCACTCCGACTGCAACGTCGATGAGTTGTACTATCAGGCTGGGGGTGCGAATGGATCTCGAGAGAGAAACACCCAGGAAGCGGACTCTCACTGTCCGTGTACCAAGATTATCAGGGCAGTATTATCAACGTGTAGCTGCCCCAAGACCGCTCCACAGAGGGTCTCGATACCCGATGGGACAACGAAGCCCAAATCAGGACATTCCCACCGAAGAGGATCGGTTGGTCGGGACAATGAATTCCCAGAAGTTGCCATCAACATGGTCAACAAGGGAAAAGCCCCAATTCTTTCAAGTGGTCCCGACCATAATCTCTCTCTAGGAGGTGGAGTCAATCCGGGAATAGTTCAGCTTCAGCTAGAAGCCGCCGGATGTAACGACGACCATGGGGTCCTTGAGGACGCCCATTCCGATGAGGGACTTTCAGATTCTTATTCCGCTCTCGCCTCCGATGATACAACGTCTAGTGCAGGGCAAACTCGAGAAGTGTTCATGGTCAACACCGATCAAATAGCCAAAATCATTGAAGAGACCCTGGCTAAGCAAAAGGAAATCTTCAAGTTCGAGATGGAAATGGCTATGCAAGAGATGAGACAAGTGCACGACCAACAAATCCGAGCTTTGTCAAATCAACTAGTCGAATCCAGCCGTCGCACCCAGAGCGCCGCTGTTGACAGTGATCCGGAGGTGAACGGGGTCATCATGGCCAACGCACCTCCCAAGAGTACTGGGGGTGGCCCCACCAGAAATAACCACAATGGGGGTGGACCCACCAGCAATGATAACACTGGGGGTGGCCGTATTATTCCTCTCGAAAATCGTCCGAAACAGGATATGGACGAGGCTGAAAAGATGAAAGAGCTCGAAAGAAGAATCGACGCCCTAATGTCTGCTCGAGAGGTGAAGAGGACCGGCGTTCCATGTCCTTACCCAAAAGAGTGGGATTCGATCCCGTATCCGGCGAAGTTCAACCTAATCAACTTCACGCCGTTCAACGGGAAGAGCTCGCCCACTCAACACCTGATTTACTTCAAGTCCCACTTAGGGGTGATTTCGGGCAACGAGCCTCTGATGGTTCGGTCATTCGTTGGCACCCTTCGCGGGCCCGCCTTCGATTGGTACCGCCGTCTCAAACCCGGAAGCATCAATAGCTGGGAGGACCTGGAAAGCACATTCCTCGCCCATTTCTTCGATGATGACACTGAGGTATCGATCAAGACGCTCTTCGATATGAAACAAAAAGGCGGGGAGTCGGTGGATACCTTCATCAAGCGCTTCCGCAATCAAGCAATGAACTGCAGAGATCCCGTCACGGAGGAATTCATCTTGCAGACTTGTCAGAACAACTTCTCCATCAATATCCTGGAGGTTATGGGGGTAGAGCCGCTCAATACCTGGAAAGAGTTGAGGGCTCAAGGAGAGCAGGCCGAACGATTCCTCAAAAGGAAGAAAGCCGAGAAGAGCCAACCGATGGTCAACCCTCCGGATTCGGATCTCGTACCTCATGATGAAGAAGACGCACCTGCAACGGATATTGACGATGATCAGACGTTACAACAGCAGTCCTGGGAACAGCAGGAGAATTCAGATGAGTACTCGTTCAAAGACGAAGACGTTCCCGCCATCTTCGAGACTCTTCTCGAAAACGACAAAATCAAGCTTCCACCCATCATGAATCAGGAGGAAGCTGACGATTCTGCGAATCCAAGGTACTGTGCATACCACAGGAGGGTTGTTCATCCCACCGAGGATTGCCTTGCTCTCAAGAATTACATTCAGACCTTGGTTGAAGCCGGGGTCATAACGCTGGGGTAAGCCAATTGAGAACGGCGAAACTCCGACCGGTATAAGAGTATAAACTGCTTCCTGAAACTCCAACGAGTATACGAGTATAAACTGTTTCTCAATCCTCCGACCGGTATAAGAGGTTAAACTGCTCCCAGATACTCCAAAAGGTATACGAGTCTAAACTATTTCCTACATTACACGGGAAGTTCCTGGAGAGTGCCATGCATGGTACTCTTAAGGATAACCCGGTCATATAGCCGATGCAATGATAACACTCAGTTTCGCAAAGAAACTGGGGGTGGGCGATTTATGTAACGGGAAGTTCCCGGAGAAATTCTCTTAGGGATAACCCGATCATTACAAGCGAAGTGATAAACACTAAACCCCATTGCGATGAGTATGAGTCAACACTCTCGATGTGATTTGTACTCCTACTCTCGCTGTTTACCTGGTCGAACCTTCCTATAGTTAGGACCAAGGCCAAAATCCACTCTCGATTCCCCCAATGAACGAGAGGTTCACAAATCGAGTAATCAAACCTTCCGACAGTTAGGGTTATCCGATCTTTTCTGATTCTCGGAGTGGAGATCCCACTCTTAGTTTCACCTTTCCGGATTCTGGGGGTGGAGATCCCACCCCGAGTTTCCTTTCCGGCTGTAGGTAGAATATATAATTCGCCCCCTTCAGCATTGGGAGATAGAATATAAAATTCTTCCTCTCTCAAGAGACACGCTCTCACATCTGGGTACTTTTGCACCCAGGGAAGTTGATCTCAATTCTTAAAATAGAGATAAGTCAATGCCTAACACGCATTGCCGGGTAGTCTATTCCCGTGAGAAAGACGAAGTCTACGTATTCAATATCGTAGCACTAAAAGAGTTAACTCTTTTAGCACGACGTCACATGTGGAACGGATAAACAATCCGCATGCTAGCCCGACTCAAACGGTAGTCGGTAAAGGCTAATCAAATCCGTTGAAGGCTGGGGATTAGCCGAAAATCCTAAAGTCAACGCCTAACACGCGTTGCCGGGTAGTCTATTCCCGTGAGAAAGACGAAGTCTACGTATTCAATATCGTAGCACTAAGAGCGTTAACTCTCTTAGCACGACGTCACATGCGGAACGGACTTAAACAATCCGCATGCTAGCCCGACTCAAACGGTAGTCGGTAAAGGCTCATCAAATCCGTTGATGGCTGAGAATTTGCCAAAAAATTCTATAATGCGAGCCATTGACGCACCAACTCCATTAGTTGGTCTCGTGACTCGAGCATCCAAATGGGATCCACATATGCAGATGAATCAGCTTCAACAGTTGGTCCTGCAACCCCTCTACAAATTTCGGGTTATAAGTTCGTGGTCTAAATCTCGGGATTCCAGCCCCAAATTCGTGGCCACTTTGCGAATAAGCCCCTTTTAGGGTCTGTTTTGCAGATAAACCCCTCAAAAGATCCTTTGACCCTTTTGCATAAAGCACCCCCACAATCCTTCATCAAATGAGCACAAATCAAAACCCTAAGGTAGACGCCGGTCAACGCGTAACCTTAGGTCAACGCCGGACAGCGCGTTGCAACCCATGCGGATTTGAAACCCTAAGGTGGACGCCGGTCAACGCGTAACCTTAGGTCAACGCCGGACAGCGCGTTGCGTCAAAAATCAACCCATGCGGTTCTAAAACCCTAGGGTGTACGCCGGTCAACGCGTAATCCTAGGTCAACGCCATTCAGCGCGTTGCAACAAAAAGTCAACCCCCAGTGATTCGAAAACCCCAAGTCAACACGATGTGACAGGGATAGCAAGTTCAAAAGTCAACTCAATGACACGAGCCAAACTCGACCCACCAGCTGTAAACTCGAGACTCCAACGACGGCCAGGCGATAAACGCAGCGCCGGAACAACTTCGGTTATTCGACAAAAGCACCGGATAAACCGAAGATCGAAGGAGCCGAGAGTTGAAGCGAACCACAGGTCCCTTAGGCCGACTGAAGGCTGGACCAATCATGTCCAAAGTGTTCCGGTCTCTTCTACAAAGGAAACGAGTCCGAAACACTTTGGAGGGGGTATCTGTAGGCATCAAAAATTGCCGATAGGTCCCCACACACAGCCCAGTGTCAACGAGCGACGATTGAACGTCACTACCCGGTTCACAAGAGTTCAAATGACGTCGGTAAGCGCCTGAAGTAAACCGACGGATTACGTGAGCCGACAGAACCACAGAACAACGGGGATACGGACTGATCGGAACCCCGTAATCACTGCAATCGGGCCAACGCCTGCCGTGACCCGATCATCCTACAGTTGATCCAATCATCGGATCTTGTAGAACTCCTCGCCGGCTTTCCAACGCACCCGGAATCATTCAAATCCGAGCTCGGGGGAAGAATATACAGAGGAAACAACCAAAGGGGCATTACGGACAACCTCGGGCCAAACCGAGACATCCCCAAAGGGGTGTCTCGGCCATTAGCCGAGACACCCCCAAAGGGTGTCTCGGCCCTTGGCCGAGACACCCCCAAAGGGTGTCTCGGCCAAGGGCCAAGACACCCCCCTAGGGGGTGTCCTCAAGGCAGCCCTCCCCCTCTCCTTGTGCCTATAAATAGAGGCCCTTGGCCTCCTTTGTGAGGGGCTCCTGATTTTGCTCTTGGCTTGGCTCCTCTTTTGGGCTTTAGCCTTGAGCAAGATCTGAATTTTGAAGCGGCGAAGCCCTGCCGGAGCGAGGAGTCGGGGTTTTCAAAAGAGAGCGGCGAAGTCCTGCCGGATCGAGGAGCAAGAGATCTTCATCAACTTCTTCTTCATTCCCCCTTCTCTTTTCCTTAGTGTTGCCCATTAGCGGTGACACTAAGAAGAGCCAGTGCCTCGTTTAACCGAGACATAAGCTTCACACTTCAGAGATCTCACGCAGATCGACGAAGTTCAGAGTTTCCATATCCCACGCGGGTAGACGAAGCTCTGCCGGATTTCCCGGAACGGATCAAGATCGACCGGTGGTCCACGGATATCAACATCCCCGTCACAGGCCAAAGACCCACGCAAGCAAGAGATGATAAACAGATCTTGCGTTTGTTTGAAAGGAGTTGCTTTTCTTTTGTTTTCATTGTGTAAAGGCCTTATAAAAAGGCTATCCTTTTATTTCATTGTAACGATTGAAGTTGTAATGAATGCAGCAATGAATACAGCAACTTTTTCCGCAAACAGTATGTGAGTTGTGTTTAGCATTTTTTCCATCTATGCTTGCTCACATATGTTTGCCATGATCTTCTTTTTGTATATTCTATATAGCATTATGATAGGGGGAGCAAATCCCTATATCTTTCTTTGTGTTATACTCACCTATGCTTATTGATAGGGGGAGCTTTCGCTCTCTTAATTCTTTTGTCCCCTTTTTGATGTTGTCAAAGGGGGAGAAATATTGTGAGTATATCTATCTCGGTTGTTTATATGCATGAGAGTTATTATCTTGTATATGTTCATTTACTTCATGCATATACTTCCTTTTGTAAATTGTTTGTCATCATCAAAAAGGGGGAGATTGTTGGCCTTCTTGTTTTGATGATGTTTAACAAACAATTTACCACAAATGTTGTTTGTCTAGTATTTGTGTTTTCTTATTTATTGTAGACAAACAACGTTGTTGGAGGATGGATGGATTGCGCTTCAACGATGATATCCAATGGAGGTTGGTGGAGATGTGGAGTGAAGCAATGCTATTCAAGTTAAAGATCAAGTTTTAGCTTCATCCGCAACGTGTACCAAGTTGAGCTTCAATGAAGATCAAGATCATTGCTTGGGTAAACTTAGTATAGGTTTTATATTATGTGTGTTAGTACTTTAAGCTCAATATTACACACACATTATATTGGTTTTCATACATATATATAGTGATATATATGTATATATATACATAAGTTTTGGTTTCTATGTATATAGTTATATACAAGTTTTGGTTTTGTATATATACAGTTATATATATATACACATATGTTTTTGGGTTTATATATGAAACAAATGAATAGGATTGGAAAATACTATGTTGTTTCATGTTTACGTGCCTATATATGATTTCGTCTTTAACAAGTTATATTTAATGAAATCATATTTAGTATTTTGAATATATTGCATAGAATATGCAATCTTATGAAAATATTGTATTTCTAGGTTATAGACTTCATAACAACATGTTGTATCTTTTATCAAGTCTATACAATCATTTCATAAGGTTTCAAAATTTGTTTGAGTCAAAATATCAAAATAACAATTTCCATGTTTTCATGTTTTTGAACATATTTGTAAAATGATGATATTTTTCATTTGGGAAGTCCTTTTTCGAAACCAGTCATTGTAGCATGTTTATTATCATGTCTACAATCATTCCCCAAAGTTTTACATTTTTTGGAATTTATTTGATATTTTTAAACAGGGTTTCAAAATCAGCAAAACAGGTTTTAGTTTTCTGGAATGTCAGAAATCGGTCGACCGCACCGGTCGACCGAACCTGAGGTCAAAAACTCACTGGGCTGACAGAAAGCTGTCGGTCGACCGGTCCGGTCGACCGATGAAATTTTCGGTCGACCGACGAATTTTTTCGGTCGACCGACGGGCGCTTTCTCAGCTTCCAACGGCTAGTTTTTGTACCGTTGGCTGGGTCTTTTGGTCTTTTGTTTTGGGAGTTTTTGGCTGAGTTGTGAGAGGGTATAAATACCCTATTGCTGATGTCTTTTCAAGTTAATCAAGAAGTTTTTAAACAAGTTTTTAAACAAGGTTTAAGTGCGTTTAAGGGTTTGTTTAGTTTGGTTTTTGGGGTTTGCTGTTCAAAGAGGAGTTTGCATCACCAGTTGAGGATTTCATCCTCAAAATCTTCTCATCCTCTCTTTGTATTCATAGAGAAGTTTCCTTAACTCTATTTCCTAGCATTTCTACTATTGTATTTCATATCAATCTTATTGCTAGTTCTTATTGAGTTAAGTTTTTATTTATATCTCCTTGTTTACACACACAACCATTGAGCTTATCGTATTTGCATACATTATATAATTAGGTTGTGGGATTGTGTGACATTGAGTTGAGCTTAATTGAGTTCTCATACTGTTTAGAGAACAAATCAATTGATTGATATTTGTGCTTATTGTGAGATCACTTTGTAATACACTTGTACACCGAGTGAGGAGTGTGTGGTGAGAGTCGGGGATCGTCCCAAGAGGAGTGGCGTCGGTTGACGTGCCTAGGGAGAGGTTGTAACCGAGCACTTGAGGGAGACACGGCTAGGTCCAACACTTAGTGGGTGTAGAGTGTGATTACAAGAGTGTGAGTTGTAGAGTTTTCGGTTAGCTAGAAAACCGAGTGTGTAGAAGAAGTTCCGGCTTCCAAACCGGATTGTGTTAGTGGATTTCTCCCCGGGAGTGGGGAGCGGAGACGTAGGACGGAAGGTCCGAACTCCGTGATCATATTGTGTGTTTGAGTGTGCTTTGGCGTTCATTCATATTCATGCTCATATCTTGTATCGCCATTGTCATTAGCTCATTAGTTATATGATCCACTATCTTGTTTAGATTGTTTACCCCTTGTGTTTTCATATCCTAGCATATATCATATTGTATATCTCCTTGGTAGGATATATCATCTTGTATTAGTTTATATATCCTTGCATATATATTTTCATCATATAGGATATATCACCTTGTGTATATTGCATATTCTTGCACATATCTCTTTGTATATTTATCTTGCAAGAATATAGTTGTTAATTAATTTTAATTAGCATTTAATCGGATTAGATTAGCATAAGACCCTAATCACCCCCCTCTAGGGTCTAACAAATTAGCCATCGGTTGGCTCCTCTCGTCGTTCTTCCTTTTGAGGAATCGCTCGGCTTGCTCTCCTCTGGCCTTCAAATCCTTCCATGTCTTGAGCGGCTCTACTCCCATAACATCCAGGATGTTAATAGACAAATTGTTATGACAAGTCTGCAAGATGAATTCCTCCGTGATGGGATCCTTGCAGTTCATTGCCTGATTGCGGAAGCGTTTAATGAAGGTATCCACCGACTCTCCGTTTCTTTGTTTCTCATCGAAGAGTGTCCTGACCAACACTTCGTCATCATCGTCAAAGAAATGAGTGAGGAACATGCTCTCCAAATCCTCCCAGCTGTTGATGCTTCTAATTTTAAGACGTCGATACCAATCGAAGGCAGGCCCGCGAAGGGTGCCGACGAATGACCGAACCATCAAGGCTTCATTGCCGGAGATCGTGCCTAAGTGGGACTTGAAGTAGATTAGATGCTGAGTGGGCGAGCCCCTCTCGTCGAACGGCGTGAAATTGACCAGGTTGAACTTCGCTAGATACGGGATCGAATCCCACTCTTTCGGGTAAGGACGCGGAATGCCGGTCTTCTTTACCTCTTGAGCAGCCATCAAAGCGTTGATTTTGCTCTCGAGATCCTTCATTTTTTCGTCTTCATCTACATCCTGTTTTGAGGAATTTTCGAAAGGAATAACGGGGCCACCCCCAGCATTGTCATCTTTGGTGGGACCACCCACGGCATTGTTATCTGTAGGGTGTGCACTTAAACCACAACCAGCATTTTTGGGAGGTACGTCGGCCATGATGATTTCGTCCACTTCTGGATCGCTGTTAACTACGGCGTTCTGTGTGCGACGGCTGGATTCAACTAGCTGATTCGACAAAGCTCGGATTTGTTGGTCATGCATTTGTCTCATCTCCTGCATAGCCGTTTCCATTTCGAACTTGAAGATTTCCTTCTGCTTAGCCAGGGCCTCTTCAAGCATCTTGGTTACTTGTTCAGCGCTGATCATAAGCGATTCATAAGGTTGTCCCGCGCTAGAAGCCGTGTCATCGGACGCTATGGCCGAGCAAGAATCTGAATCAGCATCCGACTCCTCTTCTTCTAGAGAAAGTCCCTTTTGTATCCTTCGATAATTTTTCCGGTCATTGGTTCCCGACCGCAACCGCGTCATGCATCGGGATACTTCGGCGAGTTGATCAAGGTTGAAATATCCGGTTGATTTCCCCCTGCCGGCCATGTTAGCCGACACTCTTAGATATTCATCTTCTTGGCGGACGAACTTCTTCTTGTGGAAACGCCTCGTCTTAGAAATTCTTTCAAACACCGAGACTCTCCTTGGGGTTTGAGCACAGCAGCATTCTGACAGCACCGCCTTGATTATGTTGGCGCACGGGTGTTTTTGGGAAAAGTTGCTGTTTTCATTGCTTTGAGATCTGTTACAACTTCAGGCGTTACAACAAATAATCAAATGAAAAGTCGATCTTTTTATAAGATCTACTTGTGCAAGAAAACAAAGATTACAACTTTAACGAAAATAAACACGAGATCCCATTTTGGTGCGGTCTCGCTTGCGTGGGTCTTTAGCCTGTGACGGGGATGTTGATATCCGTGGACCACCGGTCGATCAGATCCTTTCCGGAAGAATCCGGCAGAGTTTCGTCTATCCGCGAAGGGATATAGAAACAGAACTTCGTCGATCCGCGTGAGATCTTAGAAGTTTTAAAGCTTATATCTCGGCTAAAACGAGACACTAGCTCTTCTTAGTGTCACCTGCGAAGGGTAACACCAAGGAAAAGAAAGGGGGAATGAAGAAGAAGTCTCACTCCTCGATCCGGCAGGGCTCCGCCGTTCTCTAAACTCCGACTCCTCACTCCGACAGGGCTTCGCCGCTCCTCTCCAAAATTTCAGATCTCAAGTGCGAAGCTCAAGATCAGAAATTTCTCTCCCAAAACCAAGGCCCAGAGAAAGGAGGCCTTAGGGGCCTATTTATAGGAAAACAAGGAGGGGGGGGGAACGAATTGAAGGACACCCATGGGGTGTCTCGGCCAGGCCGAGACACCCTAGGGTGTCTCGGGTTGGCCGAGACACCCGGGTGTTTCGAGCTTGCCGAGATGCCCCGGGTGTCCCGGTTCAGTCCGAAACCGTCCGCCGTTGTTCCACCGTTGATTTTTCGTCCGAACTCAGATTTGAGTGATTCTGGATGCGTTGGAATTATGACGAAGATCTCTGTCAATCCCACTGGTTGGATTATCAGTGGGACAAACGGGATCTGAAGGGCGTTGCTCCTTTTGCAGCGATTGCGGGGTTCCCTGGTCAGTCGGTATCCCCGTTATTCTGAAACTCTGTCGGCTCACGTAGCTCATCGATTTACTTCAGGCGTTCATCGACGTCAATTGCACTCTTGTGAACTGGGTAGTGACGTTCATCGTCGCTCGTTAACACTGAGCTATGAGCGGGGACCTATCGGTAATTTTCGATGCCTACAGATACCCCCTCCAAAGTGTTTTGGACTCGTTTCTTTTATAGAAGAGACCGGAATACTTTGGATATGATTGGTCCAGCCTTCGGTCAGTATAAAAAGACCTGTGGTTAGCTTCAACTCTCGGCTCCTTCGATTTTCGGTTTATCCGGTGCTTTGTCAAATAACCGAAGTTGTTCCGACGCTGCGTTTATCGTCTGGCCGTCGTCGGAGTCTCGAGTCTACAGCTGGTGAGTTGAGTTTGGCTCGTGTCATTGAGTTGACTTTTGAATTTACAATCCCTGTCACGTCGTGTTGACCTGGGGTTTCGGATCACTGTATGTTGACTTTTTGTTGCAACGCACCGATTGGCGTTGACCTAGGGTTACGCGTTGACCGGCGTCTACCTTAGGGTTTCGAACCGCGTGGGTTGACCTTTGTCGTCACGCGTTGACTTTTGTCGCTACGTGTTGACTTTTGTCGCAACGTGCTGTCCGGCGTTGACCTAGGGTTACGCGTTGACCGGCGTCCACCCTAGGGTTTCGAACCGCGTGGGTTGACCTTTGTCGTCACGCGTTGACTTTTCTCGCTGCGTGTTGACTTTTTTCGCAACGCGCTATCCGGCATTGACCTAGGGTTACGCATTGACCAGTGTCCACCCTAGGGTTTTGAACCGTGTGGGTTGACTTTTGTTGCAACGCGCTGACCAGCGTTGACCTAGGGTTACGCGTTGACCGGCGTCCACCCTAGGGTTTCAAATCACCGCCCATTGACCTGTGTTGCAACGCGTTGTCCGGCGTTGACCTAGGGTTACGCGTTGCCCGGCGTCTACCCGAGGGTTTTGAATTGTCGAAAGTTGACTCGTGGAATTCATCAACGTATTCGACCATCGGTGAAGAATCGGTGTTCCATAAAAATAATCGGGGGATCAGAAAAAAGTTCGGGGGGTCAAAACCCGGTCAAACACCCCCGGGGTGTCTCCACAACACCGAGACACCCTTGGGGTGTCTCGGTTTTGCCGAGACACCCCTAGGGGTGTCTTGGGCGTTTTCGTGGTCCCCCCCCCCTTTCCTTTTGTCTTTTACTTCTTTTGGCTCTTGCTTATGGTCCCCCCCCCTCCTTTAATTCAAAATTCAAAGAGAAAACCCCTTATCTTTGGCTCTAAAAACCGAATTTCTCACACCCCCCTCTCATTTTCGGTTTTGGTCTTTTTCTTCCCCAAGCAAACTTCCTCCATTAATTTGCTTGCAAGAATCCATCAAACCCCCATAAAAGTTTGGATTTTGGTGGGTACCCATTGGCCGAAATTTTCTCCTCTTTCAAACGAGGGCTTTGACTTCCATTTCCGAGCTTGAAGGAAAACCCCTTTGATTTGGTAAGTTTCTCTTCACAATCCTCTTATTTTCTTGTAAAGATTGTATCTTTATGCTTGCCATAGGCTAGGGATTGTCTTTTGGGGGTTTTTGTGCAAAGTTTACCATGGCCGAAATTTTTTGGGGGGTTTATTTGCAAAATTTGTGGGGTTTCTATGCAAACAAAAGGACTAAAATTTTGGGGTTTTGATCCTTGCCCATTTGATGAAAGAAGTGGGGGTGCTTTATGTAAGGGGATCAAAGAATTATTTGAGGGGTTTATTTGCAAAACAGCCGATAAATGTTTTTAGAGGGGCTTATTTGCAAAAGGGCCACGAATTTGGGGCCGAAATCTAAGGAGTTTAGACCACAAGCCAATAACCAAAGTTTTGGTAAAGGTACGTGGGAACTAAACCGAAATTTGTGGAGGGGCTTTTGTGCAAAATTGGCTAAATTTGGCAAAAGGGTTTATTTACAAAATTTAACCAAAATTGCGGGGAACTGGGATGCTATATGACCGATTATGATGATCATGACCCCAATCACGCGTGTCCTTGACCCGACTTTGGGCCATGAATACGGGGGGTATTTTGGATATTTCACCAAAATTCACCGCGAAAACGGCAGTTATCGTTTCACGGGCACGAAATTTGTAGGTTTAATTAGACTTTAACCATGAAATCCTATTTGTTTATAGGATTTCCAGTTCAAGTGCTTAATTTCCCCTTTTTAATATTTCGTGACTTATATTGTACCTGACGCATTGCTTTTATTGCAGACTTGTGATGTCTCCGCGTCGCTCTCGGCCTTCCAGGAGTCACTCCCACTCGCAGCACAGTGAGGAAGAGGCTCCCGCGGTGTCTTCTTCAGCGGCCTCTTTCTTCGGGGGTGAGAATTTACATTTCCTGTATCCCCGATTGACCTCTCGCGGGTCATGAAGGA
>BQKN01067532.1:0-18433 GCA_022839385.1 Asparagus kiusianus | reverse complement strand
GAGGATCACTAAGCCCCCGAGGCGGGGAAGAAGATACACCTGTATCATGGGTCCCCCCTTTAGGAACTTGAAGTCCCATTCAAGTTAGAACTTCGGCTGAGAGAACTCGTGAGCCTCTCCTTCTTTTCTGAACCACCTGGCCTTGCTAGGAATCTGATCTCGACGTCCGATCGGAAATAACTCATTCATCCCGCGTCTCGTCGTAGTCACCTTTCGCTCCAGATCGCAATCCTCTTTCGATGGTTGTTCTGGTAATCTAATGCACAGCGAGACAAACTTCTTGCTTGCATTCACTAACCTCTTCGCTCGCGTCACCGTCCCCAAGCTTGTCTCCCTCGGAAGAGATGCCGAACGAAATATGAACCTTTCACCACCTTTGGTGAATGTATACTTCTGAGCCCGCCTCTCATAGATCGCATATCTATCCCATAAGTACGGATTGCCCAGTATAATCTGACAAACATCCAAGGGAACTACGTCGCATGTGACCTCATCAATATACGACTCGTGGAGCGCAAATCTGACAGTGCATTGACCAACTACACTCAGTCCCGTCTCCTTCTGAATCCACCCCAATGGATAGGGCTTCGGATGCTTGACCGTCTTCAGACCCAGCTTCTGAACCAAGGCTTCAGATATCAAATTCTTCTCGCTGCCCGAATCAACTATGGCATCAACCAAACTGGTCTTCACTTGCAACTTAAGAACAAAGAGCTGCTCTCGCGGGTCGTCGTCCTCTTTCGTGGCCTGTTTCCCCGTCATAAGATTGAGACTGCTATTAGGCTCTGTCATCCCCGGGACTTCTTTCGGACCTTGAGCTATCATGTATGCCTTTTTCTCCTCCTTCTTCTTCAACCCTCTTGGCTTGAGATGAGGATATTTTTCCTAGCACCGATCAGCTTCATGCCCTGTCTTCTCGCAATGACTACAAATCAGTCCTGCTTTCCCTGGATCACCCTTTTTCTTCTCCTCCTTAAACTGAGATCCACTAGACTCGCCTCCAACTTGCTTTGCATCTCCCTTTGCTTCGTTGCTCTTCTTTTGCTTGCCCTCAATGGCAATGGCCTTCACGCTCGCATCTGCAATAGTCTCGACCGTGAATAACCTCATCTCCTTTCGGATGTAATCGCTCAATCCCGCCATATACTTCATGAACACGGAATATTCCTCTGTCGTAATGTTAAGGATCATCGCCTGCTGCTGGAACTCCGTAGTGTATTCTTGAACGGTTTGATTGACCCTTTGGCGCAAGCCATACCACTTGTACCAACGCTCCTCAAGGAATCCCACCGGATAGAACTGTTTCCGAAGTAGCTCCTTGAACTTGTTCCACGACGCCGCTTTCTTCTCCTGCTTGCAGTAGGATTTCCACCATGTCAACGCATGTCCTGAAAGCTTCAAAGTCACGAACACAATCTTCTCTTTTGACGAATAGCCATAAAGAGTAAAATACGTCTCCATCCGCTCGATCCAATCATCAAGCCTCTCGACGTCAACACTCCCATCATAAATAGGGATCTCCACCTTGAAGTCAATCTTCAGGTTCTGGTAAGAATTCTTACCCCCTTGATGCGGTGCAGCCTTGACGGTCTCGTCCTCCTCGTCGGAGCCTGAAAGCTCGCTCTCTCCACCGGACTCTATAGGTTTCTTCTTAGACCTAGAAGAAGATTCCCCCTTTTCGTTCCCTCCTTGGATGAGACCGACGAGTTTTGTGAGCGTCGACCCTATCGTCTCGATCTGCTTCTCTATTGCATCAATCCTCGCTGAATTATCTCCTTCAGTCATCTTCTCCTTCCTTAAATCCTGGACTCCTTCCAATGAAATAAGGATCTCGCCAAGCTTCTTATATGAGGACCGAGTAAGGACCATACACAGGATGCCCCTTCACCGGATCTGATGCTCTGATACCAACTTGATACGAGTCGCCGTGCGAGCACCCTTTGGTCGCGGAATTACCAAAAGGTGGGTTGAGAAGAGGATGACCAAACACAAGAAACAATTCAGTATGGCGAAGGAAAATACCTTCTCTAGATTATGAGTATGAAAAGATTACAATCTCTCTCTCACAATCTCACTAGAATTGAGAACAACCTCTCAACTCTCTCTCTCTAAAAACCCTAATACAATTATTAGAATTTCTCTCTCTTAGGTCTGATTGTTTAGAACCCTAAAACAATCCTATTTATAGATGTGCAAACGTGGATGGCAAACTTGTAAATAAACAAGCCCAAAAGAATCAGGAATCCCTGCCAAAACAGAATCCAAAACGAAACAGGAAACCCAGAAATCGCGATCCGGTCGACCGCCAGGCTTGGTCCGGTCGACCGGCCAGAGAATTTTCTCAAACCCTGCAGCGTGCAGGTTTTCCGGTCGACCGGCATGTGTGCTGCGGTCGACCGGACAGAGAACTGTCAGCCACCCTGTTCTTTTGCACGTTTCGCTTCTGCTGACTTCTTCCACTGTCTTCTTTGGCTCCAACCACGCTCCTATCCTCAAGATACCATGAGAATCATCTATCCTCAAGCTCCCATGAGGATCACTAAGCCCCCGAGGCGGGGAAGAAGATACACCTGTATCACCATCCCATTTGATTATGCCCGCTTGTCGCCTATCTACGACAACAAGAATGAGGCGTGCTCAGCAACGGCAACGTCCCAGACCTCAAGTTCAGCTTATGGCAAGCACGCAAAGGTGCACATGGCGGACGGCTCTGATGACATTATCAGAAGAGTCAAGGAGCAACAAGCGGCTATCAACTCCTTGAAGGGAATGATGGAACAACTTCTGAATAAGAAGAAGAAGAGGATTTAGCAGAACCCCCAAAGATCCTTAAGGAACCAAGAGCAGGAGCCTAATCCTATAACACGTCTGAAGAGGAAGATAACCACAGATCGCATTCAGATTATTCATCCAAGTCTTTAAGAAAGATGTCACATGCTGTCAGCACTCCTCGGGACAAGAGGCTTGATGAGTTCTAAAGTTAATTCAATGCCTTAAAGCTCTAGAAGAGCATGAACGAGCTAGGGATGGTCAGGCCATACCCAGTCGAATGGGATACAGTCCCTTGCCCGGCGAAGTTTAAACCAATGAGTTTAGTCCAGTTTGATGGCAATGGATCTCTCTCGTAATATATCTACTACTTCCTATCTCAAACATGATTTCTCACGGAGAATGATCCTATCTTCACTCGACTGTTCATTAGCACCCTGAGGGGGGTAGCTTTTGAATGGTTCCGCAAGCTGGAACCAGGCTCTATCAAAATATAGGCTAATGTGGAAAAAACTTTTCTTGGCCCGATTATTTGACGATGACATGGAAGTATCGATAACCACTCTGCTCACTGAGAAGTAGAAGAAAACAGAGTCGGTTAATGATTTCGTGAAGAGATTCAGGAATCGGTCGCTTCATTGCTGGGACCAGGTCTCTGAAAGCACTTTGATCGAGATGTGTTGCAATAATCTTTCGATCAACATTTTATCCAAGGTTGTCGCGGTGAAAACCCAAACCTGGAAGGAACTTGTTTGCCAAGGCAAACAGGTAGAAAACATGATCAAAAGGATGAAAGCCAAAGAGCCTCGATCTAAAAGAGGAGCTTCAGAACAAAGTGTTCTTAAGAACCCTCCTCGGTCGAGAGGGAAGGAGATCATGGCTATCGATTCTACTCCGTCCCCCAAGTCAGCTCAAAGACAGAAGCCCAAATCTTTTGAACAGTGCACTTCGAGGCAATACGACTTCAAGGAAGACCAAGTTGTAGCTACCTTCATTACTCTCCTCAAGAGCAACAGGATCAAGCTTCCGGAGAACACGAAGCCTGAAGACGTGAACAAAATAGATGATTCGAACGACTGTGTATACTAATAATCATATTTTTATTACAATTTTATACCCTCATTATCTATTTTATATGAATAAATATATCACTAATAATTGTTTTTATTCAACAATATTCAAACATCTAAGAAGCAAATCCATGTTTAATTTTTGCAACATACCTATGAGCTTGATGGTAAAACCAGTCAATTTTTGTTGATGTTTCCTATTTATACTACATATTGAATTTAACTGGTTAATTTGATGATGATGTATTTTCGCCACTTATTATATTCACATTTCATAATTGAGCTCAAGATGATCTGGATGATATTCCCTAATAGGTGTATGTTTAACGTGTTTACTAAATGATGGATCTTACATTTGGTTGCTGCTACATTCTTGTACAAGACTAATATATTAATATTTTACCAGGAAAGAATTGTTGATGCTACTCTATGATGACAGGAGTCCACGATGAAGGCAACCAAGTTCTCCAAGTTGAAGACAACAAAGTTAATAAAAAAAAGCTCAAGATCTCATCTCTCAACAAAAGCCTAAGGAATTAATAAAGAAAACAAGCAAAAAGCCCATGAGTCAAAGCTCAAAAGCTTAATGGCTAAAAATGATTGTCTTAGGGCTCAAGTCTAATCCAATGGCTCACATTCATTGATGTTTACTATAAATAGGGGTAGAGAGTGAGGGGTTAGGGGTGTGAAAAATTTTGTAACTCTTTTTGGAGAGGAGGGCTACTCTTAATTGAGAAGGCCTTCCAAAAATTGTAACTTTAGTTACAATTAATAAAAATAATTTTTCTTTACTTTAAATTTGTTCTTTCTCCTCTTGTTGAATGATGAGGATGGAGATGAAGAGAAATTTGAAGGTTTGCATTTCTTTTCTCTTTTATTTCTTTTTAGTAATTTCTTTATTATTGCTTATTAGTTAGATTAAAATTCATGCTTGTAGTGTAGATTTATTTTCTTATCTTTTTATTTCTTTTTGCACTTTAATTTGTAGAGTAGATATATTTTCTTGCATTTAATTTTTGTAATATATTTTGTAGTTTAGATTTTTATTTTCTTTGTAGTTAGATTTATTTCTTGTTCATAGTTTAGATTTTTCTTTTCTTTTTATTTTTAGTTCTTTTTCTTCTTGCTTTTATTTCTTAAGATATGAATTTAATTCTTGTAAGAATCTTAGAATTATATGAAACTAGTCTAATTTCTTTTATATTGTATGAATTATTCTCTTGCACTTAAAATGTTCATGTTTAGGATAATCAACTAGAGAACTAATCGGTAGAAGAAGAATTTGATAATCTATGCTTTCCTTAAATGGTTTGATAGGTTATGCTTATGAATTCTAGGATTATTATCATGTTGTTGTTCTTATCATGAATAGTAATTTTAACTTAGATGATAATTTGATAGGTTATACTTTCCTCAAATGGTTTGATAATCTATGCTTAATAAATCTAAGTTGAAATATGATAAAAAGAGAATAGTTTATATTTTGTAATTGAAATTGGTTAGTGGATTATATTCTAGAATTCTTACCTCTTTTAAATCCTCCATTTTGACTTTCTTAAATTTTCTTTTCATTCTTGGTTTTATTTCTTGATTTTATTCATTCATCTTTCTTGCCTTGATTTCATTTATTCTTTAATTCTTCCTTCTCTCCTCTAAAATTTAATTTATTATCTTTTGCATATATTCACAATAATCACTCATCACATTCACACTTATTCTTTATTCCTAATTATCACGCACAAAACATAAGAACCATTTCTAATAATCTCTTAAAATCACCTTCCTCGTGGGATCGATATTTTTGTACTATAACTTGATCAATTGTGCACTTGTAATTTTGGTACATAATTATGCCGCATCAGTATACCATAGGTTTTTGGGTCATCATACCTCCAAGTGCTATATCCTTAAAGATAAGCTGTAGGCTCCTTATGACGCGAGAGTCCTAAAGAAGGAGAATATGCAAAAGAACGTGACTACAAACATGGTCACCCTGAAGTTTAGGATAGGCCTTCCCGAGGTTCATGCACCGACAGGTGTCGTTCCCATCCCAAAAGCAGTGCTGAAGATCACCAATGCTAATTCTCACAATCAACAAGAGAAAGGCTTGGTGCCACAGATCTTGCCATCAGGACAAGTGATGTGGGTTCATCCTGATCTCCTCGACGACGAGCAGTAGGCTTCTAATAAGTACAAAGGCAAGCCTAAGCTCTGTAACTTCGTTTCGGCAATTTCGGATGATGACAAGGTGGAGATAGCAACCCTCACTAATTCTGACAGCAAGGTAGACGTCTTGATTACCCGAGCAGGGAAGGACTTTGTCAAGAACTACCCTCCGACAGTGGGAAGTCCAACAAGACCACAGGTGGGGCCATCACCAACAACCCAATCGAATCCTAACAAGCCAAGTTCAAGCGATCAATCCTTTCGGTTCAACCTACTCACATAGCTGAAGAACATCCCAACCAGGATCACCTTGTATGAGCTCCTGCGGTTATCCAAGTCTACCCAAGAAGCTCTATGGGAGGTATTAGCCAACTCAGAGGCTTTTTCCACACATTTCTTGCCTACTTCGGAAGAGGGCGCGGAGAAAGGGTGTCCACAATGTTGCCAGATATCCAAACAGCAGATTCCCTGCATTATCTTCACTCCTGAGGATATGCTCATCAAGAGAACATCTTACGACTGACTCATGTACTTCACGGGATACGTCGGCTCCTCTCGAGTGGTTAGAATCCAAGTAGATCTAGGGTCTACACTGAGCATTGTCCCCTTGAAGCTCATCAAACACTTAGGGGAGGTTATTCATTGGGATAATTTGGGGTAAATTGGGGTAAATTGTTCCAATGGGGTAATTTTACCCAATGGGATAATTCGAGTGGGATAAATTGGGGTAAAATGGAATAATGTGGGGTAAAATGGGATAATGGGGTAATTTCTTCCCTATCACGATTGCACTTCATAACAGTCACAGTCTCCATGGGGGTGAGGGAGTTTCGCTAATTTCAACTCATCCACTAAAATATCTGATTCTAACGTGAGCAAATCAGACATACATTGCAACCAAACAAAAAAAAAATTCTAAAAATGAAGAATCCCAACGTCTATTCAACTAAAATGTAATCAAAACCCTCACCTCAGGCTTCGAAAAGACCCCAATATCCCCCGTGAGCGGATTCTTCGGCTCCAGAACCTCAATCACCACATTCGCCGTCCTCGGGAGCTCCGGCGGCCCAGCGTAATCGACACCGTAATCGACACCGAATCAAACCTAGCGTCGAGGTCATCGTCGCCGTTTTCTTCTGGATCTTCTTCTTCTTCTTCTTCTGGGGGTTCTTGGGGATTAGGGTTAGGGTTTTGTTCTTTGGAGGTCACCATGAGAGAGAGAGAAGCTTTACAGGGGGGCTGATACGAGGGCTGTTTTTAGGAGAACGGAATGGGGGTAATTGGTTCCCCTATTTTGTTCCAGGAGAAGAGATGGGGTAAATTTCGGGCTTGGGGCTGTGGAATCTATATATAGGTGGTGTAATTTAGGGAAAAGTGGGGTATTTGTCTCCAATTACCCCTAACAAACCAATAACACTGATAACTTGGATCCAGTTCCAATTACCCCAACCAATAACACCAAACACTGATGTTCCACAAATTATCCCATTACCCCACAAATTACACCAATGAATGACCCCCCTTAGGGGTACCTCAAAAGCAGTTGTCCGTAATGACTACCACCATCTTTGGTTTTAACACCACTGGAACTCGATCGCTGGGGAAGATCCGCCTCAAGTGCCGGCTAGGCGACATGAAGACGGAAGTGACCTGCTACGTCATCGATGCGGAGCCTTCCTACACCATGCTATTGCGTCGGCTATGGATCCATAGCAACTGGATAGTTCCATCCATATTGTATTAGTGTTTGAAGTATGTGGATGACCGTGATCAAGTAAAGATGGTGATTGCTGATAAACAACCCTTCAAAGAGGTTGAAAATTACTTCACCGATTTTTTGCTCTACCAGGACTCTGAACCGGGCAACGAGCCACCGATCGAGGAACCTGGTAGTGGTAATGAGGCCGATAGTGAGTCTGAGTACAACGAGGGACTTGTCTTGAATGATATTGAACCTATTGTAATCGTCTATGAAGGCCTTGTTGTAACCAACGCTGCCAAGGCGGACGGGTTTATTCTGAATGAAGATCCTAACTTTGCTTACTTGTCATCTAGTTTAGAGTCTAGTAATAATGAGTTTAGCAATTTGGTTGTAGAGTTATATAATAACTCATCCTTGCACTTGCTCGTGTACTCGTCATTCATCACATACAAACAGGCGACCGAGTCCTCACAACCCGTCTTTGTCGTACCCGCCCGAGGTAATTATCAGAAGGATATTATCTTTAGAAAGATAGACCGACCTATGCGTACAATATGGGGTGAGTCAGACAATGATGAGCCCGCTCCTCAATTATTGCATTATGATCAGATCGTGAAGCGTATAATGGAGAGCATGGGTTATGACTTCACCTGTAAAGGAGGATTGAATTACAACAAAGGGTGAAAGACACTCGTCCGATCTGCTTATGTTCCCAAAGGAAAGCCCGACAACTACTTCGGCAAAACTCGAAGAGGGCTGGGTTACACCTCTTCTTCATCATAATTATATTGCAATTATGGTGAAGACTCCGAAGACGGTCCTTCTAGAAATTCATCGTCAACATCCTCAATGTGGGATTCGGATATTAGCGTGAGAGATCTGTTCAGGGACCTCACAGTCAACATGGCTACAATCGATCCTGTTACAATCAAGGAGGATGACCAGATCCCGCTTTATGATGAAGCATGGAGTCGCCACGTCAGTGCCCAATGGAGTGGTCGGTTTGAACAACGTGAACCACCCACGGAGGAAAAGATACTCTAAATAAATATTAGAGATGAGACAAACCCCAAACTCATATTTATCAGTGACAACTTACCTTCCTAGGAAAAAGAAGATATTATATCCCTCATCCGGGAATATATTGACATCTTTGCCTGGAATTACGAGGACATGTCTGGCCTTAATCCTTAGATCACCATGCATCGCCTCAACATTAACTTGGATGCTAAACCTATCAAACAACAATAAAGATGGTTTTGTCCACAAATCATGGAAGCAATCGGAGATGATCGAGTTAGGCTTCATCAGAGAGGAACAACACCCCGATTGTGTGTCTAATATTATTACAGTCCTGAAGAAGAATGAAAAGATCTGTCTCTACATTGACTTCAGGGATCTCAACGTTGTATGTCCAAAGGATGAATTTCCTTTACTCCTTACAGACATCATCATCAACAATACTTGTGGGTTTGAAAGGATGTCCTTCACTGATGGGTTTTTAGGGTATAATCAAATCAAGATGCACCCTGAAGATGAGAAGCACACTTCATTCAGAACTCCAGTAGGGGTATACTGTTACACAGTTATGCCCTTTGGACTTAAGAACACCGGCGCAACTTGTCAGCGTGCCATGAGCATAATTTTTTGGGATCATCTACGAAAGACAGTCGAATGCTACGTAGATGACTTGGTTGTGAAGAGTCATAGCAAAGACGATCATCTTCAAGACCTAAGAACGATGTTCGAGATAATGTGATCCCATCAACTCAAGATGAACCCCACAAAGTAATTTTTGGGGATGTCGAGCGGCAAATTCCTTTGATTTGTCATCACGATGAAGGGAATTCATATAGACTCCGACAAGGTGCAAGCTATTCAAGAGCTTCAACCACCCAGGAATCTTAAGGAATTGAGAGGACTGTAAGGACGTCTAGCTTACATCCGAAGATTCATCTCAAATCTTTCGGGTAAGTGGCAACCCTTCTCCAAGCTGATGAAGAAAGGTGTTTTCTTCGTATGGGACGAGTCTTGCCAATAAGAGTTCGATAAGATCAAGACTTACCTCTCGAATCTATCGGTCTTGGCAGCCCCAGCTTCAGAGAAGCCCTTCCAGATCTATGTGCGGGCAATAGAGTATTCTCTTGGCGCCCTCTTAGCACAGAATGACGATGCCGGCCATGAGCAAGGTATCTATTACCTGAGTAGAACTTTGCAGGGAGCCGAATGGCGATACCCCATGGTCGAAAAGGAATGTTTGGACTTGGTGTTCGCTATCTAGAAAATGTGATACTACCTGGTTGGTCAAACCATACAGTCATCTCCCAGATGAATCCCATCTGAGTCTTCATGACACAGCCCGGGTCCTTAAATTAGCACCTGACAAGATGGGCACTCATGCTGTCTCAATACGACATACACTTTATACCACAGAAGTCTGCCAAATGACAAGCAATCTATGATCCCATGGCCAGTCATCCACTCGAGTCGAAGACTTACCTATTCGAAGCAATGTCGGATGAAACCCATAAGATTAATGCAACCTCGCAGGAAGAAGTTTACTGGGCGTGTCAGGTTACAGATTCCGGGTCGAATTTGTTTTGTTTCGAGCCTAATTGATAACCTAAGTATATATACCTATAAAAACCCTAATTCCTAAGGGAATTCACCAGAGTTTACAGCCACCTCTTTCCCCCTAAACCTTGGAGCTGATTTTTAAGTTCCTCGAGGCGTTTGAGACATGACATCGAGCAGAGGGAGAGATCGAGGGCTGTAGCTAAGGAAAGGAGTTTGCACACACGTTCAGGAGGTCAACACTGTGTTTGAGGCAAGATCTCATGCATCCAAACCTTACCCATAGTGTAGATCTTAGGTTTAATGAGTAATATTGTAATACCCTAAAATATCATCAACTTTGGTAAGATCTTTTTATGACTAATAGTTGTAAAGGGAGCTAGTTTTTTTTTTTTTGAGAAGGGCCTCGGCTCCACCTTGGTGACCCACTGAGTTTGAGATGTGGTGGGGAATTCAAAGGGATCATGACAAGGCCCAAGGCCCACCACCTTATAGAAAGCCACCTTACCTCTATGAATACAAGCTTAAACAAGTTCGAACAACGTATGCATTTCTCCCATAAGTTTTGCATTTATAGATTATTATTATTTTTAAACTTCTGTTTGTTGTCTACCTCATACCGACTTTCCTAAAAGCTCCTTTAAAGTCTTAAATGCAACACGATAAACTAAATGTTTGTCTTAACCCATGCTACTATTGATCTAAAGTAGACACTCCTTTTCGCCTAACTCTCCCCAAATCAACTCTCCCGAAATCAAGCTCATTAGTCTAATTTGTCTGCAAGTCCTTATCAATCACATGGTCGGTATAATAAATTCATCATCCCACCAGTCAAAAATCCAACAAAAAAAAACAAACAAAAAAAAATGTTTGGCAGTGAAACTTTGACAAAGGGATGCAATTAGAACCCGTGACCCATCCCCGCCAGCCCATCTATAAATGACTAAGGCCTATAAATCCTCTGTCTGCGGAGCAACTCTCCTGTGATATTTTTCCTACACTGTCAATCATTCATTCTCACGAGAGAGAAAAAAATATATAGAGAGAAAGGAGGAGGAGTAGGGATTTTTTTTGCTGGCTTTTGGGATTGAGAGACTTAGCTCGGCGGATAGGCAAGCATTTTTGTCTTGCTTCTTGTTGAATATTTTCGTTTATGATCTTATTTCATAGTATTCTATTATTCTTAAGTTCTCTAAGAATTGTTCTTATTATTATTATGCAAGCATAATTTCCTCTTTAAAATTTTTGTCAATATTAGTTTTCATGTTACATAATTATTGTGGGTTAAGTTTGTATGCCAAAATTAATGTAAGCATTTTTATTTTAGATAATGATATTTTTCTAATAAGAAAATAAATAAATTTTCAAAATTCGGATAATATTTTTATTATTCATTTTGGCCAAATTTAGAAAAATTATATATTTTCGGGTTATTTTCCAAACCCCTCCTTCTAATAAATTTTGTTAGTCTATAATCAGAACTTAACTATACTACTGCAACAATAAACTTCACATGTATGTGCTTAGCTTAGTGGTCACAAGACTTGGATTCTAAGCCATTGGTTATGAGTTCGAATCCCATAAGCTTCACTTTTACAAACGAACCTAAGTCTAGACTAGACCCGAACCCAGATTTAACTAAACCAGAACCTCCTACAGACCAGACCCAAGCCGAATATGAACCAGACCAGAACCGACGCTGAACCAAACCAGAACTAAATTTGAACCAGATCAGAAACGAATTCTGAACCAGATCCGATTGAACCCAAACAGATCTGATAGAACCAATTCAACCCAAACCAGACAATACAAATTACCCAGACCGAACCAGACTTGACCAAATTTTTCTATAACCAGTCTGGAACAAACTTAAATACAATTCAAGCCCTTGCATAAAAGCCCTGCCATATGTTCCAAGTCTTTATAGATGGAAGCTTTACATTTACATATAAATTTGTTAACTATAGACCAGCTATTGATTTTAGAGATCACCTGAAAGGCCATGAGCAGACTAAAATCGGTTTATACATTTAGTATTTATTTTGTCTGATATTATGATTGACATGAATGACTTTATGAAAAATTATTACTTAATCACCTAGTTGTTATCCAATAGGAGAGACTGTGCATGAAGACGACTCCTGTTAAAAATATGATTTATAAGCGTGCTTTCATAGCATGGCTATACTCTCGATATCTATACCACGATATGAGATTTCCTTGGCTATTATTATTATTATTATAGTATCGACTAGACGGTGCACACATTCTTGATTGGACATGTTCTTGGTTCATGGTTATTTTTCATAGTTTTACAGAAGTCGTTCCACAGTAACTTTGTGGTTATTGCAGAACATTTCATGCACAGTCAAATAAAAATTTAACTGACAAACATGGGGTTTATAAAGGGGAATTGGATGGAGAATATAAAGTGTATATAAGTGGTTCATGTACATACTGATATGATAAATGATAAGGCCTGTACATATTGATATGATAAATGATAAGGCCAAGGGTCAATACAATACTTGTCGCCGTATTCCCGGGACGTTTTACGGGAAAGCCGATTTATATACATGAAATTACTCTCCTCTAATTCAAATAACATATAAATTAAAATAATATATTTATGTGCCTTGTGGTAGACTTTGTTTGATATTTACGATGAGTATTTTTTTTTCTTTTTTTCCACCTTGAAGTAAGATTTCATATTTTTATTTATACTTGCCACATACACTTACACGAGCACAATTTCCTCATTTTACGTGCTTGTTGGGAGTTTCTGACTCCTCTGGGGTTTGCTCGCCCCAGATTTGGGAACCATTCTTTCTTCGCAGGACCGAGAGTATTTCGAGAGGCAGGCTCAGCAATAGTGATCACTGGTTGTTATATCAGTTCTCTACTTCCCTTGAATTAGGTAGTTATATCGTTATGAGACTTGTCATGTAATAAACTTTGGTATTTCAGACTATAATGTATTGATCCTCTTTCCTACTTTGGATAGTTGAGGACATGTAAGAGAACTCTGTCTTGTTCTGATTTCTTTATCTCTCAATTTCCTTTTGTTATCTTAGTTACATGCTCTATATAATAGTTCTCGTAGGCAATATATCTGTATACAGGATGATCCAGAGGTGTGAATGTGATCGAATGATTACATTGCCGGCCGAGTCACGTCCTAAAGTATTTTATTTTGGTACCGGGGCGTGACAAGGTTTTTATTGGTATCAGAGCCTTGGTTTAGAAATTTTTGTCTCATCCTGTATACAAGTAAAACTAAGATTAGACAACAAGATAGAGCATGTATAGAGTAGGTTCCTTCCTTTTCAGAATTTTTCCTTTAACTCCCAATACCCTGATTCTCAAGTCCTAATCTTAACAAATCTCATTTTAGGTGATCACTATAGCCCCAAGATGTCGACCCCCTACTCCAGTTGTCCCTGAGGGAAATCAAGCCTATCAGGCTGATCTTGCAGAAGCAATTAGGGAGCTAGTAGCTCATAATCGCCAGAGGGATGGGCACCATCAGGTTGCTAGGTCGGGTAATGTGTCCGATTTTCGGAAGCTCAACCCTCAACACTTTGCTGGGACTAAAGGCGGATATGAGGCCGAGATGTGGTTACAGACTATGGATCGCTTATTAAGGGCAGCAAAAATACCAGACGAAGACCGAGTAGATATTGTGCAGCTACAGCTCGTTAATGTAGCAAGGACCTGGTGGGACGCAGAGGAGGAGAAGCTGCCTCAGCCAATTTCGTGGGAGACATTTCGGGAGAGTTTCCTAGAGACATTTTTCCTAAAGACAGCTCGTCTTGAGATGCAGAGGCAATTTGCAATGCTGAGACAGCGAGCTAATACTGTAGATGAGTATGCAGCTGAATTTGCCAAGCTCAGTAGGTTTGCTCTGGGGATGGTATCAAATGAGGTGGATAAGGGACAAAGGTTCATGCAGGCTCTAAATTTTGAGATCCAGACTCAGATTTACAGTCAGAAGGGGGTAGATACCTATGCTGATGTCCTAGAGGCAGCTCGAAAAGCAGAACAACTAATTGGGATCATGAACTCGGTGAGGAGAGGGGCTAACAAATGCCATGCAGGACAAACCTCGGGGAGTAACCAGCAGAAACCTCAGACGGGAGGAGCACCAGCCAAGCGCCAACAGACAGGAACTTTGAGACCAGCTCCACAACTAACCAACATGATTTGCCATTATTGTAAAAAGCCGGGGCACTTGATGAAGGATTGTTGGAAAGCTAATGGGTTGTGCTTAATATGTGGGGCAGCAGATCATCAGCTTACCACTTGTCCTAGTAGAAGAGTTCCAGGAGGAGGAGCTTCAGGTGGAGCGATAGTACCAGCAGGTCAGACTAGACAGGGTGGACAATAGTGGAGGCCGTCCTTACCTACCCAACAACAGATGTTCCGAGGACATCAGAGGGGTCAACAATTTCAAGGCCCGAGACTGTGGAGAGGTCCTCATTTTCAGCACTCATACCAGCCGCAATATCAACAGAGGCGCCCAGGGCAATACGGTCAACAAGCTCAGTAGCAGCAGAGACAAGGTCAGGTTTTGACACTTACTGCTGAGCAGGCAGACACATCTGGTGATGTAGTCACAGGTACCATTTTGGTTTATTCAGTCCCTGCATTTACCCTATTTGATTCTGGGGCATCGCATTGTTTTATATCTGCTCAGTTCATTGCACGACACACTATACCATGTGATAAATTAGATGCAAGCTGGAATATCCATACCGGTAGTGGGGTGTTAACATCTAGTAGGGAGTGTAAGAAATGCCCAGTGGTAGTTTGTGGTAAGGAGCTATTTGCAGACTTGTTGGTAATTAACACTAATGGGTTCGATGTTATTTTGGGAATGGACTGGCTCTAAAACTTCCACGCGACGATTGACTGCCGACGCAGAAGTGTAGTGTTCAAGATACCATATCACCCAGACTTTGAATTCATGAGTGGTAGCAAAGTGATGGAGCATCCAGAGTATTGAGCTGGCGTGGAGGGAGTATTAACTTGCATAGAGGTTGAGGAGAAGCCTATACCAGAAATTGTCAAGGAGTTCCTTGATGTTTTTCCTAATGAGTTGCCGGGTCTGCCACCAGACAGAGATATAGAGTTCGTCATTGATCTTATTCCAGGGGTTTCACCTATCTCAAAACCACCTTATCGGATGCCGATAGCAGATTTAGAGGAGTTGCGGAAGCAGGTCCAGGAGTATCTTGATAAGCAATTTATCAGGCTTAGTACTTCACCCTGGGGGGCACCTGTGGTGTTAGTGCCAAAGCCGGATGGTAGCCGAAGAATGTGTATTGACTACAGAGAGTTAAATCGGGTTACCATTAAAAATAAATACCCTATTCCCAGGATTGATGATCTTTTTGATCAGCTTGGAGAGGCTAGGGTATTTTCTAAACTGGACCTCAGATCAGGTTATCATCAGCTGAAGGTGAGGAAGGAAGACATACCCAAGACTGCATTTCGTACGGGCATTATGAGTTCCAAGTGATGCCGTTCGGAGTATTATGAGTTTGATGAACAAGGTGTTTTCACAATATCTCGACCAGTTCGTGGTGGTGTTCATCAATGACATTCTTGTATACTCTAAGACCAAGGATGATCATGCAGAGCATCTACAGACGGTGTTGGAAATCCTGCGGAAGGAAAAACTTTATGGAAAATTAAACAAGTGTGAGTTTTGGCTGGAGCAAGTGTCCTTTCTGGGGCATGAAATTTCAGGAGCAGGTGTCTCTGTGGACCCAAAGAAGGTAGATGCAGTGTTGAGGTTGGATCCTCTTATATCTGTGACAGAAGTACGGAGTTTCTTGGGGATGGCTGGATACTATAGGAAATTCATAAAAGATTTCGCTAAGATTGCAGGACCACTTACTAGGCTGACTCGGAAGGAGGTCAAGTTTGTGTGGGCTCCAGAATGCCAAGCAACATTTGAGGAGTTAAAGAAGAAGTTGACAACAGCACCAGTTTTGACAATTCCTGATGAGTTAGGAGGATTTGTAGTACACACGGATGCTTCTGGTTTGGGTTTGGGTTGTGTTCTAATGCAACATGAAAGGTAGTAGCTTACGCATCTAGGCAGTTGAAGACACATGAGAGGAACTACCCGGTTCATGATATGGAATTGGCGGCAGTTATTTTTGCATTAAAGCTTTGGCGGCACTATCTTTTAGGGCAGAGAGTGGAGGTGTACACAGATCATAAAAGCTTAAAGTATATCTTCACTCAAAAGGAGCTCAACATGAGACAACGCAGGTGGTTAGAGCTTATGGCGGATTATGATCTTGATTTACAATATCACCCGGGATGAGTTAATGTGGTACCCGATCATTTGAGCAGGAAGCCTGTGGCGATGAGACTCATTAGATAGCGGGAGTTGCTAGCTTAGTTTTAGAGGATGAACATGGGGGTTATATTGCCTGGAGAAGGGAGACAGTTGATGAGTTTACATTTACAGTCAACTCTGGTGGATCGGATCAAGGCTACTCAGTTTGAGGATGCTTGGTACCAAAAATTCAAGAAACAAGTGGAGTCTGGAGAGAGAACTGATTTACAGATACATGAGGATGGATCCTTGAGATTTCGTGGTAGGTTGTGTGTGCCTAAGGGTAGTGTTAGAAGAGAGCTTTTAGAGGATGCGCACAGTTCAGTGCTTTCTATTCATCCAGGAGGCACGAAGATGTATCGAGATTTGAGAGAGTATTCCTGGTGGCCAGGAATGAAGATGGAGATAGCTCGATTTGTGTCCAAATGCCTAATATGTCAGCAGGTGAAGGCTGAGCATCAAAGGACAGCTGGGTTATTACAGCCCCTTCCTATTCCCGAGTGGAAGTGGGAACATGTTACGATGGATTTTGTCACAGCGCTGCTGAGAAGCCAGAAGGGAAACAACACTATATGGGTAGTAGTAGATCGACTCACCAAGTCGGCTCGTTTCATACCATTTCGAGTTGGAGAGACGACGGAGAGTTTAGCCTAGCTGTACATGAGGGAGATAGTACGCTTGCATGGAGTACCAGTTAGTATTGTTTCTGATAGAGACACGCAATTCTTATCACACTTTTGGAGGAGTTTGCAACAGTATCTTGGGACTAGACTAAGTTACAGCACGGCTTACCATCCTCAGACAGATGGACAATCAGAGAGGACCATCCAGATTTTGGAGGACATGTTGCGGGCATGCATGCTGGATTTCAAGGGCTCTTGGGAAGATCACTTACACTTGGTGGAGTTTTCTTATAATAACAGTTATCAGGCCAGCATCCAGATGGCACCTTATGAGGCATTATATGGGAGAAAATGTAGATCTCCTACATGTTGGGATGACTTGGGAGAGCGGCGCCTGCTAGGTCCTGAGATGATAGTGCAGACAGTAGATAAGATAAAGACAATAAGGGAGCGCCTTAAA
Source organism: Asparagus kiusianus (assembly GCA_022839385.1). Taxonomy (NCBI): domain Eukaryota; kingdom Viridiplantae; phylum Streptophyta; class Magnoliopsida; order Asparagales; family Asparagaceae; genus Asparagus; species Asparagus kiusianus. Next base: position 717 of record BQKN01067532.1, on the reverse strand, counting down.
TCAGCTCAGGATAGACAAAAAGTTGGGCTGATGCTAAGAGGAGACTTCTACAGTTTCAGGTTGGAGAGCATGTTTTCTTGAGGATATCCCCAACCAGAGGAATTATTAGATTTGGCAGCCGTGGGAAGCTTAGTCCACGTTTCATTGGTCCTTTTGAGATATTGGATAAAGTAGGAGAGGTAGCATACCGACTAGCCTTGCCTCCAACCTTGGAAGGAGTGCATGATGTATTCCATATATCATAGCTTCGACGATATGTGCGAGATGAGACCCACGTCCTAGATATCGCAGAACTTCAAATTGGGACAAACCTATCTTATGAGGAGCGACCAATAAAGATTCTGGATAGACGTGAGAAAATTCTTAAGAATCGGACTATCCCTCTAGTATTGGTGTCATGGGCACACCATGGACCTGGAGAGGCAACATGAGAACGAGAGGATGATATTCGTCAGCGTTATCCACATCTCTTCATTTCCAGTAATGTCTAGCTACTCAAATGCTTGGATTTAATTTCGAGGACGAAATTTCTTTTTAAGGTGGGTGAGATGTAATACCCTAAAATATCATCAACTTTGGTAAGATCTTTTTATGACTAATAGTTGTAAAGGGAGCTAGTTTTTTTTTTGAGAAGGGCCTCGGCTCCACCTTGGTGACCCACTGAGTTTGAGATGTGGTGGGGAATTCAAAGGGATCATGACAAGGCCCAAGGCCCAC
>BQKN01067531.1:0-14292 GCA_022839385.1 Asparagus kiusianus | reverse complement strand
GATAACTCACTTGGTCTTTGCAGATGACTTGTTACTGTTTAGCAGAGCTGGCATAGCTCAATTGAAAAAATTTACTGCATGTTTTCAAGAGTTCAGTCAAGCTTCACGATTAGAAGCTAATCCTAGTAAATGCTCTGTCTATTTAAGTGGTATTGAAGATAGCCTAAAATATCAGATTTGTGATTATCTAGGATTCCAAGAGGGAGTACTTCCAATGAAATACCTTGGATTGCCTTTGAATACAAAAATACTTTCATATATTGACTGTTCTTCCCTTATTGGTAAAATTCAAGATCAATTCCAATTTTGGCAAACGAAAAGGAAATTGTCATATGTTAGAAGACTGGAGATGATCAAATCAGCCATCCTGTGTATTCAGACTTTTTGGATGAGCAATTGCATCCTACCGGTGAGAGTTTGGAGAAAATAGATAGCCTATGTTCTGGATTCCTTTGGAGTCAAAATTTTTACTTGATTTCCTGGGAAGCCATCTTCCGGGGGAAGAAACAGGATGTGCTAAGAATTTTTGCAGCCAAGGAATGGAATTATGCTACAGCTGTAAAGCTTCTATGGATGGTGCACCTCAAGAAAGATCTGTTATGAATCAAATGGATATATGGAAACTACTTACAAAATCAAAATATCTGGTTTGTTCAACCAAGAGTGAATGATTCATGGATTTGGAAAAAACTTCTTAAAGTGAGGGATATATTGGTTAACAAGTTTGGAAGTGTTAAAGGTGTGAAGAATGCTATAAAGGGGTGTTGTTCTAATGGCAAAGTTTTTCTTTCTGCTATGTACAAGTTCTTAATTCAACCAGCTCCGTTGGTAGGTTGGCATGATATAGTTTGGGATGGGTTTTATATCCAAAGCACTCTTTCACTCTATGATTAACTTGTCATTCAAGGCTCCTTACTATGGATAGACTATGCCGAATGGGGATGTTAAGCACAAATCAGAGCAAATGTGGCTATGTCAATGACATCAAATGGAAACAAAAAATCATATATTCTTTGAGTGTCAGTTTTCGGCTGAAGTATGGAATAAGCTAATTGAATGGTTGAGATTTAAATAAAAATCTTGTAATTGGAACCAGCTCCTAAACTGCTATTCTTGCAACCTAAGAGGTAGAAGTCCCATGAAGAAATTAAAGAGGATCATTTTGTCGATGGCAGTTTATACAATCTGGCAGGAGTCTATGTTTCATGTGTTGGTGGTAATTTTTTAAATATTAGCGTATTTCTTGTAACTCTAAAATTTTAAGGGTATCTTTTACAATTATTAAAACTATAGATTAATTTTGAAAAATATTAAATTTCAGCGGTCTACCAATCGACGAATTTGATGTGTGCTAGTTAAAAATTTTGAAAATTTAGAGTTTTTTTACGATTTTTAAATTTTGAAGGAGTTTTTTAAAAATTTTGAGGTTAATTTTGGCAAATTTTAATTTTTAGGTGTCTAAGGGTAATATCTTGAATTCATCTTATGTTATTTACAAATTTAAGAATTTTAGGGTGGCTTTTTATAATTTAAACTTTTGAATGTGTTTCTATAATTTTTGAGATATTGAGGGTGTTAATTAAAAAATTTAAATTTAAATGTTAAAAATTTTAGGTGTATCATGATAATCTCTTGAATTCATCTGTGTTGTTTGTAAGTTTTAAAATTTTAGAATTGTAATGTGCTTGTCTGTAATTTAAACTTTTGATGGTATTTCTATAATTTTTGAGACATTGAGGTGTTAACTGTAAATTTTAAATTCTTTACAAACTGATGTTAATTTTTTAATTTCATATTTTTTATTTTAAGTTTTGAGACATTGAGATGATTTTTATAATTTTGAACTTTTTAGGGTCTTTTCTGCAATTTTAAAACTTTTTATGATTTTTTTGCAATACTTCATGTATTATAATATGTTATCTACTTGTAATTTCTTTATCTTAACAAACTAATATCATTTTTATGTTTTATATATTTTATTAATATTAATTTTTTTTAAATTGTTAAGCTAAACATGGTTCACATAGGATTAGGATAAGATATGATTATGATTAGGATAGATTAAGATATAAATAAAATATTCAAAATAGTGAAGGGTAATATTAACCATTGAAAATTAGAATTTGATTATAGATAAGGTAGTTCAAACTATAAAGGGGTATATTTGTCTAAAAAAGATTTTCCGAACTCGTGCTTTTAAAGGGAGTATGATATGACAGAACGTTATCATATTATCAAATCAAATTCCTAATACTAGTATTTAGACACGTGCAAAACACGCTTTCTAAAAAAATTCTGCAAATATTGAACATGTTATCAAAATAAAGTATTCTGCTTTAGATATGAATTATAGGGGTGCTTTTTGCTTTTTTTTATTCGTTCAGATATTCGATCAAATTTGATTCAATAGTTCATTTAGTACTAAACAAATAATTTTCAGTGTTTGGCTTATAAATTAAGCTAACAGTTTCAGTGCTCCTTTGTAATTTCGATGGCATACTCTGTAATTTTTACACGGGTTTTCTCCCTCACATTCCTATGTTATAGGATACGTGATCTAGTACCTATTCCACACCTATTTTGGTAAATAACTATAACTTTGTAAGATATCAATAAGGTTACATTAGGAATTAAATATAAGAATAAAGACAAATTTTAATAATATTTGGGTAGGTATTTTTTCCTTTCATTTTAAAAATTTAATGCGGATAAAAAATCCTAAACCATACTTATGTTGTTTTCTAGGGTGAAATATAAACATGGTTTGAAGCAAAATTGAAAAAAAAATCTCAGATAAATAATAGATGATAATCACTTCAATAAATTTGAGATAAATACTTATAGCCTATTTTAGATAATCGGAGATAAATTACAAGTTGTTTACTTGTAAATTTCAAAATAGTCAAAATCATTAGAAAAATTCGTCATAATTTCTTATGGTCAATATTTGTAGAACAGAGATTACCTGATCAGTTGCCTGCACTTTGTCCACATTTGGCCGCCACACACTTCAAACATTTCTTGGAAGCTATGAAAGAGAATAAACAAATAAACAAATATTGGAATTCGAAAAGAAAGGAAATTAGCTTTCGTCCTTCGAATTAAAAGAAACGGAAATGCATGAAAAAGGAAATTCAAAAGACTAATCTATGGAAATGAAATTCAAAAGACCACCAATCACAGTCACAAATTCTAATAAGGTGATTTGTTCAGGTTTTACCTGTGCCCGCATGGAGTAGTGCTCGGTTCGAAGCAAATCTCCAAACAAATATTTAAAATTTTCAAAAACCCAAATCAAAGAACAATTCACAAATTGATGGAAACAAATCAATGAAGCACAAAAATGTATATAAAACCAAACAGATTTATCTCCTTACAGCGCATGAAAGCTCTTCTCTCAACCGATCCATACATGGAAGCGCTTTATTATTATTATCAGACGAACATGCATTCTCACCAAAAAAAAAATTTCCCTTCATCTTCTTCCCTTTATCACCATCATCATCAACAACATTCCCCACTCAATTTTTCTTCACAGCAACGTCTATAGTCAAAAACCAGATACGATTAACGAAACCCAACTAAATAGTGATAAACAAAAAGTCCCCAAATCAGATTATTAAAATAAACAAAATTAGAAGAAAAAACAACCTTTTTTGGCATCCTCTTCCCCATCATCAAGGCAAAGAACTACAGCAGGCATCAAATCATTCGCCTGCCGCCTCTTCGACCTCCGTTTTCTGCAAAACCCAGAACACCAATAAAACCCAACAAAATTGAAAGAAAAACATGAAGGAAAAAAAATAATAAAGATGACGTTTCTTTTTCGGGAAAATTTGCAAAATAGACCATTTTTATGAAATATATAGCGAAATAGACCACTTTGAAAAATAATTAGCAAAATAGACCTCTTTTGAAAAAAAAAGAGGTCGATTTTGAAAAACAAGGTTCAGAAAACATACGGGACTACTAGTCCCGTATGTTTAGAGCCAACTAACCACGGATTAGTGACTCAGAAAACATACGGGACTAGTAGTCCCATATATTTTCTGAGTAGAAAATTTTACTAATCCGTGATTAAAACATACGGGACAACTAGTCCCGTATGTTTTCTGAGCTGTTTTGCAAAATATGCCTCTTTTTGGCCTGTTGGCCAAAAAAAAGTCTATTTTGCTAATTACTTTTCAAAGTGGTCTATTTCGCTATATATTTCATAAAAACGGTCTATATTGCAATTTTTCCCTTCTTTTTCTTGTTAACCTGTTGGAGTTTGTGGAAGCTGGTGACTTGAGATTGTGATGGTTTGGTCGTTTCTTGTGCCTCGAATCCCTGATCGGCGTATCCTCGACGATGAGGCTGGCAAGGAGATGGGTCTCTGTAGGATCTGATCTAATCACACTAAAAATACTAGAGGGGGTGAATAGTATTTTATAAAAATTTTATGCAAAGTAAATAATAATTTGCAAAGAAGAAATGACAATCATAGAAAATTAACAATACACAAACACAAGGATTTATATTGGTTCCACCTTCCCGGTGTACATCCAGTTCCCAAGCAAATCCCACTTGAGAGTTTCTACTATGATTTTGAATAAACTTACAAAATCAAAACTCAAACCTGACCAATTTGCAAGACCATGCAAATTGCAAACCCAAGACAACACCATGCCAATTGTAAACCGACCTCTAGACCAAGAGATCAATCCCCCTCATAAACCGAGAGAACCTTTCTTTGAAGCAATGTATACAATTCCAATCCTATAAGCCTTCATGTGGATGTGAATGTGTAACAATAGCTTATCAATCTTTTTAACTCTCTGAATATTGCCTAAACAAGCTCTAAGAATGATAGGAACAAATGTAATATCAGAAACTCTCTTTTATGGAAAAACAAATTAAAAACTAAAAGTTTAGAGAGTTAATTTACACAATATGTGAATCTTACAAGTGCAAAACTTGGTACTTGTTTTCTAATGTTTAAACCTATTTATAGCCTCTGAAATGATATAATTTTAAATCCAATTAACGTCCACAAAACGGCTATAAATAGTCACTTATTCAAAACTTGAAATCTAAAAAAACTACATCTGTAGTCGACTACAAGTCATAGTAGTCGACTACACTGAGTCTAAACAGACTCTGTAAAGTCAAAAAATTACTTAGTAGCCGACTACAAAGCATAATAGTCGACTACACTGTAAACTCACAAATTCTGAAATTTTATTTTTAGTATTTTGGCTATAACTTTCTCATCCGACATCGGAATAATGTGATTTAAGATTTATTAGAAATTTGTTGAAGAGACCTACAACTTTGGTCTTTTGAGTTTTTTCAAATTCGAATTGCTAAGGGGTATAAATAAAATATCTTAAGACTCACTCAATACATATAAACTCTAATGATTAACATGATTTCTATTGTTAACCAACACACTAAGCATGTGTTAGTGTGTTCTAATACTATGTGTGTGCATGTGTGTGAGTGATCAAGGTTTGTACAAATTTCTAAGCAAAGAAAATGTAAAATTATATTTTGACAATAAAGTATATCTTCTTCTTTGCTTCATTTTGCCTTGAACTTATCTATATCTTGAGTATCTCTTTGAATATAATTGTTAATATAGCTCTGATACTGCAAAACAAATATTAGCACATAATACACACAACATATAATGTTTGTTATCATCAAAACAAACTATTCTTAGGGTCAAGATTCATAGCAGCCTCTTCATCCCAGCGGGCCATGGCCGTCGCAGACCTGAACCCGGGGCTGAGAATGCTATTGGTTTCTTTTGATAGGTTTTTTGGGCTCTTGGTTTCTTCAGATGCCATTGTTGTTTGGTTTTGTTCTTCATAGGGGAGAATGGTGTTTTCGGAAGACTTTGTGGGGTCGCCGAAGATGAGGCGGTCTTTGAAGGAGACGACGGGGGATTAGGCGGAGGAGGGGGAGGAGATAGGGATGAAGACCTCGTTGTGTTCGGGGAGAGGGCGGAGAGGGGAGGAAGGGGAAGGGAAGGAAATCAGCAGAGAAAAGAAATGGGGAAAGTGCTTCACGCCGCTCCTCAGAAGAAAGAGAAAACAAAATGGGAAATGTCGGAGAGGGGGGGAGAGAGAGAGAGAGAGAACGTGGGTTTTAGTTAACCGTTCATCAAATCTTTTTGAAGGAGACATGGGTTTTGGTTCTGAAACGTGGGGAGTTTGGACGGTTGCGGTGAATTAACTCAACAATGGACGGTTGTGGAGAATTAAGGGGGGAATACGTGTGGAAAATTAGAAAATTTACTGTCCATTTTAGCTTTTTTGTTGTCCCCTTTTAGTAATAAAGAAGTAGATAGCTAATTGTGGGAGGAATAGTCTCAATTGCTTCCCTAATATTTATGGATTCGGATTCTCTCCACTATCTAAAAAGTAATGGAGGGACCGCTACATAACCACAACCATTGATTATCTAGTAATGGAGGGCTCATTATGGGAATATGGTTGTGGTCGACGAAGCCGTCCACATTCTGCCGCCGCCGCTCACTTTGATCAGAAGCATGATCCATAATATGATGATTAAGAGTAAGGGCACACATTGCTAGGTTCGATCCCGAGAAAGAAGAAGAATGATCAGTTCTACCTACGCTTGGTTCAAGATATTCGTCTGAGGCGGTTAACAGGAGTCTTGTCACTAGTACAAAGCAGGGCTGCCCCAACGGTTGAAACCGTTGGGGCAAATCATGACCCCAACGGTTAGAACCGTTGGGGCTAAAAAATTGATCGTTGGGGAAAATTGCGTTGGGGCTGACCCAGCCCCAACCGTTGGGGCAAAATATATTTATTTAAAAAAAAAGAAAAATATTTGCCCCAACAGTTGGAACCGTTGGGGCCTTTATATAAATAAAAAAATCAGCCAAAAATATGGGAAAGCTGTTGCACACATAAAATATATATGACACATACATGACACATGAGCAAAAGTCACATAGAACGGGAAAATATAAATTGCACTTTGGATCATATTATTAATTGAGATATGGATGTGATGTGATCAATGGAGGGTATGCATCAACCAGTAATTATGCCAGCAAGAATACCACTCTTTCCTCTTGTCACGATGGTATAAACAAGGCGGATAGCATCCACCCATCCACTAACAGATTCCCATGTATCAGCAACCTGTATGCAGATAATTAGCATTTGGGGTCTAAAATAAAAGTAGCATTCTATTTGACAGTAAATAAATGATAAGCAGTGTTCAAGTTGAGAATTAAATCTTGGAACAGGAGAAGTTACTAATTCCATGAGAAGTAAGAACAGAACAAAATTCATTTGCAGAGGTTGGACAAGAGTACCACTATCATAAACAGTATGATATTTGGTAAGAACTAACGTATGGAAATTCACATGATAAACTAGAATTAGCGTAATCCCCTCATCAAGGTAAGGTGTGTCATCTGCAAGAATAAGAATGCATTTGAAGAAATAACTACAATCCAGTAACAGATTAAAAAAAAGGAATCATATGCCACGGCGAAGGTGTACTGCCAAATTCATTTAACCTATCTTTTTGTGAAACAATGTTTTGCCTGTACAAATACATCTTACAAGGTACCTGTCCCAAGACCGTTGAACTGAGACCTAGAATTCATGACAAATGTTTCATAATGCAATCTAGAAACACTCATGGACCATCTAGGTTCGCAATCAAGACCAGAAACCAGCTATGCAGAAGGACATCAAAATTTTAATGTTAAATAGCCTCATAAATTTCAGCACACACAAAGGTTGCACATTGCTTTCACGCAGCAAATTGATTTCTCTTACCTGAATGCATATAGATATAAATTATTACCAATAAAACAGTCCACAAACACGCAGTTGAACAGGGTGGATATTAGATATTAGTACTGAAACCATTGCACTCACAGCAACTCAGCTTAATTTGTTGATGCTCATCCTTCATCCGCTCATACTCCACAAGGTCGACATTTTTAGTACTTTCATGCAACTGCAAAAACAAAAGTATTAGCAGACGCATTGAAGTATTCATCAGTTAAAATAAAACATCATCAACTCTGTGATACTATTATTGAGATTTGATGAAACATCATTTGTTCATTAGCTCTGTGATTCTATTATTGAGATGACCAATCTCCAGCTTAAGCATCTCAACCTCCTTCCGACAAGCATCCAACTCAAGTTCTTTTGTGCGCAGAAGGTTTACAAAATTTTCAGCTTCCATTTTGGCCATTTGAGCTGCTTCGCGAAATTTTTTCATTTTTCATATGTTAGAAGCTATTTGAGCTAAAGTCAATAAAAGAAAACTAAAGAAATAGTCAAACAAGGAACAATCTCTATATAAAATTGATACCTGAACATGGTCATTCCTCACTTTTCGTCGTTTAAAAGCACCTTGTGCCTGCAGTTGAAATTCACGGGCAGTATTAAGTAAATCAGCAAAAAAAGCTCCTCTTTCTCATTTCATTGCGGTTCCTGTCTTCTTCTTCCCACCTTGAGAGGTCTCTGCAATGAGATCTATGCAATAAGAGACAAAAAACAATTTGCGAAAGAACATGAACGGTGTAAAAAATATTAGATATTGAAATTATGACATTATAAAACCTCAGCATCTCTTTTCTTCAGCTGATGATCAGTGTCCATGGCAAAGGCATCTCCAATACCATACATACTGAAGGGATGCCGCAGTCGCATCATTCCCTGGTCAAACAGGTATTGAACTCCCATCATTAAAGAGTTTAATGATGAGGTTACATAACAACTGAACATAGGAACAGACCGATAAAAGATTAATAAGTGAATGATACCTCAAATTGATCAGTAGATAAGTAGATCCCCGAATTGAACTATAGATCCTAGAATTGATGAATACGTTAAATTGATAATGCAACTAGATAATTTCTTCACATGAATTCTTCACCTGACTATAGATGCATAGCAGACAGTTTCTTGAAAATTACATAAAGAAAAAATAACCATCATAAATAAAGCCTAAAGTAGAACATTTAATATCAAAACATAGAGAAAATCCATAAAACAACCATTAATCCTTAACTCATGCAAACTCCCATTTTTACTCATGATTTGAAGAATCACAAATTAGACACTAATCTATACAAACAACAGAAGTAAAATTTGCCCAGTTCCCAAATATATTAATTCGATACATACGCAATACAATTTAAAAAAAATAAATTCAGAACAGAATCTAGCAAAGAAAAACTCACCAGATTAGGGATTTGGGGAAAGAATCTGAGAGCTCTCGCAGACAATAGCCTCACTGGAGGTGGCGGCCTTGAATTGGAGGATGTCAATGGTGTTGGAATGGCGCTGGAAGTTCTGATAACATGAGATGGTGGCCTGAGATCACGAGGGGTAAGATGAGGGCTTGTTAGGGTTTGGAGGATTAGAGCTTTTGGGGGGTCAAGGCGGAGAGGATGAGGAGGGAGCCTTGGAGGCAAACTGCAGGGATCTACGGCAGCGGCGACCTCCAGGTGCGGGGACAACCTCCGGCGAGAAAGAGAGGACAAGGCGACCTCCAGGGCGACGGCGACCTTCAGGGGCGACGGCGACCTCCAAGGGCGGTGATGACGGTGGCGACCTCTAAGGGCGGCGAGTTAAGATCCGGTGGCAGGGGGAGAAAGAGAAGGCGCAACGACGGAGGTTTGGGGCTTTTTTGGTGTGAGAGAGTGAGAACGGGGCGGATTTGGAGCTTTTTGTTTTGTTTCTTCAATTTTGACGAAAATAAATGGGGGGGGGGGAATTCCCTCTGTTTGGGTGTACGCTAAAATCAACTTGCCCCAACGGTTTAAACCGTTGGGGCAAGTGAAATCAGCCCCAACGGTTCGTTTCACCCGTTGGGCTGAGCCTCTTTTTACTAGTGGCATGTGTGTGAAATTAATGCGCATATTGATGTATATATGGCTGTTGAAGGATCGCAATAACTAACCGTCTGTGGGGAAAAAAAAGAGACACAGCGACGTCGAGGAAGACGGGAGGGTAATATTTTGCTGGAGAGCTTTACGATCCGGAAGAGGAACGGGGGTCGAAGAGACGATCTTCAGAGAGGGACGAGCAACCTACAAGTAAGCTTCTACGTACGAAGTTTCATGACTTTGGACGAACGCATGAAAGCTCCAAATCTATAAAATTTATAAACGCGCGTACAGCCACCTAAAAAATTTAAGATTTGCACAAGACACAACAGAACTTTAAAAAAATTGCAGAAAGACCAGAAAGCTCAAAATTTACAAAAAAAAAAGCATAAAATTTTCAAACCGAATTCAGTTAAAAAAGAATTACGAATTACATACAGCTCACTGGGAATTTGAAATTTGCACAAAACACCCTAATTAAGATATTTAAAAGTTATAAAAAATACCCTCGAAATTTTAAAAGTTACGAAAAAATTGGAAATTTCAAATTTACATATAGTAAATTCAAAACTAGGATTAATTGCAAACAGCCCCTTAAAATTTTTGAATTTGCAAAAAACACCCTAAAACTTTTAAAAATAGCTTGTAAATCTGAAATTTACAAAAAATACCGTGAAAATTTCAAATATACAAGCATATTCTAAAAACCTAGGAATTACGAGTAGCCATCTCAAAAAATTTGACTTTGCAGAAAATACCATAAATTTTTCTAAACTTTATAAAGACACCCTCAAAATTAAAATTATAAAAAAACAACTATTTGTAATTTTTATTTTATTTTTCAAATTGTTTCTTATAAATGCCAAAAAGTTTTGGGTTTTTTGCAATTTTTGAAACTTTAGGGTTTTTTGCATATTCCAAATCTTTAAAGGGTCTGTTTTTAATCCTAGCTTTTCAATTTAATATTTTTAGGTTAAAAATTTTCATGAAGTTTCTAGGAAATTTTGCATTTTAGCGTGTTTTTTGCAACCTTTGAAAGTTTTAGGGTGTTTCTTATGAAATAAAAATTTGCAAGGGCTGGTTGTAATTCTTAGATTTTTCAATGTACCGTTTTGAATTTGATGTTTTTAGGCCTTTTTTGCAAATTTTATTTTTTTCAGCGTGTTTTTGTAAGTTCTAAAGTTTTAGGGTGTTTTCTACAAATTCCAAAACTTTTAGGAGTTTAATTATAATTTCAAGATTTCTAATATACTATTCATATTTTTGATATATTCACAAAGTTTGTTGTAGATTTTGAATTCTTGAGTGTTCTATTTTAGGTTTAAATTTTCAAGCTTTTTCTATAAGTTTTAAATTTTTTACAGAGATTTTTACAAAATTTAAAAGTTTTAGGGTGTTTTATTCAGGGAAGGCTTATAATTCCTAGATTTTCAGTTTATTGTTTTATGTTTTGAAATTTTTAGTTTTTTTTATAAATTTATGAAATGTAAGGTTTTTTTTAAAAGTTTTCAAAGCTTTAGTGTGTTTTCTATTCTAGAACTTTGGGGTTGTTTGTATTTCCCTAAATTTCATTGTAGTGCTTTAGATTTGAAATTTTTAGTTTGTTTTGTTTAAATTGGATATTTGAGGGCCCTTTTTTAATTTGCAAAATTATAGGTTCTTTTCCATAAATTCAAAAAATTTCAGGGTGGCTTTTTTTGTGGGGCTCGGGGTGGGGGCGCTCTTATAAGATTTGAGATTTTCAGTGTTATTTGTATGTTTTGAATCTTTAGGATGTGTTTGGCAAGTTTGAAAAAATAATATAGACTATATTTGAACTAGCTCCACTTGGTCTAAGTTATGTTAAACTAGACTTTATTCAACTAGTTCTAACTTAAACCTAATTTGGCTAATTTATGTACTAGACAACATTGTTGAACTAGTTCTCTTAAACCAGTGAGATTTGGTTTATTTCTAGCATAATTAGGAAGCAAAAGTGGATGTCAAAGGAACTAATTTTTTCAATCTTTTCCATTTACCAAGCATGGGCAATCTTTTTCATTTACCAAACATGAACTAAGCCTATAGATTCATTTTTTCTTCATTAAAACTGGTTCACCCAATCTACCAAACAGGCCCTTAGGGTGTTTTCTTTCTTTCTTTTTTTTCAAAATTTTTAGTTTTTGAATTGTTTGTGGGTAATTTGTAATTTTCTATTTACAAGGGGAATTTTGTGTTTTTTTATTTTAGGGGTTTTTTAGTAAGTTTTGAAACTTTTTGGGGTTACTTATAATTGCACATGGCTTTTTAGTAAGTTTTTGAAACTTTTTTCGGCTTTTTAGTAAATTTTTAAACTTTTTTGGGGTTATTTATAAGTTTGTAACTAAACCTAACCTCCTTCCATCCTACCCCCTTCATTTTGTGTCCATATATCTGTACGAATCGAACTCGAATTTTTTTCAGTATTCTGCTTGAACTCGAATACGAATTCGAATATCACAATCTAAACAAAGTTGGAACTCGAATAATACAATATTCGATTCGATTCAGTCCTACCGCTACATTCTCCCATTTTTGGCCTTGCTAGACTTATTCTAAAATTTGTAGCTTCTGCCTTATTATTTCTAACAAAATGCTAAAGTTACATTTGGAAATACATTTTCTACAATCTAATTGCGGATATCCAAACAACAAATTTTAAAGTTGATTTTCTGCAACAAATAAATGTTGCTTATAGCATTTGTTACAACAACATTTGCTACAAATTATTTTCGCAACAAATCAAACACCGCTAAGCACGAATAGTTAGTTTTTAAGCAACTAATAAACACATAAACTGATAATTCAGCTGTTATATTTAATTTAGGAATGAAATTAAAGATGCACGTTATTTATCACATTGTCGCGTTCCAAGCAGGGACCTCACAAAATGTTGAAATCAATAAACGATACAAATATGCAACCAAGGAAAAAAAATTGGTCTTAAAATAAATTAAAGATGCACGTTAATTGCTATAAATTAATTTTTTCTATATACGAATATCTGATTACATACTAATATTTTCTATATCTGAATATCTAATTTGATGATATTCTAAAAATTCAAAAGTACCTAAATATATTTTCAAAATTTTATTATAATTGCTATAATATTTTTAAAAACCATTGATATTTTTTTATTTGTAATTTAATCTTTTTAATAATTTAAAAACCTAAAAATATATTTTAATTGCTATAATACTTCAAAAAAATTGAATATATATACTTATTGTCAAAATTTTAAGATTATTTTAATTACAAAAATATTAAAAATGATCAAATTTTCACATCAAAAAACATAATAAAATACAAACTAAATTTAGAAATTAGTAAATTAAAAATTTCAAATTATATAAAAATGGAAAAAAAAATCAAATTGTAATCTGTAGATTGGAATTAGAACTCAAGTTCTAAAAAATTAATATGGTTTGATAACAATTAAAACTAAGAAAGCACTACATAAATTAAAATAAAAAATACATTGGATGGGAGTAAATGAAATACCTAAATTATTTTACCTCCAAGCAATTAAAGAGCCATGCGTTGAAGATAAAATCACATATGCAAAAAAAAAAAAAACAGACAATATGAAAAGACATTTTGAAACTAATTAAAAGGGGTAAAAATAATACGCAAATTAGAATAAAATAAATAATTGTTGTAATATTTTAAAAAACCAAAAATATATATTTTTATAATTAATATTTTAATATATTAAATACCTGAATTATAACCTCCAAGCAACAAAAGCGTCGTGGATTGTAAAAATTGCCAATTAGTTTTTTACAGTAATATAGAAAATATTAAAAATATTAAATAAAAAATAATTATCAAGAGCAATAGAATAAGTACCTCAATAAATTTTCTCCAATTAATAGTGTATTGGATCGTAGATAAAATATTAGGGAATCATTTCTCAAAATTAAACTCAAGATCTAAAAATTTAATATTGTTTGACAAAAATTAATATTAAAAACATATTACACAAATATAAATAAAAATTTTACTATACAAGGTAGATGAAATACCAAAATTATTTTCCTTCAAGCAATTAACGAACCATGAGTTGAATATAAAGTTACATAGGAATTAAAAGCCGACAATCTAAAAAAACAAATCAAAAATAATTAAAATTAAAATAACATAAATATTGGAATTAAAACTGACAATCCAAAAATAAAAAAAATTCGAAATCGATTAAAATCATAAAAATACACAAATTAAAATAACAAAAATATTGGATAGTGCAATATTAATTACCTGATGTATTTATTAAAGATCGTAACAATAATTCAGAGTCCTTTAAAAAGTTGAGAGGGAAAAACCAAAATGTAAAAAATTTTAAGAAGGGAAAAGTAACCGGAAAAATAAAATCGAATTTCAAGATAAATAGATTTTTT
>BQKN01067528.1:231880-248914 GCA_022839385.1 Asparagus kiusianus | reverse complement strand
TCACCGCGAAAACGACGATTATCGTTTCGCGTACACGAAATTTGTAGGTATAATTAGACTTTAACTATGAAGTCCTATTTATTCATAGGATTTTAGTTTAAGTGCTTAATTTCCCTTTTCAATATTTCGTGTTTGTATATCGTACCTGATGTATTGTCTTTTTACTGCAGGTTCGTGATGTCTCCTCGTCGATCTCGATCCTCCAGGGGTCAGCATAGCGAGGAGGAGGCTCCTGCGACATCGTCCCCAGTGACCTCTTTCTTCGGGGGTGAGAATTTGCACTTCCGTATCCCGGATTGACCTCTCGCGGGTCATGACGGAAGAACCGATACCCCTCCCGCGGGGGTTAAGGTTTCAGACTTGTTTTGCTTAGCCAATTCAAGTCTTCGGGTATATTGGGGCGATCTCGTGTTGCCTTACACCTTATAGGTCGGTGTATGTTATCACGTGATTCACGTGATGACGTATACCGTCCTCCCGGTGTAGGGCACTCGAAATCGTCTTCACCAATTATCCCGTGAACAATCTCATTTTGCCTTTATGAGATAGATATTCTGACCCTTTGCTTTGTTGCAGTCGATTTTCCCGGTGGTAGCTTTCCTGCTCATGCGAACACCGGTTGCAGCCGTGAGGTTTTCTCTTCGGCTTCTGTTAGGCGGGCGATTGATCCGCTCCCGCAGTTCGACAGGGATCGTTCAGACGAATCCTGTCGCTTGATACGGGATGGGGGGCGTCACTGCTTACGTCAACTCATCACCGATGCTCCTCTTACCGCGGATGCTTCGTCCACCCAGGCTTTGAAGAAGCCGGATTTCCTGTTCGGGGATCATGTGGAGGATCCTGACGCACTGACTCTCGCCGAAGAGCATTGGCTAACTCTTGAGGAGAGTGCTCTTTTATACATTCCTTCCATCCCTCGTCACTGTTCTTTTACTCATCTGGAGGGACAGGGTGTGGAGAGATGGATGTCTTGGCATCTCACTGATGACGCTGTGCGGGTGCAGTGCGGGTATGTTTCTCATGGAAAGACCCCTGGTTCTGGCGGATATCATCCTGTTCGTGGCCTTCGACCCGGGATCATGGGTCATGACACCGCACCCCCAGGCGAGGTGTTTGCAGCTGCTCCTACCGTGAGGAACCGTTTGGCTCTCCTCGGGAGAAGGCTGCCTCACCCGGAGTATCGGTGCTATGGTTGGGCTTCTTCATTACCCAAGGGATGGTGGCCCCGCATGACCGGTTATGTCTTGGGCCGTTGGGAGAAGGATCTGAAGAATAGTGGCTTGTATGCACCTATACGAGCTACTATGTATGGTCTCCCTGTTAGCTGTCGCCATTTCTTGGCGTTGTTGGAGATGTATATACCTGACAGCAACACCTTCTTGACTAGTGACGGAGAGTTGGGATTGGCCCTCCATGAGATGCATCAGGTTTCCGGTCTTCCGATGGGAGATTGCCCCTATCAGGAGTATTTTCCTTCTAACCAGCAGTTAGGGGGGTTGAAGAAAGAGAATCCCAACATGTATGATACCCTCTGGGACCTCACCTGTCATTATCACACCTGCTTGATCCAGACTCCCCTCCCAGCCAAGACGAAGAGGAAGGTTAGCTTGAAGCAGTTTGCCACTTATCTGTTCCAGAACTTGGAGGGTGATTCTAGCGTACCCATTCGTGAGCTGGATGTCTTGACCGTCACCGCCATTAACGAGTTGGTGGTGAAGAGCGGGGCTCAATCTTACACCATTGCCAGTGCTGAGGGAGCTTTCCCTGCCGGGACCCAGTTTCGCTCGTTCCTCTGCCGCGCGCAGAAGTCGATCGAGCCTCGGTCTCTGTTAGCAGGCTATCTCGCCCTCTGGTTGAAGAAATGCGTTGTTCCTCACCAGTCTTCGGATGCCTTACCTCTTGAGGTGCTTTTTCCCACGGTTCAGCTGGCTTATGGGAGGGAACTTTCTTTGCTCCCAGCGATGGTTGCTAGCATCCATTGCGGGCTTAGGAGCGTGGTCAGTAGCTTTACCCAGGTGGGTCCTAAGCCATCTACCGAGCTTATCTGTCCCAAGGTCGAGCTTCCCTACGCATATCTGATGGCGTGGCTAGTTCTTCACCGTCCGGGCTTGATGTCGGCGCCCAGCGTTGTTGACGTCCCCGTCCCATACATGCAGCTGTTGGAGAAAAGCAAATGGCTTGCGAAGAAGTTCGATGACGTTCAGCAGGCACTTCAAGTTCGCAAGGGCTGGGAGTTCTTCAAGTGCTTCCCTCAGTTTTCGGGTCGATATGGCGACGTGTTGACTGATGAGGAGAAACCCAGGAGTAACCGCACCATTCTCGACATAGGTTGTTTCCGTTGGTTGGTAAACATCCGCGTCGGATATCTTGTCTTCCGGGTGAAGAACCAATGCCATATAGAGCCTTACCTCCCCTGCCGTTTTGCACGTCAGTTCGGCTATGACCAGCTATACGTTGGGAACCCCAGCCGCGGTTTGAGGGTTGAGGGAGGACTTGTTGACGGTGTGCGAGCATGGTTGTGGACTATGGTGGGCTGCACCGGGGCCCGCTTTGCTCTTCCCTCTTATAGGCGTAAGCCGATGATCACTTTCCTCAGCTGCAAGTGGTTCCTCTCTGCCTATGAATTCATAGGCGTGAAGAGCCTTTCAGAGTTAGAGACCGATCACTCAGTGCAGGCTGCCATGATGGCTGCTCGTAAGGCTGAGGTCGCTCAGAAGCAGAGGAAGAGACGTGGCAAATCCTCTCTCTCCAGCAGAGATGAGGCAGGATCCCTCCCTATGGATGATGAGGTCGAGACTCCTGAGGGGGAGCATACGGATATAGACACCGACCAAGCAGAACTTGGTGCAGGTTTGTCATATCCTTTAATTTTCCTTCCTAACTCCAATTGGTATCAACGAACTATTTTGTTCATGAGCGTTATCATTTCAGGTAGAACCACTGGCGATCATGAGCCACTTACTTCCCGTTATACAAGCTCGAGATCTGACGACCGAGCTCCTACGTGTGGCGAATCCGTGCATGACCGACCTGTTGGTTCCAGGAGAGCTGGTACTTCGAAGAGGAAGAAGACTGCTCACAAACCACCTGTTGACCAGCGTCCTTGCGGAGCGGACTTAGGCGACATTGCCGATGGCGAGGAAGGTAACATCTTCTTGGACTTGCTTTTATCACTTCAAGGTGCTTTATCTTTGGGATTCATGATCATGTTTTATGTCCCAGGGATTTTTGAAGAGGGTGAGCTTCCACCGGGTTCGGTATTCCCCGGATCCGACCATATGGATTGCTTCATGCAAGAAATGTGTGATGCTCTTCATGATGGCTCCCTAGGCATTGACTTAAACATTGACCTTGAGCCAGTAGACGGTGCTGAGCCCACCAGTTCATATCCTTCCGTCCCTGCTGCGGGTGCTGTGACGGAAAAGCCGGTTGGGGACGGAGTCTTCCATGATGTAAATTTCGAAGAGCAGGAATATGTCCCTGCACCAGTTTTCTCAAAGCCTGACTCCGGATTGCTAGCCGATATGTTGGCCGAACAGACTTCTGGGGGGACTGCGAGACCATTCTTTGGGAGCGATTCATTCGCAGGTACATATCCGATTCCACTTTTCTTTACTTGCCTAAATTTCCATTTTGGCTAATAAAGAAGTGTAACTATAGGACCAAGCGATGTGCCTGATGCTGCTATAGTTTCGGGTGTCTTCCCACCTCCGCCTAGTACGACTGATTTGCCCACGAGGGTTGATACACCCCCCATGACCACTCCTGTCGTCACTTCGGATTCTGTCGGATCTCAACCCGAAGGGACTTCTGCCGGTATAGGTATATCTCGAATTTCTCCTTCGGGTTTTCTGATTGTCTTGTATAATCCCTTAATTTTCTATATCGCTGCTTGCAGGATCTCGCTCTTCTCTGTATGAGCGTGTCCGCGTCCTTTTGGCCGACACCGATCCAGACAGAGATGTTTTCCGTATGGACCTTGGCCTCTTCACCACTTTTTATAACGGCATGATCGAGAAGCTTCTTCACAAGGAATGCTGTTTCGACCAGTTCAGGCGTTCCTTTTCTCGTCACATGATGATGATGAGAGAAGAGGGACATCCCGAATTGGCCGATTCCTTCATTGCTGAGTTTGCTGTTCTGGAATCAAAGATCCGTGAGCTGCGGGAGCTGAAGGCTGGTGGAGCTTCCCCTTTTATATCCTCCCAGGTGGAGGATAGGCTGATGCAGTGGCGTGACCTGAGATCTTCCATTGACGGCGAGCTTCGATCACGTGAGCATTCTGTGGCTCAGCTGATGGCTTCACTAGCGAGGAAGGATGCCGGTAAAGCCGAGTTACTCAGTTCCTTGGATTCCGGCCATGAAGAGATAGCTAAGTTGAAGGATGCTTTGAGGCGTGCCGAGGAGTCTGCTGCTCTTATCGCCGAGGATCTAGCTGCATTAGAGCGTTCTCGTGAGTGGACGCTTGATAAGCTGGGATCGACACAGGAGGGATTGATGAAGCTGCAAAGTGAAGCCGCGGAGGTCTTGAGTAATTCCGAGGATTCTGTCCGAGCTCGCCTACAGACGGAACTCGAGCAGAGCTACGTAGACAAGCTTTCTAGCTTGGAGTCCGATATTCTTAGCCGTCAGTTACCTTCGGGCTAACAAACTGATTGTTGTATGCTTTTGGCTTGATCTACTACTATAGACTCCGTATTTGCTTTTTTTTTTTCACAGGATGTTTTGGTACACCCCCAGCCCTCAATGCTATGACTTTGAATTTATAGACTTCACCATTTCTTATAGGGAAAAGGGCACCCTGCACCGCGTATTAGGCGATGACTTATCCCTTCTTAGGCTTCGGGAAAAATTCCCCAGGTTTAGACCCTGGTAACTTTTTTCAATCGGCGAAAGATTTTAAACCGGCTATACGTGTTAGGTATAGACTTATCCCTCCTTAGGCTTCGGGATAAAATTCCCCAGGTTTAGACCCTGGTAACTTTTTTCGATCGGTGAAAGATTTCAAACCGGCTATACGTGTTAGGTATAGACTTTGGGGTTTTTTGGCAAACCCCCAGCCCTCAACGGGTTTGACGTGCCTTTACCGATTACCGTTTGAATCGGGCTAGCATGCGGATTATCTAAATCCGTTTCGCATGTAACGTTGTGCTAAGAAAATTACTTCTCTTAGACTTAGTGCTATGATGTTGAATACATAGGCTTCGTCTTTCTTACGGGAATAGACTACCCGGCAACGTGTGTTAAGCGTTGACTTCATCTCTGTCTCTTCTAAAAGCAAAGACAGGGGAAAGTGCTACGATTTTGAATACGTAGGCTTCGTCTTTCTCACGGGAAAGACTACCCGGCAATGCTTGTTAGGTGTTGACTTCATCCTTGTCTTTTCTAAAAGCAAAGACAGGGGAAAGTGGGAGAGGAAGAATTTTATATTCTATCTCCCAGCATTGAAGAGGAAGAATTTTATATTCTATCTTCAATTGGAAAGAAGGCTCAATGAGAGAGGAAGAATTTTATATTCTGTCTCCCATTGCTGAAGAGGAAGAATTTTATATTCTATCTTCAGTTGGAAAGGAAACTCGAGGTGGGATCTCCACCCCCAGAATCCGACAGGTGAAACTAGGAGTGGGATCTCCACTCCGAGAATCGAAAAGTTCAAACGACCCTAACTGTCGTAAGGTTTGGTCATTTGAATCTGAAGAGGAAGAATTTTATATTCTATCTTCAGAAGAAAAGGAAACTTGAGGTGGGACCCCCATCCCCAGCATCCGAAAGAACGAAACTAGGAGTGAAAACTCTACTCCGAGAATCGAAAGGTTCAAATGACCCTAACTGTCGTAAGGTTTGGTCATTTGAATCTGAAGAGGAAGAATTTTATATTCTATCTTCAGAAGGAAAGGAAACTCGGGGTGGGATCTCCACCCCCAGAATCCGACAGGTGAAACTAGGAGTGGGATCTCCACTCCGAGAATCGACAAGATTCGGATAACCCTAACTGTCGTAAGATTTGGTTACCGAGTTTGAAAGTGGACCTCTCGTTCATTGAAGGAATCGAGAGGGGATTTTGGTTGTGGTCCTAGCTGTAGTAAGGTTTGACCAAGTGGGGAATGCAGAACGATCATAACTGTAAGATGGTTTGATCGTCTGATTTGGGGACCTCTCGTTCATTGAAGGAATCGAGAGGGGATTTTGATTGTGGTAAATGATGATTATCCACCCCCAGCTTTTCTTTGTAAAACTGGGTGTATCATTGAATTAGATGCACGATCGGGTTATCCTTAATAATACCACGCATGGCATTCTTCTAGGAACTTCCCGTGGAAGGGAGGAAATAGTTTAGACTCATAAACCTATTGGAGTATCAGGGAGCAGTTTAACCTCTTATACCGGTCGGAGGATTGAGAAGCAGTTTATACTCGTATACTCTTTGGAGTCGGGGAGCAGTTTATACTCTTATACCGGTCGGAGTTTGGGAATACAGTTTATACTCTTGCACCCACTGGAGTTGTGCCGTTCTTGACTGGCTTACCCTAGCGTTATGACGCCGGCTTCAACCAAGGTTTGGATGCTATCCTTGAGTGTAAAGCACGCCTTGGTTGGGTGATGGATCCTCCTGTGGTATGCGCAGTACTTTGGATCCGAAGTATCGACAGCTTCCTCCTGATTCGTGATTGGTGGCAGCTTGATTTTATTGTTTTCAAGAAGGGATTTGAAGATAGCTGGAACCTCTTCGTCCTTGAAGGAGTACTCTTTTTGAGGCCTCTGATCCGGAGTCTTCTGCTGTCTCCGGGGCTGTTGTTGTGATGTCTGATTAGCAACCGCTGCAGGTGTTTCATCCCCATCACGAGAGGCGAAGTTCGAGTTTGGGGAATTAGCCATCGGTTGGCTCCTCTCGGCCTTCTTCCTTTTGAGGAATCGCTCAGCTTTCTCTCCTCGGGCCTTCAAATCCTTCCAAGTGTCGGACGGCTCTATTCCCATCACATCCAAGATGTTAATGGATAAGTTGTTATGACAAGTCTGCAAGATGAACTCCTCCGTGATGGGATCCTTGCAGTTCATCGCCTTGTTGCGGAAGCGTTTGATGAAGGTATCCACCGACTCTCCGTTCTTTTGTTTCTCATCGAAGAGTGTCCTAATGGATATCTCATCGTCATCATCAAAGAAATGAGTAAGGAACGTGTTCTCCAAGTCCTCCAAACTGTTGATGCTTCCAAATTTAAGACGGCGATACCAATCGAAGGCAGCTCCGCGAAGAGTGCCGACGAATGACCGAACCATCAAGGATTCATTGCCGGAGATCATGCCCAAGTGGGACTTGAAGTAGATCAAATGTTGAGTGGGCGAGCCTCTCCCATCAAACGGCGTGAAGTTGATCAGGTTGAACTTCGCCGGATACGGAATCGAGTCCCACTCTTTTGGGTAAGGATAAGGAATTCCGGTCTTCTTTACCTCTCGAGCAGACATTAATGCGTTAATTTTGCTCTCGAGATCTTTCATTTTCTCATCCTCGCTCGTACTGGAGCTTGGACAAATTGAAGGTGGGATAACGGGGCCACCCCCTGTATTACCACCCCCAGCGTTTTGGTTAACCGGAGGGTTCTCGGCATTGAGAGGTTCATCCACATCTAAATCGCTACCTGCTTGGTTAGCATGGTTACGACGGCTGGATTCACCGAGCTGATTAGATAGAGCGCGAATTTGTTGGTCGTGCTCTTCCCTCATCCGTAGCATGGCCGTTTCCATTTCGATTTTGAAAGCCTCTTTCTGCTTAGCCAGGGCCTCTTCAAGTATCTTAGTTACTTGTTCGACGCTGATCATAAGCGATGCATAAGGTTGCCCCGCGCTTGATGCTGTGTCATCAGACGCCACGGCCGAGCAGGAGTCTGAATCAGTATCCGACGCCTCTTCTTCTAGAGAAAGCCCCTTTGGTACCCTTCGGTAATCCTTCCGGCTGATAGTCCCCGACCGCAATCGCGTCATGCATCGGGATATCTCGGCAAGCTGATCCAGGTTGAAGGGTTGCGTCGACCTCGTTCTGCCGGTCATATTAGCCGACACCCTTAGATATTCGTCTTCTTGGAGGACGAACTTCTTCTTGTGGGAACGCCTCGGTGTGGAAATTCTCTCGAACACCGAAACTCTCCTTGGGGTTTGGGCACAGCAGCATCCCGACAGTACCGCTTTGATGATATTGGCGCACGGGCAGTGAGACTCCATGTCCTGCACATATTTCTTCCGGGGTTTTTCCACACCCCCAGCTCTATAGTACAACTCATCAGCTTTAAAACTGGAGCAACCTATAGAGTGTTAGTGTGTATTCCCTGGTATAACACTCTCATCATAAGATGAGTATGTTTCCCTTTGGGAATGCAACACTTGGTTAGTTTTCTCAAGAGTGGCCCGTTCAATTTTACGCTTTTGTGAGCGTAAAAACTGAACGGGCTCTTGTGCTTCGACCCGCAACTCGATGCGGTCAGTGATAGGGGCTTTCCCTTTATCATCTTTCCTGGGGGGATTGATTCGACCCCCAGTCTGATTTGCAACTTGGGGACCTTTCAATGGTCCCAGTCTTTCTTTGATGGGTACTCTACCTCGATTCACCGGTAAGGGACCGAGGCGACCCTTCAAAGGAACCCTGGGTTTTGAATGATTCCCTTTGTTACCTGGCTCCGATAAAGGCACCGGATCTGGTTTTGACAAATCTTGGGCAGCAACTCCACCCCCTTGTGTTTGAGGCGCTGGTTTTGGCTTTGGCAACCACACCCACTTGCTTGTAGACGGCTTTGTGGCCGCCTCTTCTTTCTGCGTCTCCTCCGCCTTCTTTAAGAGAAGTCGGGCATGTGCGAGCAATGCCCGCCTCTTCTTGATTCGCTCCTCAAGGGTGGAGCGATTCCTCCTCACGCGAATCCACTCGTTCGCTTCAGTTTCGGAGGAGGAGTTGGTGGTTTGCCGTTGTTGCTCTTGGCGGTACCTGGACTTTAGATCCTCGTTGTAGTGGATCCCGTCCGTTGATTCAGCGGCTTTGGCTTGTTGCAGAGCAAGGTGTTGACGCCTCCTTTGGCGGGCCCTCTTGGACAGAACCGGAGTTGCATCATCCGTCGCCTTTGAGGTTGATGACGCGGGAACGTTGCACAGTGCAAAGGCAGCGACGGCAACGGGCTCTTGGATCTTGGAGCTGGAAGTCCCACGAACGTTCTTAGAAGAGGATGTCTTCTTGCGTCGGTTCGGGGATGCGGATCTGGAGGAGGAGGAGGAGAGGTACTCTTCAAACTTCTTCTGATCGAACTCGTATTCGATCTCTTCATTCACCCGGATCTTAAAGGCCGGTTGCGTCACGACGATCTCGGCGGCGAGATCGTTGGCTCCCACTGTGGTCGCCAGCTTGTTTTTGGGAAAAGTTGCTGTTTTCATTGCTTTGATATCTGTTACAACTTCAATCGTTACAACAGAATAAAATGAAAACAAATGATATTACAACTTTAATGAAAATAAACACGAGATCCCGGTTTGGTTCGGTCTCGCCTGCGTGGGTTGTTGGCCTGTGACGGGGATGTTGATATCCGTGGACCGCCGACTCTTCAAGATCCTTTCCGGAAAAATCCGACAGAGTTTCGTCTATCCGCGAAGGGATATAGAAACAGAACTTCGTCGATCCGCGTGAGATCTCAGAAGTTTTAAAGCTTATATCTCGGCTAAAACGAGACACTAGCTCTTCTTAGTGTCACCTGCGAAGGGTAACACCAAGGAAAAGAAGAAAGGGGGTGAATGAAATGTTGATGAAGAACTCTCACTCCTTGATCCGGCAGGGCTTCGCCGCTCTTTTGAGAACTCCGACTCCTTACTCCGGCAGGGCTTCGCCGCTCCTCTCTAAAATTTCAGATCTCAAAGGCTAAAGCTCAAGATCAGAAATTTCTCTCCCAAAACCAAGGCCAAGAGAATGGAGACCCAAGGGGTCTATTTATAGGCCACCAAGGAGGCCCTAGGGGCTGCCCCAAAAAAGGCGTTTCGTCGTAAAAGGCGTTTCGCCGTAAAAGGTGTTTCGCCGAAAAGGTGTTTCGCCGTAAAAGGCGTTTCACCGTAAAAGGTGTTTCGCCGAAAAGGTATTTCGCCGTAAAGGTGTTTCGTCGAAAAGGTGTTTCGCCGTAAAGGTGTTTCGTCGTAAAAGGTGGCCAAGACACCCTTGGGGGGGGACCATGTGGAAGAGGGACCATGTGGACACCCAACAAGAGGAGGGGGGACCATGTGGGCTGCCCACAAGAGGAGGGGGGACCATATGGGCTGCCAACAAAGGAGAGGGGGACCATGTGCATGTGGACACCCCTAAGGGGGTGTCTCGGCTGTCCATAGCCGAGACACCCCTTGGGGTGTCTCGGCCGGGCCGAGACACTCCTGGGGTGTCTTGGCTTTGCCAAGACACCCCTCGGGTGTTTCGAGCCTGCCGAGATGCCCCGGGTGCCTCGGTTCAGTCCGAGACTGTCCGCCGTTGTCCCGCCGTTGATTTCTCGTCCGAACTCGGATTTGAGTGCTTTCGGATGCGTTGGAATTCTGACGAAGAGCCTTGTAGATCCCATCGGTTGGATTATCAGTGGGACCAATGGGAGTTGAAGGGCGTTGGTTCGTTTGCAGTGATCACGGGGTTTCCGGTCAGTCCGTGTCCCCGTTGTTCTGAGATTTGTTGGCTCACGTAGTTCGTCGGTTCACTTCAGGCGCTCACCGAAGTTATTTGAACTCTTGTGAACCGGATAGTGATGTTCAATCGTCGCTCGTTAACACTGAGCTGTGTGCGGGGACCTATCGGCAATTTTTGATGCCTACAGTGGGTACCTATTCCGGATAGTGACCTTGTTTAACTCTCTATAATCTATGCATAACCTCATACTACCGTCCTTCTTCTTCACGAAGAGGACCGGTGCGCCCCCACGGAGAATGACTCTGGCGAATAAAACCCTGAGCTAGCAACTCGTCTAACTGGGTCTGAAGCTCCCTCATCTCAGCTGGTGCCATGTGATAGGGTGCGCGGGATATCGGGGCTGTGCCTGGCTACAACTCAATACAGAACTCAACCTCTCTCATCGGAGGTAATCCAGGTATGTCCTGAAAGACATCCTGATACTCTGAAACAACTCTAGTCTCCAATAACTCAGCACCCTGATCCCGTCGCATCACCTCCTCGATGTACGCCAGGAATGACTCCGCAAATCGGTTGCCCTGAGAGGTGGCTACAATCATCTCGGACCCATCGGACGCTCGCAACTTGACTGTCTTCTCAAAGCAGTCAATACTAATATGGTAGGAAGATAACCAATCCATACCAAGGATGACATTGAACTCAGACATATGCAACACTATCAAATCCACTATGAACTCCGACTCGTCTAAACTGACGGTACACCTCCTACAAATGCTCTCCAGAAGCGATACCTCACCTAAAGGGGTGAAAACAGATAAAGGGGTGTCTAGAGGCTGAGCTACGAGCTGGAGTCTAGTCATAAATGCATGCGAGATGAAGGAATGCGAAGCTCCCGAATCGAAAAGAATACGGGCGGGAAGAGAGTTCACAAAGAACGTACCCTCCACTACGGCTCTGCTGGCTCCGTGATCATGGGGAACTACTGCATATACCCTGCCCGTGGCTGAAGATTGCTCTGCTGATGGTGGTGGAGAATATGGGATAATCTGCCCCTGAAGAATATCCTGAACTGCCCGAATCTGTCCCTCAGTCCTCTGAGCTGCTAGTGGTGCTTCAAGCCTGTTCTGCTGGCCCTGACCTCTGCCCTGCTGTCGCTGCTGCTGCTGGTTCAGACCCTTGCCCTGCTGGGCTCCTGCTGGTGCGCTACGACACTCCGATGCCTTATGCCCGACCTTACGACAGTTATAACAAGATCCCTGAAACTTGCGCTGCTGATGCGCTCTCTGATCCTGCTGGGGTCCCTTTTTATAAGGGCCCTGATGCTGCTGCTGATGTCCAGAAAAAGATCTCTTGTTCTTGTTCTTATCCCCACTCTGTCCTGTCTTGGCCTTCCCTTCCTTGTCCTTCTGGAATATAGAAGTCTCAATCTCCTGAGAAGTGGCGGCCTCAGCTACCTCCCTAACTGAATAGAACCTCCTCGAGACGAGGTACCGGCGGAGATTAGGGCGAAGCCCTGCTAAGAACATCTGGGCCTGATGCTCTCCTGTCTGCCACATGCCCGTGAAATACAGCAACTCCATGAACCTGCTCTCAAAATCTGCCACGGTCATGTCTCCCTGAGTCAACCGGGATAACTCGAGCTCCTTCCCAGTCCGTGCTGCAGAAGAAATGTACTGCCCATCGAAGAAGTAGATAAAGTCCTCCCAGGTGAGGGTCATCCTCTGCTCTGGAGTAAACTGAAGTTGGTACCATCTCTCGGCATCTCCCTTCAGGCTGTAGGATGCCAACCTCTGCTTCTGAACTGAGTCCACACTGAGTATGTCAAGAAAATTGCCCACATCCTCCTTCCACTTATGGGCTGCAAGAGGGTCTGGTGATCCCTGGAACTCTGGTGCCCTCATCTTCTGGTACCTCTCAACCATACGGAGCTAAGCCTCCTGCTCTGTGGCTCTGTCGGGAACTGATAGAGGAATGACTGCAGGCGTGATCTCTAGGGATCTTTCTCTGATAGGAACAGCAGGTATCCCCTGCTGTTGAGCTACCGGTGGTGGCGGAGTCTGTAGTGCTATATGAGTCGTCACCAATTCCTCAATAACTGTCATCCTGGCAATTAGAGGAGCCATAATATCCACCAAGTACTGAGGAGCCTGCTGCGGCTCAGGTGGAGCCTGCTGAGGCTCGGACTGAGCTGGCAGCTGCTCTGATGGAGTCTGCTGTGACTCTGCCTGGCTAGCTCTCCTGGTACGAGGTCTACCACGTCCTGCCATCTATCTCTGATCATAAGAAAATAAAGTTCATGAGTCAAAGTAGACGTATATTCTATTCATGCTTAGTACACACACATATACTTAAGACAAAAATAGTCGTTATATAATAAAAAAATTCTCAAATTTTTGAGATATACGCATATATCGCCCTCACTCATACTAAGAATTCCTCACGGACTCTATACATGAATCCTAAGAAACTCTATCCTAGCTTCACGACTCGACACAGGATGATCCTAAGGATACTGGAACTAGAGCTCTGATACCAACTGTGACGCCCCTGGGTTCACACAAGGCTGCAGTCCTTGGTGAAACCAAGAATGTCAAACCTGCCATGCACCACACCGTGCAATAACATGTTTCACCATCATAATTAACATCTCTCTAGTAGAGTCAACATCAGGTATAGGTGCAAAAGCAAGTAAAAGATAATATAAGAGATACTGATGAAATGAAAGAGATCACAATAATACTTCATCATCCAACATATAGGAATACAAAGTCAATGTCTGAAATGAATAAACTAAAGTTCTCAACAAATTTTAAATACAACAAATCTGAGTAAAGGTAATAAGGCATACAGCCTTTACAACATCTATAAAATGGTCCTCAATTGTCTAACAACAACTACAGTGGAGCCCCAAAATAATACATAGCTAGAATGGAAAGCTGAACACTAAAGTGTGTCGCCCTCAACCTGCGACTCTCCGTGCTCCTGGCTCGTGACCTGAAAGGGAGAGGGACAACGAGCGTCAAAGCGCTAGCGAGCAACATCACAACCAACCCCAAGGGATAGGGCTCGTTGTATAAGAAAATACAGTTATCACAAATCATATATGTATAATAAATTGTCCTAAAAATAAGGGGGTGTTAGTACTTAGGAAATTCCAACACGAGCATAGGTACGTCGAGCGAAATAATCCAAACAAGGAAACCCTCATGTATATACCTTGTGTCCCAAATTGAAAGTCCCTAAATACCAAACCCGGAGTCTAATACATGAACAAAAAGGAAAAAGACAACAATCCCGTCTCTATCAATAAACACAGTTACGTCGAAGTTACATGAGTAAAGTAAGTGTCGTACACAGCTTAGGTAGCTATCATGTCCAACTATATCAATAAGTCGTGCTCAAAACCCAAATATGTATAATGCTCAAGGTTTAGCCGAAAATGTCCAACACATGGACTAAATGTAATGCACGTCCAACACATGGACTGAAATAAAATGCAGGTCCAACACATGGACTGAAATGATAATTATCCAACACATGGATCGATAATAATGCATGCTCAACACATGGACTATGAACGAAGAGACGTATATAATTCTAGTATATGAGGAAAGATATATATATATATCCCAAACTTGCACGTATTACAATGTACAAGCCTAAATTTGTGTCACAAACCAGTCCCCATGTGTAGATAAGTCACTATCATCGCAAACTAGTGGGGGACGAACGAGATGATCTCTCGAACACGCGAAAAGACCAACAGAACAAACAACATGCACGAAACTGTGCGGCGGTCGACAGCAGAAACCACCCCGGTCGACCGCACACAGCGCCAAAAGCCACTATGCTCAAAACTGAGCGGCGGTCGACCGCTGAGGACGTGCCGGTCGACCGCTCAAGGAGCAGAGACTTTTCTGCTGGAAAAATCTCAGAGCGGTCGACCGGCGCATCCGCTGCGGTCGATCGCGACACGGACATAATCCCAGTCTGGGTTTCTGTCAGCGTCGATTCTCATTACAAAAATTCGTAAATTTATTCTAACCTAACATTAACACTTTCATAATGATATATGGCAGTAAACAATAAGTTTAAACAGTTAAAACCCCATTATCAAAAATCCCAAATTTATATCAACATGGTTTTGAAATATTCCTAAACAGTAAAAATAGGTTTAGCTCTCATAAAAACATTTCAGATCAAGATCTCATTAATTAAAATCATTAGTGAACCTTTTAAAATTGAAATGAAAGATTCTCACATCTTATGCCATAAGGATCTATTTTATCTACCAAAAATACGATTTAGGCTCAATAAAACCGGATAAAACCCAAATTTAAGCATAAAAACAAAAAAAGGTGAAGTTGGGCGAGATGTTACTCGCCTCTGATGAAAGCAACGCCCTAGATCTGGAGGAAGATTATCCCTCTCGCTGAATCCACCCAAAATCCGCTGAAAAACCCTTCAAAGCTCCTCCCAAATCACCAAAAAGAGAGAACTAGGGTTTGAGGGGAGAGAGAGGGGGCTAGGGTTTCTGATTTCAGATGAAAAGGGGTTCTCTTGGTTAAATAGAATATATACTAACCCCCGAACCCGACCCGAAACCCGTTAAGACCCAAAACCCAGCAAACTCTCTGCCTGGTGGGCGGTCGACCGCCGCGCCCAGTGCGGTCGACCGCACAGCAGGAAAAACCTATCCTGAGTACGATCCTGATATGCGGTCGACCGGCACGTGCCCTGCGGTCGATCGGTCAGGAGAAAAACTACCAGATGAGATGACTTATGAACCTGCTGCTCACACCATTCAAAATCTCTCCCATACACACTTGTTAAGTTCTCATACACTGATAATCACATTCATATATATGTATGTATATGATTAACATTTACAAGGAATTATTTATCACTAGAAATTCAATATATTCATTATAAAATTTACGGGGTTCTACAATAACTCCCGCGGCAATTATCACGTTTTAATGCTAGCCATTTTAATCTAGCCATTTTAATCTTTAATTTTTGCCTACTAATTACGCAAGCCTTTTAGCACATTTTTAAAAAAATGTTAATCAAGTTTTAATTGTTCTAATTTGTAAAAAAAATAAAAATGTAGCGATTAAGAGCCCCTCAATCCGGGGCTACATTCGTATTTGCAGGTCGTGGGCGCACGCCACCCGACCCAAGCCCGGCCCTACCGGCGTGTGCGTGTGTGGTGTGGAGCATAACATTTATTTTCTTCTAGGCATAGGAGAGAAAGAGAAGGTTTATAAACAACCTATTCTTCCCATCTCCTTTCCAATGTGGGACTAAATTTTTCCTCTACAAACTTAAATTTTAAGTTACAACTCCAACAAATCCCTCACCTTCAAAACTTGCTTCCACGTCCAAGAACCATTGATTCTAGATATAGCCTCCCAAAATTAACTGTACTTAATTAGGTAGTTTCCACGAATCCATCTAATCCACAAAGAATCCTTCTTAATATGAATGCTCCAAAGTAATTTTACACCAGCTGCAAGATTTCAGAAAACAGAAGAAAAAACGCCAAGGCCACCATGTTTGATATCTTTGCATAGAAATCCCAAGGCTACTTTAGGAGTATTCTTATCGTCATGAGAATCTCCTCACAAAAACTTACTCATTTCATCCAATTGTTGAAGTACTGTTTTTTTGGAAAAATATAGTTAAGAGGACCAAACCTCCACAACATCAAATATAACACGTGAAGTCTTCCGGCATATGAGAATTTCTTGCTCTGCCACGTTTGAAAACCAGAAGTCAGTTTTGTAAATAACGCAGCACATTAATGATGAGATAATCTCCTAAACACCAATAGGGACCCAAAATATCTAGCAGGGGAAAAGCCTTCAACAAACCCAGTGTTGAGTATCAACTCAAACTCCAAGTTAGTATAGTGTCTTTAATTCTTTGTAGAACTTCATGAGAATTATATAGGGTTAGAGATCTATCATGATTAGGAGTTTGGGTTCCATCATGATTAGGAGTTTGAATCTTATTCTAATTAGGAAGTTAGGCTAGAGATATAGTTTTGGTTTCCCTATTTATGTCCTTTTATTGTTAGAGGAAAAACGGAAAAAGAAGAAGAAGTCTAGAGAGAGAGAGAGAGAGGGTTTGGCAGTCTTTGTCCGTGCAAAAGATTATAATTTGGAGGTGATAGTGAATTGATTTTGATCCCGTTGTTTTTCTTTATTGAGGGTTTTCCACGTTAAATATTGTGTAATTTTATTTGCTGTGTCTGGTGATTTTTCGAGGTTTTTTTTTAGATCTAAAAATCCCAACACCCAGTGCTTGTAAGATTGCACTCTTTCCAAAATCATCAACAAATCCCCACCTAAAAAAAAGCTGTAACACTTGAGGACTATCATTCCGATATTCAAGTATCTTTA
>BQKN01067528.1:212449-231870 GCA_022839385.1 Asparagus kiusianus | reverse complement strand
GAGGACTATCATTCCGATATTCAAGTATCTTTAAGAATTTCTGTTAGCAATTAAATAAATTAATTTCTATTAGTTTGAAGTTTATCATAAATAACTCACCAAAGTATAAGTATTAATTAAATAATATTTTCTGGTGTTTTATGAAAAATGTTTTTAGCAGTTTGAGCGGGAAGTAGTTAAGCTCGAATGAGAAAAAGAAGCTGTAACACTTGAGGACTATCATTCCAATATTCAAGTATCTTTAATAATTTCTGTTAGAAAATAAATAAATTAATTTATATTAGTTTGAAGTTTGTCATAAATAACTCACCAAAGTATGAGTTATTAATTAAATAATATTTTGGGGTGTTTTATGCAAAAAGTTTTAGTAGTTTGAGCAGGAAGCAGTTAAGCTCGAATGAGAAAAAGAAGCTGTAACACTTGAGGATTATCATTCCGATATTCAAGTATCTTTAAGAATTCCTGTTAGAAAATAAATAAATTAATTTCTATTAGTTTGAAGTTTGTCATAAATAACTCACCAAAGTATGATTTAATAACTCACCAAAGTATGATTTATTAATTAAATAATATTTTGGGGTGTTTTATGCAAAAAAAAAAATAGCAGTTTGAGCAGGAAGCAGTTAAGCTCGAAGGAGAAAAAGAGGCTATAACACTTGAGGACTATCATTCCGATATTCAAGTATCTTTAGGTTGCGTTTGAATTCAAGGATTTGATTTTAAATTCCAGAAATGAATTCTAAAATTTGAAATTCAGAATTCCAAAATCAATTCTTTCGTGGATTTTTCAAAACTCCATAGACATGCAGAAGAGAAATGCTATCCCCACTCGGAGCAAGACATAACTTTTACCAAAAGTTTTTTGTGATCTTTTTGCTCAAATAACAATTAGGTGAAGCAGGATCAGGGAAACATTCAAATTTGAATTCCATAATTCAATTTGAAATTCATGTTTGACAAACTTTAGAATTTCAATTTTAAAAATTTCAGTTGAGTTGTTTGCCAACTAGTAAAATTCTAATTTTTAAACTAAAATTGTAGCTCGAAGATAATTTAGAAATAAAATACTCAAATTACATAAGGCTTGCATCGAAATTGGTGGAAATAAATGGCTCAAATAGTATATCACATATCCAACTAACTTGACATCTAGATAAAATATCTTAAAATCTCAAATACAGTAATGTCAATAGTTGACCTAATAATCACCATAAAAATAACCGATATCATTCATCAATAAAACTTTGTAAACTCATCCACCACTAACCAAAACAATAAATAAAGTAAAAACTTCAAATATTGCATGTAACAATTCAACGAACTCAAGATCCAAAATATCCAACAAATACAAACCAACAAAAGTTAATATTTCGCCATTACACAGTGACTTGCTTAAGTTGCTCTCGCACTAGTTTCTTTAAGACTTTTACATCTGATTCAAATGAGAGTTTCTTTCTAATGCCTATACACTTTCACTTTGTATTTATTTTGTAGATTCCTCCCATCAGTTCAGGAAGTCTTGCTTTGTGAGTTCTTGAATCACCTGAATCAACAACAAGAAGACCAAATCAGCTCCATTCTTAAACACCATGCAGACTTGCAACATAAAAGAAGTCATGTTCTATTAGATTGCTAGGAATCACATTCTTACTAATATTCTCCATTAAGCACCTGCCTGCATCAAATTGGTATCAAAGCAGGTTGTGCTTCACTGCATACAAAGCTCTTTTTAGTACAACATGTGGAGAGTTCAATTTAAGCCAGGATGATGAAACCATGTGGTTTCCATACAAAATGCTTGTACTAAAAAGACCATATATTTTAGCTTGAATAAATAGAAATTTTTAGTCAAGATAGCTGAGACAATGATGTTCAAACATTTGATATGAAGTAATTAAAACTACCAAAGTCTCTTTACATTTTCTACTCATTACCTTAAGAAGAAGGAAGCCATATTAGTAAAAATTATAATCTCAATCTAAAGTAGTAAAACATGATCGTCTGTATCATGCTAATTTGATTTGATCCTAAAGTAGTTAAAGTGTTGCCTTCATTTGTTATAAAGTGGTGTACTTTACTATATTCTAGGGCAAACCAACAAGGCAAGGCAAGTACTCTACTACAGATAAAAGGTATATTATACTCCATTGCCGATTCAGACCATGAATACTATTACTACAACTTTTCTTCTATTATGGCCAGACCATGAATACTATTACTAAACATGGCAAAGAGACAAGAACTCTACTACAGATAAAAGGTATATTATACACCATTGCCGATTCGCATGCTACATCAAAAACATCTCATATTAGCTGAATGTGTGAGGGTACTACTATATATGGTCACTCAAAATAATTCTTCAAATAGTGCTCTCCCAGCAGATTACTTATCCTAAAACTTTTCTTGTTAACTAAATGCCGGAAATGCATATTCATAATTTCTTCTGGCGTCCCCAAAGAATCAATCATAATTTAATCATACTAAATCAAGTCTATAAAGCTCTGTGTAGTTGAGACATATCTCAGGGATTACCTAAGCTTTGTGCTTTTCGTTTCACATTGGTTAATGAAAATTCCTCATTTAACAACCCCCTCTACACACACACATAAAGGGTCTAAAAAGAGTATAGTGCAAGCTATGAGTACATTGCTTTTAATTCTCAGAGAGATATGTATGAATGAGTCGTAGATACCAATATCTACCTAGAAGAAAACCTCATTTACCATAACAAATTAGGAAACAAAGCATTTCAGATATTAATTGTAAAACAACAAAAAACTTCAGTTTAAGCTCCATCTCCAAGATGCTTCATACATTTAGATGCCCAATTTGAATATATAAGTAACCACATTAACTTAGGCATGAAGGAAAAAAAAATAGTCCAGAATCATGGATGAAGACGTGGTACAAAGTTTAAAAAATAAAGAAGGGCAACAAAAGTTCTCTTTCACTCGGAATCCATTTCCAATTGAAATTCATGTAAAATAAAATAAAAATTTGGGTTCTAAAAGTTTCCTCATGTTTAATAGCGCATTTCCTTCTTAGACTTGTATCATCAAATCCAAGTTCTAAAATTTCACATAAACTCCTCATGTTTAATAGTGCAGTCTCTGTCAGTTTAGCAAACAACAAAGTAATTCCATTACAAATTTTTTCTAAGTTTTCTTTTCAAATTCCTAAACTTAATAAACATTTAATTATTAAGATCACTAGATCCCATCATACATAGCTTAACAAATATATAATCGAGCACCAAAAAAATCAAAAATAAATCACAAAAATTCAAGAAAATCTTAGTCCGGAAGCTAATTTCCAACTTAATTTGCAAAATTGGAAATTCAATTCATAAAACTAGAATAATAACCTTTGGCTTAGGGTTTGAGGAACTGATGAAGGGCTAAGATTGGCTGGACATTATTGACAGTGGATCGAGTAGGAGACGATGAGGTCGAGGTTGACATCGATGACGAGGTTGAGGGAACTTCAGAGGTCAAGGTTGGGGTCTAGGCTTTCATTGTTGATGATAATCGTTCGAAGAGGTTGGCTAGATCGGAGAGGTTTGCGATTGAGATTGAAATGGGAGAGGACGACAATCGATTGAAGAGATTTTGCTGTCAACCTCTCCGATGAAATTAGGGTTTGCAGGTGAAACTGGATCTCCTCCTCCTCCTCCTCCTCCTCCTCCTCCTCCTCGTTGTCGCCACCGTCGGTGTTGAAACTGGATCTTCTCCTCATCATCCTCGTCGCCACCGCTGGTTGAGAGTGGAAGTGGTGAGGGAGAGAGATCGCAAGAACGGAAGTTGGGAGGGAGAGAAATCACGAGAGCGAGGAGGGAGAGATCACGAGAGCTGAAGCGAAGAGAGAAGATGGAATTACAAATGACAGCCCATGTGTTGGGATTTAGAATTGTGAGCTTAGTATAGGTTTAAAATGTTAATGGATTTGAGTCAATATCCAGTATTCAAATTCTTTTAAATCCAAACAATAGAATTGGGCCAAATACAATATATAAAATGAAATACTAGTTACCAAACAGGCCATTAAAATTTTTGTTAGAAATTAAATAAATTAATTTCTATTAGTTTGAAGTTTGTCATAAATAACTCACCAAAGTATGAGTTATTAATAAAATAATATTTTGGGGTGTTTTATACAAAAAGTTTTCACAGTTTGAGCAGGAAGCAGTTAAGCTCGAATGAGAAAAAGAAGTTATAACACTTGAGGACTATCATTCCGGTATTCTAGTATCTTTAAGGATTTTTGTTAGAAATTAAATAAATTAATTTCTATTAGTTTGAAGTTTGTCATAAATAACTCACCAAAGTATGAGTTATTAATTAAATATTCTTTTGGGGTGTTTTATGCAAAACGTTTTAGCAGTTTGAGTAGGAAGAAGTTAAGTTCGAATGAGAAAAAGAAGTTGTAACACTCGAGGACTTTCATTGCGATATTCAAGTATCTTTAAGAATTTCTGTTAGAAATTAAATAGATTATCTATTAAATAAATTAATTTCTATTAGTTTGAAGTTTGCCATAAATAACTCACGAAAGTATGAGTTATTAATTAAATAATATGTTGGGGTGTTTTATACAAAAAGTTTTAGCAGTTTGAGCAGGAAGCAGTTAAGCTCGAATGAGAAAAAGAAGATGTAACACTTGAGGACTATCATTCCGGTATTCAAGTATCTTTAAGGATTTCTGTTAGAAATTACATAATTTAATTTCTATTAGTTTGAATTTTTTCATAAATAACTCACCAAAGTATGAGATTAATTAAATAATCTTTTGGGGTGTTTTGTGCAAAAAGTTTTAGCAGTTTGAGCAGGAAGCAGTTAAGCTCGAATGAGAAAAAGAAGCTGTAACACTTGAGGACTATCATTCCGATATACAAGTATCTTTAAGAATTTTTGTTGGAAATAAATAAATTAATTTCTATTAGTTTGAAATTTGTCATAAATAGCTCACCGAAGTATGAATTATCAATTAAATAATCTTTTGGTATGTTTTATGCAAAAAGTTTTAGCAGTTTGAGCAGAAAGTAGTTAAGCTCGAATGAGTTTCATGCTAGTTCAGCTTGAGTTCATGCTTTCAACACTATATATAGAGGATTCGTATAAATTTTATGTACTTTTTTGAGATCTAATGTAGGATGCATAATGATCAAATTCATGGAGAAGTGGAATCTTCATGAGTCAATGCGAATACAAATGAATTATTAACTGACTGCAAAGAAATACTCTTATCTCTCAATCAGGAAGGTAGATTCTAATATATTACATATAAAAATCATTTATCTTAATAAGACAGAGTCAGTCAACTTGGTAGAATCTCACAATCCCATCGGTAACGCCCGTTTTGGCAGAATTTTAGAAATAATCTGCATTTAGTTTATTTTTAATAATAAAGTTATAGTCAATTTAGATTAAGAAATAAATTCAATTTTGGAGTCAATTTAGATTTAAAAACAAATTTATTTTTGATTTATCATTTGTTTCATATATTACAAGGGGTTTTCTTAGGGTAAGATTTGATACTTTCTATTTCTTTAAAATTCTAGTCTTATTAGAAGTCTATTATAATTTATCTATTTAAGAATAGTCATGTAACCCCAAAAAATCAAATCACTTATCAATAAAATTTTCTTTTATATTACTTCATGGATTCAAATTTGTCTCTTCGTGGATTCGAAGATTGTTCTTTGTGGATTCAGAAAACACTCTTTTGGTGGATCCGAGTTTTATTACTTCTGTGTTATGTTAATTGGTATCAGAGTCCTGTTTCTTTGATCCGATGGCAGGCGATGAAGCCCGTGTTACCCGAATTGAGTTCAATGAGTTGAAGATGGGAGTTACTCACATAAAGACTTTCATAGACCGACTTGCATTGGCGGTGGACCGTCTGAATCTGGGACGAGTTAGAGATCATGTTGATGGTCGCCAAAAATAAGATCCGACTCTACAAGACAAATCCTATAGCGATGATCGTAGAGGCTACCAAAGAAAGGAGAACTATGACCCTGGAGGATTAAAGATATCATCCTTCAAGAGAAAGCTTCATACTGAAGATTTCCTTGATTAGATTGGTAAAATGGATAGATATTTTGAGTATGAGATAATCCCAGAAGATTGAAAAGTTAAATTAGTGGTTTACAGACTTAAAGAAAAAGCATCTGCATGGTGGGATGAAGTATTGATAAATCGATACCATCAAGGGAAGGATCTAGATCGAACATGGGCAAAGATGAAGAAATTTTTGAGAGACTATTTCTTGCTTTCTAACTACAAATAATGTTAGGTATCTTTTAAAAATCTTTTACTTAGCTGACACGGTCCATCTAGCGAAGTAGGTGGATCGAGAACTTGAGCAGAATGACAAAGGACCTTAATCATGGATGCTTTTAGAGAATTATCAAACTAGTTATGATTATGGTAAAACTAAGAAATCTCAATATATCTCTAAAACAGAGTCTGAATTTGTGAAGAGCGCCAAAGAAGCAACAATAAAGACTTTATCAATAATGTTAATCATAGAACAAGAGGCATTTAAGATAGAGATTGCTAAAGAGAAGGTTTTTCTAGTAGCAGACAACGAGACACTCACCACAAAAAAGAAAGATTTTGCTACCATCAAGATTCATCATGAGGTCATGATATTGATGGCGTTATGTTAATGAAGACGGATATTATACATGAAGTTCTCAAAAACATCATAAGTGATGTTACACATATTGATATTAACCTCATAAAGGAGAATGATAAATTAGAGAGTGAGGAAATTGATGATATATGTGAGTTATTTGGCGGAGGGCTCGAGGCAAAGGAGATGAAAGAATTGTGTATAGAGTACGAGGGAGAATTTTCTTCTCTTGAAGCAAAGGTTGTGAATAATTTCAAGAAGGTTTTTATGATATTTCCAGTACTAGAATATGAGAAGCAACATGGAACATATTTTGAGGTGTTTTTCAATTCATCTATAGATCCATATAGTATTAGTCATATTAAAATAATGTGAAAAAATGTATTCAAAAATTTAATTCAGAAAAATCCCTAGCTGAGGAGGTAGAAGAATATATGGAGAAAATAAATACTAAGTATAAGGCATAGTTGATCGATGCAGGAAAAGAAAAGTGTTTATCAAGGAAGCTGTTATTTAAATAAATATAAGCTCAGGGTTGAGCTTCTTTCAACGAAGGTAGATTGATGCATAACACATAGCGATCAAATTCATGGAGAAGTGGGACCTTCACGAGTCAAATGTGGATACGATGAATTATTGACTGACCGCAAAGAAACAATTATATGTCCCAGTCCAGAAGGCAATTCTAACAAATTATATATGAAAATCGCCAATCTCAACAAGACGGGATCAGTCAGTTTGGTAGAATCCCATAATCTGTTGTGTGCAGCGAAAATTTCGGCAGAGTTTCTGGTACACAATAAGAGAGAAAGATCAATAAGAATTCCCGACTCACCAAGGAAACAAGAATCTGAAGCGAATATCTCAACAAGGTAAGATATCGGCTCTTCCTCTCATCTGTTCTAGGACTGACTTGTCGAGTGATCCTAATAACTATTACAATGGCCACAAACACAAACAAACCAATTTTACGTGGTTCGGCAAACTGCCTACGTTCACGGGGCAAGGAGGGGGGAGATCTACTAATAGAGGGAGAGAATACAACTAGGGTTTATAATCACTCAATCTAAACCCTCAAACAATCTCTCTCTCTCACACACAAATATCTCTCTATTTTTCTCTCAAAAGAAACAGCCGCTAGAACAGCACGCCACGCAAAAACTCACTTTTTGCACGCTGACTTTTCCTAGCCTCTGTACGCCGCCTTTTCCCAGCCTCTGTACACCGCCAAAGAAAAAAAACTGCCGCCTGCTGCCCTCCTTCGCACGCTTTTCCGTTGCAGCCGCACCCCTTCAAATTAGCACCAAAGCCCTAGGAACTATTAAAAGAGCTATATATAGGTACAAATAGGTTTTCGGATTGTGGGTCGCGAAGTCTCCTCTTCACGCGGTTTTGATTTGTTAAACAACTTCTAATCACATCGTGGCCCCCACTTAAATCTCTCACGCATCCTCAAGCTCTTCACGTGGCTTTGGTAGCATCACATGGGCGGGTGGGCCCCATGTCAACATTCCATTCACACAATCCCATTAATAACACCCTCTTTTGGCAAGATTTTAAAAATAATCAACATTTAGTTTATTTTTAGTAATAAATTAAAGTCAATTTAGATTAGAAAATAAATTGAATGTTGGTGTCAATTTAGACTCGGAAATAAATTTAATTTTGATTCATGATTTATTTTCTATATTACAAGGAGTATTTTTAGGGTATAAATTGATACTTCTATTTATTTGTAATTCTAATCTTATTAGGAGTCTATTTTATTTTATCTATTTAAGAAGAATCATGTAACCCCAAAGAATCATATCACTTTTATCAATAAAATTTTATTTTATATTTCTTCGTTGATTCGAGGTTGTCTCTTTGTCGATTCGAAAATTGATCTTTGTGGAGTCAGAGAACACCCATTGGTGGATTCCGAGGTTTACTATTTCTCCGTCGTGTTAAGATCTCAATTAATTGTTATGATTTATTAAATAATTCAATAAAATGTGTTTATTTTTAACTAAGTTTTTTATTAAGCCTAAGTTAAAGCAAACTCATACAGGTAGCGTATACATTTATGAGTGAATATTATGTTGATGTGAATCTCCCAGGTCAGGTTACCCATCGGGCTTCCATGTAGGTCCAATTTAGTGCCCATGTGAGGTTACGGGGTTGACCAATTTGTTTGCAAGTTCGACTTCTCCCACTTAAAGTCCAATTGGATCCCAGCCCCATGTGCAATTAATAATAGCCAGTGGCCTAGTTCAAGCTCCACTTCAGTTTGGAAGTCCATACTCTTCTCTAATTGAACTCGATTCATGCGATTAAAGGCCTCGTTCCCTCCATTTATTTTGCTCCCGCCGACTTTCCCCCTGTTCATGAGCCGAGAAGAGAGAGAGAGATGGTGATCCAGAGTCTAATGGCTATCCTCTTCTTCGTTCAGAATTGGGATGCAAGCCCCCTGTGTGGATGGGGGGTGGGGGTGGGGGTGGGGGGGGGGGGGGGGGGGGGGGAATAGAGTTGCTAGAATTTTTTGGCAAGAGTTAAAAAATACAGTGAAAATATAACAAGTGAAAAATAAAAAGTAAACCAACACAGGATTTTTATAGTACTTCAGATCAAAATCATATGTCTACTCTTCCTTCTTGCGAAGGGCCTTCCTTGTTATGACCAAAGTTTACTTGAATCACAACCCGATTCAGTAGGCTTTAAAGTCTGCACCCTAAATTCTACCAAAACCAGTCATCTAACCTAACTCTTCATAATGACGGGAAGAAACCTAGCCATACCTATCTCAACTCTCAATTACCTCAGCTTGAGTACGTCGTCAAACTCACAAGTTTGAAATATAACCAAACAAAATATTAAAGTACAAAAAGAATAACCTTAAAGCCCTTTTATCAAACCACTCTTCAAATCAATGAAGATGAAGATCAGTGAAGAAGTGGTTTAGCGATGTAAGCGTAAGGCACTTCTTTTCGCTAAATTAGACTCTGATGAAAAGTACGCCGAGAAGAAGCTGAATGAGGCTCAGGGAATTTGATAAATTCTCTCTCAACCCTAGAATAACGATCTCTCCTTTTTTGTGTATTTGTCTCCTTGAACTTCATTGTTAATTATGATCTCCAACTCCCCTTAAATAGATATTGATAGGACAGGAAAAAAATCCAAATATGAGTACAAATAAGAGATTAAATGAGTTGACGAACGACTGAGATTAAATCTAAAAATTGTCAAAATTTATCATAATATCAATGGTGGATCACGACCATTAATAGTCCCTTGGTGATCATTAATGATTCAACTGTAACCATCGATGGTGCTGATTCTAGTTTCTAAATTTCTTTGATCATCTCTAGTAACTATCGATGGTTCCTTATGACCATCGAGGGGTCACAATAGTGTTGGGAACATGGTTGATGTTACAATATATCTTGTATTTTGATGATAACAAATCATTATTTATCTAACATATTTTACTACAGATTCAAGATATACATCTCAAAGCAACAATCAAATTATCAAGGCTATTTTAAAGATCAAAAGATGAAGTTCAAAAGATGTAAATTTTATCTTTTCGTTTAGAATTTTTGTACAAGCCTTGATCACACACACAACACACACTACTTACTTAGAAGATCATAGAAAATATTCTAAGTATAACCCTAATTCTAATCAACATATGAATAAGTTATTAAACTATCTGAACCAGAACTCAGATTCAGAAAAACCTGAGTCTGGTCGACCAGATATGAACCTGGTCGACCAGAAGCTTCAGTTTCGACCAGGCCAGTCTCTGGAAACCTATATAGTCGACCACACAGTCAATCTGGTCGACCAGATAGCCTCCAGACTGCAAAAATAATTTTCAGTAAACCTTTCTGGTCGACCAGGCCTCAATCTGGTCGACCAGATAGTGCTTCCAACAGCCATATTTTTCAAATAAATATAAACGTTTTGTGAACGTTTTTGGCAGTTATTTTTGAATGTTTTTGAACTAAAATTATACCTATAAATAGGTGTTAAGTTCTGAAATTTGACACCATTATTCCTTTCCATAAACTTGAGATCTTAACTCCATTCTTGAAGAGAAAATCTGAATATTATTTTTAGTTTTGTTCTTGATTACTACTCCATTACTCTAGAACAAAAACCATTCCTATAGCCAATTGTAAGTCACTCACATCTACACATCAAGGCTTATAGGAAGAGAAAGAGTTGTACCATTTTCAGTTTGATAATCTCTTGAAAGAAGAGATTGTTGTGGCATTGGCAATTGAAGATTGTTGAAGTTGTACTGTTTGCTTGCGGGTTACAAGTGCTTGCGGTTTTGCAAGTGGAAATAGTGGAGAAATCTCAAGCAAGGCTTGGGGACTAGATGTAGGTCTGGAGGACCGAACCAGTATAAATCATTGTGTTTGCGTATGCAATTTTCTGTGATTGTCTACACATTGGTTTGATCTTTCTTACTCTTTGAGATATTATTTTATTAAAATTTAAAGTTTTCGCATTAGATTTCATAAACACTATTCAACCCCCCTTCTAGTGTTTGAGTGCCATTGCAGCAATCCTTTAATTGGTATCAGAGCAGGTTGATCAAGGATTACAATGGCTACATCATCTACATCACAGTTCAAGGAAGGACATTCTACTCAAAGACCTCCACTTTTCGATGGTTCCAACTATAACTACTGGAAGTGTAGGATGAAGATCTACCTTCAATCGATAGGATTCGATCTCTGAAACATAGTAGAGTCTGATTACAACAAGCCTACTACTCCATACTCTGAATGGACATTGGTGGAAAGGACAAATGCGAATCTTGACGTCAAGGCAATGAATGCATTGTTTTGCGCATTGGACAAGAATGAATTCAACCGCGTGTCTACTTCCAACACTGCACATCAAATCTGGCACACACTTGAGGTAACCGACGAAGGAACTTCTAAGGTTAAAGACTTAAAAATTTCTGTTTTAGTGCACAGGTTTGAAATGTTCAAGATGAAAGACAAGGAGACAATTGGTGAAATGTTCACAAGGTTCATCGACATCATAAACTCCCTAATTGCGTTAGGAAAGGTCTACACACAAGTGGAGATGGTTAGGAAAATCCTCCGGGCTCTTACTCCGGATTGGGAGAAGAAGACTACCGCAATAGAGGAAGCCAACGACCTCTTCACATTGACAGTAGAAAATTTGATAGGGAATTTGATGGCATACGAGGTGCAACTTGAAGATCGGAAAAAGGATAATGAAGAAAAGAACAAGAAGGTTCTTGCTTTCCAAGCATCTACTGATGATGAGGATTCCGATGACGAAGAAGAGTTTGCAATGATCACACGCAAATTCAGAAAATTCTTGAAGAAAGGTAAGTTCTCTTCTAGTAAATTCAAAGATACTAACAAAGTCGCTTGTTTTGGTTGTAATAAGACAGGACACTACAAGAAAGATTACCCCCTACAACAAAAGTTAAAGTCGAAGTCTTCTAACAATTTCAACGGATTCATAAAGAACAAGAATGAACAAGTGAAGAACAAAAAGAAGAAGGCTTTGTCGATAACATGGGATGATAGTGACCAGTCATCTTCAGATGAAGAAGAGGAAAAAGAAGATCATCAAGCGAATATGTGCTTTATGGCAAATGAATCTGATGATGATCAAGTAAGTAATCATGATGAATTACTTGACGCATTTAACGAATTATTTTTGAAATACAAGCAACTAAATTCTTCTTTTAAAATATTAAAAAATGAAAACGAAAATTTGAATAACACTTTAGTCTCTCCTTATGCTTCACAAATAGAAGATCTTAAAGAGAAGAATAAAGAGTTATTTTCTAAAAATTACAAGTTATCTAGTAACAATCAACTTCTTAAAAAAGAATGTGATTTCTTTAAAGTTCGTATTTCAAATTTGAATGATGATGTCAATAGTCTTAAAACCA
This sequence comes from Asparagus kiusianus, assembly GCA_022839385.1. Lineage (NCBI taxonomy): Eukaryota > Viridiplantae > Streptophyta > Magnoliopsida > Asparagales > Asparagaceae > Asparagus > Asparagus kiusianus. Next base: position 219,299 of record BQKN01067528.1, on the reverse strand, counting down.
AATATGAAACTATATCAATGAATGTAGGTAAATTTAACAAAGGAAAAGAGAATCTAAATAATCTACTTTCTTATCAATTACCTGCTAAGAGTAAACAAGGATTAGGATATGTTTCTAACTCCAGTAATGAGAAAATATACTCTTCTATGCAAAAGAAAAATCATGCTTATTTATATTCTAAATTTGTGAAAAGTAATTATCATGCACATAGTGATACATCTATGCATGTTAGTTCTAAGGTATTTTCACATAATGATAGAAAAATGCATATGAAGAAAGTTGCAAGTAAGAATATTTTAAAATCCAATTACATTTGGGTTCCTAAAAATGCATGTTTAAGTGATAGAAAGATATACATATCAAATTATAAAAAGGATATTTGTGATTCTGAAAACTATCTTTCATACAATGTAGGTAAACCAAATTCTTATTGGGTTTGGTTTCCTAAATGCTAATCTCAAGGACCCAAAAGTTAAAGGGTACCAAATCATATTTTTTTATTTTGCAGGTACCTAATAAAAAGGAAACATGGATTTTAGATAGTGGTTGTTCCAAACACATGACCGGGAACAAGGACTTATTCTCTTCCATACAATTTAAAGATGGAGGAACCGTTACATTCGGTGACAAAAACAAGGGTCAAGTGGTAGGAATTGGAACGGTCGGTATGAACTCTAAAACTCTTATTAATAATATGTTATTAGTCAATGGTTTAAAGTATAATTTGCTTAGTATAAGTCAATTATGAGATAAAAACTATAAAATAGTGTTTGAAAAAGATAATTGCATGATATATAACAATGACATGACAATTTTATTGTTCAACGGTTTTAGAAAGAAAAATATTTATATACTTTCCATGGATATTAAAACTCATGAACATTGTTTATTAGTTTCAAAAGATGAATCACTAATATGGCATAAAAGATTAGGTCATGTTAATGTTAAAAATATTTCACGCATTTCTAAGAATAATTTAGTTAATGGTTTGCCAAAATTAGATTATAAGAAAAATCATTTTTGTGATTCATGTCACAAAGGAAAAATGCATAAGTCTAGTCATAAATCAAAAGATGTTATTTCAACCAAAAGACCATTGGAATTACTCCATATTGATTTATTTGGTCCCTCTAGAATAGCTTCTTTAAATCATAGTCGATATGCATTAGTTATAGTAGATGATTTTTCACGATTCACATGGACTATATTTTTAAAACATAAGGACGACACATTTAAGTTATTTTCAGATTTTTGTAAGCTTGTACAAAATCAAAAATCCACTACTATAATCACAATAAGAAGTGATCATGGTGGTGAATTTGAGAATGAAAAATTCTCTGATTTTTGTAACAAAAATGGTATAAAACATGAATTTTCAGTTCCTCGCACTCCACAACAAAATGGAGTTGTTGAGAGAAAGAATAGAACACTACAAGAATGTGCTAGGACATTGTTGTGTGAATCTAATCTTCCTAAATCTTTTTGGGCTGAAGCTGTTTCATGTGCTTGCTATGTTTTAAACCGTGTTCTATTAAGACCCATCCTAAATAGAACTCCTTATGAGTTATTTTATGATCGTATTCCTAAGGTATCTTACTTTAGAGTATTTGGATGTAAGTGTTTTATACTTAATACTAAGGATAATTTAGACAAATTTGATTCTAAATCAGATGAAGGTATTTTTGTTGGCTATTCTATGCGAAGTAAAGCGTATAGAATTTATAACAAAAAGACTTTAACTATTGAAGAATCATTGAATGTTTCCTTTGATGAAACATTGTCTAAAATTCCAATCACTTCATTAGAAGATGATGAAATTGATTCCAATGTGGATGAGACTGAAGAAACTTTAACAAAAGAGGATAATATTGTATTACCCAAAGATTTTGTTGAACTTAGAGATCATCCTCATCAAAATATAATTGGAAATATAAATGATAATGTTAGAACTAGATCTCAATTGAATTTATTCATTCATGTTGCATTTACATCTTCATTAGAACCAAAGAATATCAAAGATGCTTTACATGATGATTCTTGGATAAATACCATGCATGAAGAATTAAATCAATTTATTAGGAATGATGTTTGGGTTTTAGTATCACGTCCTAATGATAAATCGATTATAGGAACAAAATGGATTTTTAGAAATAAGTTAGATGAAAATGGTAACGTAGTTAGAAACAAAGCTAGGTTAGTTGCTCAAGGATATTCTCAAGAAGAAGGAATAGACTATGATGAAACCTACGCTCCTGTAGCAAGATTAGAATTAATTAGATTATTACTTGCCTTTGCTTGCTATATGGGTTTCAAACTATATCAAATGGATGTAAAAAGTGCTTTCCTAAATGGATTCATCAAAGAAGAAGTCTTTGTTGAACAACCACCTGGATTTGAAAATGAGAAATTTCCAAATCATGTATATAAGTTGAAGAAAGCTCTTTATGGTCTCAAACAAGCACCACGTGCTTGGTATGAAAGACTTAGAAATTTTCTTTTAACTTCAGGTTATGAAGTAGGCAAAGTAGATTGTACTTTGTTTATTAAGAAAATAGAAAATGATATATTACTTGTACAAATATATGTAGATGACATTATTTTCGGTTCTACAAATGAAAGTCTTTGTCAAACTTTTGCTAAGAAAATGCAAGATGAGTTTGAAATGAGTCACATGGGTGAGTTAAACTATTTTTTAGGTCTTTAAATTAAACAATCACATGAAGGAACATTCATTAATCAAAGCAAATATGTTAAAGAAATTTTAAAACGCTTTGGAATGGATACTACAAGTAAACATACACCCATGAGCACTACAACATCTTTAGACAAAGATGAAATGGGTAAAAGTGTTGATCAAAAATCCTATAGAGGAATGATAGGCTCTTTACTCTATTTAACTGCTAGTAGACCGGACATTATGTTTAGTGTATGTATTTGTGCTAGGTATCAAGCAAATCCGAAGGAATCACATTTGAAAGCCGTAAAAAGAATTTTTAGATATTTAAAAGATACAACCAACTATGGTTTATTCTATAATAAATCTAGTAATTTAGATTTAATTTCATATAGTGATGCGGATTTTGCGGGATGTAAAACTGATAGAAAGAGCACAGGTGGCACTTGTCATTTTTTAGGACACTCATTAATATCTTGGTTTAGCAAGAAACAAAATTCAGTTTCTTTATCCACAACTGAAGCCGAATACATTGCTGCTAGTTTAGCATGTGCTCAAGTTATGTGGATGAAGCAAACCTTGTTAGACTATAATATTAAATGTCAAACTTCACAAATATTTTGTGATAACACTAGTGCTATTAATTTATCAAAGAATCCAGTACATCACTCCCGTACCAAACATATAGACATTAGACATCATTTTCTAAGAGATCATGTTCTTAAAGGAGATATCTCTTTAGAATTTGTTTCAACAGATAAAAAAATTGCTGATATTTTCACAAAACCCCTAAAAGAAGAAACTTTTGTAAAATTTAGACGCGAATTAGGTATATGTACAATAATCGACATTAATTGATATATATGTATGTATATATGTGTGTTACTATGTATGTGTGAATGAAAATGTTTGAAATATATGTGTATTATTTGTATAAACAAAATATTAGGGTTAAACCAGAAGTTTTACACAAATTGTTGTGTAATTCACTGTCTGGTCGACCAGATTTGGTCCTGGTCGACCAGAAACGTTGATACTGAACAGAAAACAGATATCAGTCACTGACTGGTCGACCAGAACCTATTTTGGTCGACCAGACAGCAGCAGTTATGGGTAAATACGATTTTTATGACATCATTTTTTTAGTACTCTTTGACTACTTTAATTATTCTCACCAACCCATGACTCCTTGGAGACTACATTCAAAGCATCTTTGACTCATTGGGTACACAACCCATTGAATGAATCCTTGACTCATTGGGTACACAACCCTTTGAATGGATCTTTGACCATTGAAAACCCTCATACTTCTCTCTATAAATAGTCTTCCATTCATCTCATTCTTCTTCACACCTTACCTATCTACATTTCAAGAAGTTGAAGAATTTTCTTGGTATCATGTCTATTTCTAAAAGACCATCCTCTACCAAATCCAAAAGAGTAAGATCCACCATAGATCCGGATGTTGCTTACCAACAATATCTCAACAATCCTAATTTAACAAAGGAATTTGTAAAGTTCTCAAGTAAGGATGTTCATCAAGAGCGTTTTATCAAATTTTCCGATTTTGAGCATTATCCTTTAGAAAATCTTTTCAAAAATACGGGGTTATTTGAACTTTTCTCCATAAGAAATTTTGTTCCTTGCTATCCTTTTCTTGTTAGATTGTTCTATACAAATATGAGTTTCAAGTCTAGTTATCTCAAGTCTATGGTAAAGAATGTACCCATTAAGCTCACTCCTAAGAGGATTTCTGAAATACTCAATGTACCCAATACCGGTGCAACTTTGAGTGAAATCGAGATGACCGATCCTACAATTCTTGATTCTATGCTAGAAGATGGTTAAAATCTTCATCCTCCTATCTACAATAGAGTTCTTCGTCCTCTTCCTAGACTAATTGGTAGGATTCTCTCTCACAATATCCTCCAAAAGTCGGGTTCTTTTACTTATATCTCTCTTGATCTAGCCAAATATATTTATGCCGTCATGGGAGATATTCAAGTTAATTGGGCACTTATTATTTACAACAACTTGCTCAAAAAGGTTTCTGCTACTCTTGATCATGGATGTGTTCTTACACATATTTTCAAAGCTTTTGACGTTCCCATCCATATGGAGTCGGATATAGTGAGTGGATCGGTTCCTTTCAATCGAGCCGCTTTAGCAAGAATGAAGATTCCTCACAATCCGAATGAGCACAACATGGATGTGGAAGAAGAAGAAGTTGGTGAAGATGATGATAACGATGAAGATGAAGAAGAAGCACAAGCTCAACCTCAAGAGCAAACACATGAGCAATCTTTTGACTATGCCGGAATTACTAGTCAATTGGAGACTCTCACTACAAATCAAACACGCATATTGGAAACTCAAGATAGATTGGTTGCATCTCATTATGTAATGCAATACCAACTTTCCCAAATGCGTGAGAGTCAAGATGCCATGCGCAAAAGTCAAGGTGAACTTCTTCGTTACTTTCATGATCAATTTCCTCCACATCAATAGAGTTCATTAGTTATTAATGAACAAGTATGTTAGCTATGTTTGCTTTTGCTAGTTAAGTATGTTATGTTTGCTTTTACTAGTTAAGTATGTTTGCTATGTTTGCTTTTGCTAGTTATTAATGAACAAGCATGTTGCTTTTTCTTAATGAAATTTTATTTTTAGCAAATATTCTTATCATTTATCTTGGTTAACATAAGAAAAATGTTTCATAAATTTTTGAACTTATATTTTAGTTATTCTAACCAATTCTTACATAACTACTTGATGGTTAGTCTCTAATAACTACTTCAATGGTTATAAATAGAGAAATATTTCTTAAACAACACAATACATTCAATATGACTCCCATAGAAAACTTAATTTTCATTGCAAGCTTATGTCTTCCTATTTGGATGGGAGATGTAATGGATTATGTGCATAATCTTGAAGATATATTTGAAGTTTTAGGTCATGTTGAAGAAATATTAGGTTGTATCGAAGAAATGTATTAATTGTTTCATTATTTATTTTTATCTCCCTTTCTACTCTTCTTTTTGTTAATGACAAAGGGGGAGATATTGACATGTATGCAATATTAGGATTACTATTGTGTGTGTTAAATTAACATGTATGCATTGTTGCAGGGGGAGTAAGTATGTTTTATTAAAGTTTTTTAATTTTCAATATTATTTGTCATCATCAAAAAGGGGGAGATTGTTGGGAACATGGTTGATGTTACAATATCCCTTGTATTTTGATGATAACAAATCATTATTTATCTAACATATTTTACTGCAGATTCAAGATATACATCTCAAAGTAACAATCAAATTATCAAGGCTATTTCAAAGATCAAAAGATGAAGTTCAAAAGATGTAAATTTTATCTTTTCTTTTAGAATTTTTGTACAAGCCTTGATCACACACACAACACACACTACTTACTTAGAAGATCATAGAAAATATTCTAAGTATAACCCTAATTCTAATCAACATATGAATAAGTTATTAAACTATCTGAACCAGAACTCAGATTCAGAAAAACCTGAGTCTGGTCGACCAGATATGAACCTGGTCGACCAGAAGCTTCAGTTTCGACCAGGCCAGTCTCTGAAAACCTATATGGTCGACCACACAGTCAATCTGGTCGACCAGATAGCCTCCAGACTGCAAAAGTAATTTTCAGTAAACCTTTCTGGTCGACCAGGCCTCAATCTGGTCGACCAGATAGTGCTTCCAACAGCCATATTTTTCAAATAAATATAAACGTTTTGTGAACGTTTTTGGCAGTTATTTTTGAATGTTTTTGAACTAAAATTATACCTATAAATAGGTGTTAAGTTCTGAAATTTGACACCATTATTCCTTTCCATAAACTTGAGATCTTAACTCCATTCTTGAAGAGAAAATCTGAATATTATTTTCAGTTTTGTTCTTGATTACTACTCCATTACTCTAGAACAAAAACCATTCCTATAGCCAATTGTAAGTCACTCACATCTACACATCAAGGCTTATAGGAAGAGAAAGAGTTGTACCATTTTCAGTTTGATAATCTCTTGAAAGAAGAGATTGTTGTGGCATTGGCAATTGAAGATTGTTGAAGTTGTACTGTTTGCTTGCGGGTTGCAAGTGCTTGCGGTTTTGCAAGTGGAAATAGTAGAGAAATCTCAAGCAAGGCTTGGGGACT
>BQKN01067528.1:157933-187449 GCA_022839385.1 Asparagus kiusianus | reverse complement strand
ACACACACACACACACACACACACACACACACACACACACATATATATATATATATATATATAACATGCACTAGTAGAATAATGGGCATCCTTGACGGGATTTCCCGTCAGGGATGCCAAATTTCCTGTTAGGGATACGTATCCTTGGCGGCTTCCTGTAAGGATACGCCGTCAGAAAAAGTCCTGACAGGGAAGAATTATCCCTAACACGTCACCGTCAGTAATAAACATTACTGACGGCATCTTCCTTGACGGCGCCCGCCGTCAGGGATGTTGAAATATCGCTGACGGCTATCCCGTCAGGAATGTGCATAACATCCCTTACGGGCATGCCGTCAGGGATGTCAGGGATGTGCATAACTTTTTTCTCTATTCATCGCATAGATCTACTAAAGCATCGATCCAAAGTCAGGTTCTTATTCTTTCTTTCTTTTGCATAGTGGGTTGTTTGTGTTAGGTGTTAATCTACCCTTTGACAAAAGTTTGAATCAGCACAGGGTTCTAATTAAGACAAAAAAATAGTTAAAAACATGAACAATCTAACATTTGTTGGTACTAAAAAATAACGAACGCCCTCATGTATTAATAATAGAGGGATCAACACAAAAAAAACCGTAATAGAAAATAGTAGAGCAAGGGAATCGATTAATCGCAAGAAAACACCTAAATCAATTACTAGGCAGACACCAAAAATTTAGCCGTCAAACACAACATTTTTACACAATCACCAACGAGAACACCAAATAATACCAAGCCTAGCAAATTTTAATCCTAATAGCGCAAAACATAAAACATCGCAACACAAATCTAACACCCATAAAGCCCTCTCACCGCGAATCCTCCTCACGAGCTGGATGTCCTTCGGCATGATCGTCACCCTCTTCGCATGAATCACGCAAAGATTGGTGTCCTTGGGGCCTTATCGTCGGTGGACTTGCGGGCTATTTGCTTGGTTCGTACAATTGGAAAAGCGAGGTTTAGGGTTTTGAATTGAGAGGGGATTTAGAGGTTTTTTGATTTTAGGATGAGGGGTGAAGAAATGCGGGGGTTGTTAAAATGGAGGGGACAGAGAGAGGTTTGAGGAACTTTAGGTAGGGGGATTGTGGATCGTTGGATTGAGTTTTGGATGGACGGTGGAGATTCGTTTGGGGTGGCGATCCGTGTGTTCTTGTTTGGACCAACATTGCTGACGGGCTACTCGTCAGCGATGTTCATATCCAGTCAGCGATGTTTGCATCGTTGACGGTGTCAAAAAACTTATGATGGCATCATCTCTGATGGTTAATTTCGTCAGTGATGTAAACATCGCTGACGGCATTATCCCGTCAGTGATGTTGTCGTTAGCGAAACCTATTTTTCCACTTGTGATGCTTGTTTGTATTTAAAGAAATTTTGCACATTATTTCTTTGGTTCAGTTGGTTCAATTTAAGTTTAGTTTCACTTTCAGTTACAATTTCAGTTTGGTTTTCAGTTCAATTTTGGATTCGCCTTTTTGGTAGAATTTTGGGTACAATTTTAAATTCAATTATTGGAAAAAATCATGTATGTATTTTGAAATTAATTGATTAAAACGATACGTTGCCAAAGTGATCTCTATTGTGGCGAATAATTAATTTAAATATGAAAGATTATGTGTGTGTAATTCATTTAAATATTAATCGGCCATTTGGAAGATTGATGTTTAAATAATTACATTTGCACCTGTGGTAATAAACACGTGATGATTATTAGGTATATATGTGAATAATAAATTGGCCCAAATCAAGATCTAGTATTTTACATGTTATTATTATCGGTGTTTGATTACTACAACAAGACACCACTTACTAATTAATATTTTGTCCAAAGATAAAATATTGATGTAGTGCATGGTATCTTAAGATGGGATTTACCTTTATTTGAATTTATTGTTATGATCTTATGGATTTTAAGACTAATGTGAGCATGTTTTATTTGTTTGTTTATTTTTTGTTTAGCTATGATTCCTGCTAATGTTACTGTCAATATCAATTCTATTCCTATGCTAAATGGTTCTAACTTCAAGTCATGACGCGAGAACCATTTGATAGTTCTCGGGGTCATGGATCTCGACCTTGCGATTGTAGGCATCAAAAATTATCTATAGGTTCCCGAACACAGCTCGAGACGAAGAGAGGACGATAAACGTCGATATCTGAGTCAAAGAAGTTCATCCGATGCCAAAAGGAAGCAAAGGAACATGGGAAGGAACACGCGAAATGACGGAACAACGAAACAACGGGATGTGAAAATCGACAAAACAGCAGAACCAAGTGCTTCACCTGTGAGACACTTCAATGTGTCTCGCAGGCGAGACACTTCAAAGTGTCTCGCAGGCGAGACACAATAATGTGTCTTGCACACACATCAGTGCCTCACCTGACCAGCCTCCCGACATCACGTTTTTCGATTGATTTCTCATGATTCGTTTGTTCCAGTGGCCTCCTAACTACCTTGGGGTTATCTTTAAAAATGGTAAAGCCATTATTAACTGAAGATAAGGCCAAATCACGAATTCTTATCCACGAATATTACATTCAAGCCCTATAAATACCCCCCTTCGTGCATTCATGAAGGATACTAATGGTTTACTGACGAACGTGCGAGAGAACCCATGTTTTCCAGAGCAGAGCTACGATTTACACACACACACACAGAGAGAGAGAGAGACAAGATCTTGGCAAATTTCTAAACATAAAGGGAGAATTTTGAGGGATTCATAGCCTTTCACTTGTTTCCTTGATATTAGACCCTGTTTTGATCTTGAGAAGAGTGATAATCTCACTTTGTTGAGGTTATTAACTTCTGTTCTAAGTTTCCTTGATTGAAAAAAAGAATACTGAGCTTTCTTTCAGATCAACCCGGATTTGTTGTTTGGCGGTCCACGAATGAAAGCGTCCCCGACACGGGCAAAGATCCCACGCAAGTAGCGACCGATAAACGGTCCTGCAAGTATTTCTAGGAGGTATTTGTTTATTTTCATTTGTGTAAGAAAAGTTTTATAAAAAGACTCATTCTTTTTGAATCTGTAATTGATAAACAGTTATAATGGATTTTACAATGAAAAGGATTACCGACGCAAAACGTTGGCGACCACAGTGGGAGCCAATAGCCTCTCTACCGAGGCTGTAATGTCGCAACCAAAGATCAAGATCCCGGTTGACGAAGAGGTCGAGTATGAGTTCGACCAACTAAAGTTTGAGGAGTACAACACATCTTCCTCTTCTGGATCCTCCTCCCCTCGCAAGTACAGGAAGATCTCCTCCTCTAAGAAGGTTCGCTGGTCTTCAAATCTGAAGAAGGCCCAGGGTGATGATTCTCACTCAATTATTGCTAAGGCTACCCCTCACAACATCTCTCCAACTTTTAATAAAGCCGGAATGTCTACTCACAACCCCTCCCTAATTAAGGAGTTGTCCAATGAAACCGCGCCAACTCTGACGAATGGGGCTCGTCAGAGGCAACGCCAAAGTCTCCCACGTTAGCTCGCCAGAGCCTTGGAGTTGGTTGACGGGATCTGTTATATTACGGATCTAGAGTTTAGGAGGTGTCAAGCGATTCAGTTGCCTTAACGGCAATCAATTGGCTCTTCCTCCAAGCTGTCAGTCAATGAATGGGTCCGTGTTAAAAGGACTCATTCACCTCTTGAGGAACGCATCTGAAAATATCATGCACTTCTCGCACACGCACGTATTCTTGTGCAGAAGGCACAGGAATTACAGAAAGAATAGGTAGCCAAAAAACCACCAAAACCATACCAAGTCTAGATGCTAAAGTCAGAAACGACGTCGAAATCAACTCGGAAGATGGCCGAACCATTGCCTGATGGCCGAGACACATCACAGTGTCTCGCACGCCGAGACACTCTAAAGTGTCTCGCCCAAATAGACTCTCCCACAGCCATTTCTCCGCTTCCCTTAGCCCCTGTTCCTGTTCCATTTGATCAAAATGATGGACGAGCTAGAGAATAAGGTAAATGCCTTGATGTCCGCTCTGGAAGTAAAGAAGACCGGCATTCCATGTCCATACTTGAGGGAATGAGAATCGATTATGTACCCGTCGAAGTTCAATTTGATCAAGTTCACGCCATTCGACGAAAAAGGCTCGCCCACTCAGCACTTGATTTATTTCAAGTCCCACTTGAGCGTGATCTATGGCAACGAGCCTTTAATGGGTCGGTTATTTGTTAGAACCCTTTGCAAGGCCGCCTTCGATTAGCAACGCCATCTCAAGCCGGGGAGTATTAACAGCTGGGATGATATGGAGAGCATGTTTCTCACTAATTTCTTCGATGATGACACTAAAATATCAATCGGAACTCTGCTGGACGAGAAGCAGAAGGACGGGAAGTCAGTTAACAGCTTTGTCAAATGCTTTTGTAACAAGGTAATGAATTATAGGGATCCTGTCACAGAGGAGTTCATCTTGCTCCGCGGTCCCGGTGTAGGGATTATCAGAGGATACAGAAAGGACTATCCTCAGATGATGAAGTGTCTGACACTTTCTCCGCGGTCGCTTCAGGCGAAACAACATCTAGCATGGGACTAACTAGAGAGGCGTTCACTATCACACCGAACCAATTAGCCCAAATGCTTCAAGACGCTCTAGCCAAGCAAAAAAGAGGAGTTTAGAGCTGAAATGAAGACAGAGATGGAGTTGGCCATGCAAAAAATAAGGGAATTGCATGCTTAACAGCTATAGGCTCAACAGCATCAGCTACCCGAATCTAGTCAGCGAGCTGAGTCCAGTCGTCGCAACGCCATGGTGGTTCAAGCCAATGCGATTGATAGCGACGCAGAGGGGAATGAACATATCTTCGATGACTCTCCTCTCAACAGTAATAACACTGAGGGTGGTCCGGTTAATCCTTCTCAGCCTCCTTAATGTCTCCTAAAGAAAAATAAGGATGGAGATAAAAAAATGAAGGAAGAGCTAGAGAATAGGGTAAATGCCTTGATGTCCGCTCAAGAAATAAAGAAGACCGGCATTCAATTTCCATACCCGAGGGAATAAGAATCGATTCCGTACCCGTCGAAGTTGAATTTGATCAAGTTCACGCCATTCGATAAAAAAGGCTCGCCCACTCAGCACTTGATTTATTTCAAGTACCACCTGGGCGTTATCTCTGGCAACGAACATTTGATGGGTCGGTTATTTGTTAGAACCCTTCGCAGGGCCGCCTTCGATTGGCAACGTCATCTCAAGCCCGGGAGTGTCAATAGTTAGGACGACATGAAGAGCATGTTTCTCACCAATTTTTTTGATAATGACACTAAAGTATCAATCGAAACTCTGCTGGACGAGAAGCAGAAGGACGGGGAGTCAGTTGATAGCTTTGTCAAACGCTTTTGTAACAAGGTAATGAATTATAGAGATCCTGTCACAGAGGAGTTCATCTTGCAGACATACCACAATAATCTCTCCATTAATGTCCTGGAAGCCTTGAGGGCCGTACCATCCAAAACATGGAAGAAGTTAAAACTACGTGGTAAACAGGCCGAACGCTTCCTCAGAAGAAAGAAGGCTGAGAGAGGCCAATCGACAACGCCTGCAACTACTGTTGATGTTAATCAAACCTTACAATGACAATCACGATAACAATCACCATAACAGTTGCCTCAAATACAACTGTACTCCTTCAAGGACGATGAGGTTCCAACCATCTTCAAATATCTCCTGAACAACGACAAAATTGAGCTTCCACCTATTAAAAATTAGGAGGAAGCCAACAAGAGTTTAGACCTAAAATACTGTGCATACGACAGGAGGGTTCTTCATCCAACCAAGGCTTGCTTCGCTCTTAAAAACAGAATCCAAGCCTTGATTGACGCTAGCATCATAACGGTGAAACAAGCCAAATTAAGACCATGCAACTCCAAATAGTATGCAAGTATAAACTGCTTCTCCATGGACTCCGACAAGTATATGAGTATAAACTGCTTTTCCACAAACTATGATAAGTATATGAGTATAAACTGCTTCTCCACATACTCCAACAGATATACGAGTATAAACTGTTTCCCCAACCTCTAACGAGTATATGAGGATAAATTGCTTTCCTTATTTCTAACGAGAAGTTCCTGGAGAATATTACTCTTAATATTCTTAAGGATAACCGAACAATGTGGCTGAATACAATTAGATTCAGGTTCACCAAAGAGCTGGGGGTGGAATACCTCAATGTATTCCAATGGGAAGTTCAAGGAGAATACTAGACATGGTATTCTTAAGGATAACCTAAAAACAATTGATTATTCAGGATGAAAACCAATCATCGGAATAATTTATTCTTAATCATGATAAAAATGATTAAGAACCTTCCACTGTGGCTTTTTAATCATTTTCAAGATGATTAAAACCCTTCCACTATGACTTTCGGAGCACTCTTTTGTTGAGATGAGATTCAATGACTTCATCGGGTCAATCTTCCCTCACGAAACTCTCATTGTGACTCTAAAATCCTTCAAGGATGAAGCACATCCCATTTACTTCAACCCACTTTGGAGCAAATTGCGAAAACCCTTTTCGGTCATTGGCATCTTCCTGATAACCAGGATTCTCTTGCGAAGCGAAAGATAACATAAATCTTCTTTCCTTCATCTACAACCCTTGGTTGGTTTCAATTGCCAAGATAATTCCATCAACTCCCACTGTGTTTTGGAGTGCTCCTTTGTTAAGACGAGATTCAATGACTTAATCCAATAAATTTTTTTCCTCACGAAACATCTGCGATGTAATTATGGAGTTCTTAATGATTCACGGTCGTCCACCACAAAATCCCTCACTAATCAAATTAATTAACGGTGGGTCCATAAAAATTCTTCGTGGTTAAATCTATTCGAACTCCCATTATGTCTAAGCCTTTAACACTCCTGCTGTTGAAGTTCTGACACGACATTTAAAATTTTAATCAGCTGATTCATGACGATTATCAAACCCCTTTGTGTTAAATCCTAGCCACTTGACACTAAAAATCCCACTGAGTGATTTGTACAAGTCAACACTCCCATTGTTATTTGTACCACCCCACTCTTATTTGGTCAAACCTTTAAACAGTTAGGACCAAAGCTAAAATCCCCTCTCGATTCCTTCCATAAATAAGGGGTCCACTCAAATTGAGCGATTAAACCTTTAAACAGTTAGGGTCGTCTCAAACTCCTATTTGGTCAAACCTTTAAATAGTTAGGACCAAAGACAAAATCCCCTCTCGATTCCTTCCATGAATGAGAGGTTCACTTTCAAATTAAACGATAAACCTTTAAACAGTTAGGATCTTCTCAAACTTCCATTTGGTCAAACCTTTAAACAGTTAGGACCAAAGCCAAAATCCCTTCTCGATTCCTTCCATGAATGAGAGGTCCACTTAAATTGAACGATCAAACATTTAAATAGTTAGGGTCATCTCAAACTCTCACTTGGTCAAACCTTTAAACAGTTAGGGTAAAAACCAAAATCCCCTCTCGATTCCTTCCATGAACGAGAGGTCCACTCAAATTGAACGGTCAAACCTTTAAATAGTTAGGGTCGTCTCAAACTCCCATTTGGTCAAACATTTAAACAGTAAGGGCTAAAGCCAAAATCCCCTCTCCATTTCTTCTATGAACGAGAAGTCTACTCAAATTGAGCGATCAAACCTTTAAACAGTTAGAGTCATCTTAAACTCCCACTTGGTCAAACCTTTAAACAGTTAGGACCAAAACTGGAATTTCCTTTCGATAAACGAGAGGCTTCCACCCATATCGGATGAACAAATTTTTAAACAGTTAGGGTCGTCTCAAATCTCATCTTAGTCATATCTTTAAATAGTTAGGGCCAAAGTTAGAATTCATCTCGATAAACGAGAAATCCACCTTCAGATTGGGTAATCAAACCTTACGATAGTTAGGGTTATCTAAATCTTTTAGATTCTCAAAGCGGAGATCTCACTCTTAGTTTTGCCTTTTATATGAGTTTCTTCTGACGCAGGAGATAGAATATAAAATTCTTCCTCTCCGATACCGGGTTCGTCTTCACCCCAAGAGAAGATAAGAAAGAGATAGAATATAAAATTCTTCCTCTTCAACATTGGGTTTGTCTTCGTCCTAAGAGAAGACAAGCAGGAGATAGAATATAAAACTCTTCCTCTCCGGTATCGGGTTTGTCTTTGCTCCAAGAGAAGACAAGCAGAAGATATAATATAAAAAATTTCCTCTCCGGCACCGGGTTCGTCTTTTTTCCCCAAGAGAAAACATAATCTTTCAATATCTAAAATCCATGTCTCACACGCATGGGTGACTTTATCTCGATCCCTAATTATAGATAAGTCTACATCTAACACATGCTGTCGGGTGGTTCATTCTCGCAAAAAAGATCAAGTCAGGTTGTTACTAATAACACCAAAATCTATGCCTCAAACACATGGGGGACTTTATCTTGATCCATAACGAGAGATGGGTCTACACTTAACATGAGTTACTGATTAGTCTTTTCTGTAAAAATAACAAAGTCTATGAATTCTATATCATAGCACTAAGTCTAAAAGAGTTTATTTTTTAGCACAACGTTATATGTGGAACAGACTTAGACAATTCACATGCTAGCACGATTCAAACGGTAGTTAGTAAAGGCACATCAAATCCGTTGATGGCTGAGAGTTTACCAAAAATCCTATAATAAGCAGCTCGCGACAACGGATTCGCTCTCAAACTTTTATGTAGTACTACGGTGGTAGTCAAAGCCTTATTAACCTTCTCCTCCATAACACTACTTTAATAGTCATTGACACACCAGCTTCATCAGTTAGTCTCATGACTCGAGCACCTAGGGTAGCTTCGGAGGTAGTAGCTATATCAGCACCAATGTCTGGTCCTATAATCAATTCTCGCACAAAGAGCTTAACTTGGTGAGCCTCCAATGTATTCTCAGCTTGCTCTTCCTATACTCCAATGAGTATACAAGTATAAACTGCATCTCCTTGAACCTTCAATGGGTATACGTGGTTAAACTGATTCCCTACACTCTGATGAGTCTACGAGTATAAACTGATCCTCCATGCTCCAACATCTTAAGAGCTTAAACTATGTAGACTACAATTAATGTACGAGTATAAACTGTGTTCACGCCATGATGCCGGTTAATGCATCACAATGAAAGTTAACGTTGGTCACTGCTCCACAATAAAGGTCAACGTCGGTCAACGCGTTGATAATTTCATCAAAATAAGGCTCATGATAATTCTTAGTTCCAAATTACCACCTAGAGTCCAATCACAGTTCATGTGACGCCCCAAGTTTCAAGCGAGGCTACAGTCCAATGAGAAACTCGGATTGTCAAACCTGCCAAGCACCAAACATCATGCTACGACATGTTTCACCATCACAGTAATTATCTCTCTAGTGAAAATAATAAATAGGTGAATGTACCGACAGGCAAATAAAAGAAATAGAACAACAGAAGCAAATAAGAGAATAGTCATCAATGAGCCTAACAAAAATAGAATAGAAGTATCTCTGAGTCTGAAATAAACCTCAAATATAAAGAGTCAAATAAAGTATCACTATGGCTGTCTAGAGTCTGAGCATAATCAACTAACTGTGGAGTTCTGACTAACTATTACATAATAAATAACTAGGTGAGATCTATGCAGAAATCTCATCAACCTGCGACTCTCCGTGCGCTGGACTCGCTGCCTGAAAGGGGGAAAAACAACAAGCGTCAAAGCGCTATAGCGAGATCATCTCCACCTCTCCCCAAGGGAAGGGGTAGGAGTATATAAAAAATAGAGTTAGTACATATACATATGAAATCATTCATAAAATTCTAACTGAAAGTTAATATTTAGGAAATCACAACATGAGAGTTAGTACATCGAGCGAAATAATCCAAACAAGGAAACCCTCATGTATATACCATGTCTCAAATTATGACTCTCTAAATACTAACTTCAAACCCTATGAATGAAAGCAATAAACCAAAAGGAAAACACTCCAAACCTTAAACATGTAGAACAAATATCTCATCCTGATCTACATTCAGATAGATGGATCTAACATAAAAGGATCTCATCCAAACAAAAGCCAACCAAAAACCATGTTGTGTAAGTCATGGTCTCAGAGAAAGCACCCTACTCGAGGGTATTCAAAAAAAATGAAAACTAGTTATAATTTATATTACTTACAAATGTGCATCTCTTATACATTAGCGATACTCTTATAATATTTTTACTCAATCGCTCCGCGGCAATAGGTTTTATCTCCCTATTCCGGAAAGATAATATGATAATACTTTTGTAATACTCTTACTCAATCGCCTTGCGGAAATAGGTTTTGTCTCCCTACTCCGGAAACATAATATGATGATACTTTTGTAATACTCTTACTCAATCGTCCTACGAAAATAGGTTCCATCTCCTTATTCCGAAAACATAATATTTGTGTATTTTTCTTACTTATCATGTTAACACATTATATTTTAAACATACGTGTACATATCTTGGTGTACGTGTCCATATCTGGTGTTTACTGACATTTCAGATGTTAAATAGCTTATAAACATTGTATCATAACAGTGCAAAGTCGAGAGACTCACTCGAAAACTCAACAATCGAACAAAACATGCACAGGGCCACTAATTGTGTGGCGGTCGACCGCACAAGCATGGTGGTCGACCGCAACGGGTTTCAGAGCCTACTCAGGCCTCTGTCCTGCACGCGGTCGACCGCCGCTATGGCGCGGTCGACCGTGGGCTGATATTCCTGATTCTCAATCTGGTTGTGTATGTCGTGTTAATGCCGTATTTAGGTGATTCAAACATGAATAAAATAACATAAAACTTGCTTGAGAGCATGTCTACAGAAGATAAAAACTTCTGAAAACAAACTCAACATATATGGCATGATTATTTGCATAAAATTTATATTCAAAACCTTAAGTCATGCATAAAAACTCGAAACGAAGAACAAATTATTTTTCTTCAGATTAAACCACGTTTTAAATTATTTTCAGATCTTACATACTTTTGTAAATTCGTTCTCAAACTTTTTAACATGGAAAGACCTAGTCTTTATATAATACAAAAGAATTAACTTTTATTCATAAACTAGTCAATTTGGCTCTATGAAACATATTAAAAATTCTTCAAAAAATATTTTTAAACTAGGAGGGGGATTAGCAGAGATGAACTCACCTAAAACTTGTAGAAAAACGTTTTAGGATACCAAGCCAAAGCAGATCTCCAATCCAAAAGCTAAAATCACATGAAAAATCCACTTGAAAGCCTCAAATATTCTCCAAGAATCAAATTAGGGTTTGTTGGGGTTTGGTGGCTGCTAGGGTTCTTAGAAAACTGAGAAAATTCATGAAAGTTTGAAATATAAACTAGGGAAAACGAATATGGTCTTTAGAAAACCAAAACCAACTCAAAACTGGAATCTGACTTCTGCAAGTTTCACTATCGACCGTGGCGGTCGACCGGACTGGAATTTTCTAATTACACATATTTGGCCATTGTGCATGTTTTGGCTCTTTTCTTTCACATGAATGAACTTGTTTATACTCAAAACATATGGTATACTACTCACATACCATTTAACTATATTTATCAAAATAAATATCCATAAATCATAATTAATCTCATATTAATTATATTAACATAAATTTTTGGGGTTTTACATTCACCCTTCTTTAAAAGAATTTCATCCTCAAAATTCCGCAGTCGCATTGCAGAGATTAATAATACGAGAAAAGCACAAAAAGGGGATAATCCAAACAAGGAAACCCTCACATACAACTCTCATATAATTAATCTCCCGATTTGAAATATAAGTAACATTTAAACTTAACAATCTAAAATGCGTACATTCTCACTTAACCTCTAATTAAATAGAACTAGTACGTCAGGCGAAAAATCCAAAAAAGGAATCCCCCATATATATACTATATGTTCCGAATAATTAAGAGCTAAGTGTTGAATGACCCATTCTAGTGTTAAATATAAATGTGACTAAGCAACACATATAATCAAATCTATCAATGCATATAAGCACATTTAAATATCAACCTTATCTGTTCAAACAGGTGCGGATAGTCGCGACGAACATCCTCCTCGCGCTCCTAAGAAATCTCTTCAGCTCCTTGCCGGTTCCACTGAACTTTCACTAATGGAATGTCTTTGTTTCTAAGTTTTTTATTCTCTCTAGCAAGAATGCATACCGGAATCTCTTCAGTAGTCAAATCATCCTGTATCTCAACCTCTGGTGAATCAATCACCCTTTGCTGCTCTTCATCACGCAAATGCTTCTTAAGCATCAAAATATGAAATATATCGTGTACACTCGATATCGATACCGAAAGATCTAATCTATATGAAACAGTTCTAATGCGCTCAATAATCCTGAAAGGACCAACATATATCAGGGCGAGCTTCCCCTGTCTACCGAATCGCTGAACGCCCTTCATCGGTGATACTTTCAATACAACTAAGTCTCCGAAATAAAAATCTAAGGGTCGTCTCCGCTGATCTGCATAACTCTTTTGCCTACTCTATGCAGCAAGAATGCACTCTCGAATCAATATGCCACCTTTCCATGGTCTGCCTAACTAGCCCTGGCCAAGTAATAGATTATCCTTTGGCTATGCCCAACATATTGTTGATCTGCAAGGCCTCCCGTATAAGGCTTCATACAGCGCTATCCCGATGGTAGCTTGATAACTATTATTATATGCAAATTCAATCAATGGGATGTGATCCTCCCAGCTACCCTGAAGATCTATAACACATGTGTTAAACCCTAGAGGGGGGTGATTAGGGTCTTATGCTAATCTAATCCGATTTTATGCCAATTAAAATTATATTGATTAATTTATTCTTGCAAGAAATATATGAGATGGATATGAACAAGAATGATATGAATAAGCACAAAAAATATACGCTAAACAAAACACAAATACACAATATGTTTACGTGGTTCGGTCATCACGACCTACGTCCCCGCTCCTCACCTCGAGAAGATGTCCACTATCACAATCCGGTTTGGAAGCCGGAACTTCTACACACTCGGTTTACAAGTTTACCAAAAACTCTCACACAACAAACACTATGCAATCACACTTTACACTCTTAAGTGTAGGAACCTAGCCCGTGTTCTCCTCCTCAAGTGCTCAGATACAACCTCTCCCTAGGTTCGTCAACCGACGCCACTCCTATTGGATTCGACCCCGTCTCATGCCTCACACTTCTCCCGATGTATAAGTGTATTACAAGTGATACTCACAACAATAGTTAAAAACAATGATTTGTTCTCGATAACAAATAAGAGCACAATGAAGCTCACTCTCACTAAATCACACACCACTACCCAACAATATATAGTATGGAAATATTATAAGCTCAATATAGCGTGTGTGATAATAGTGAACAGAAAATCTACAACTCAATAAATATATAGCTAAGATATGAAAATGAAATAATAAGCTATATGTAAAATGAGTTAGAAAAACTTCTCAATTGACAAGAAGAACTATGAAGGATGATGAGGAAGATCCTCAGTTTGGAATTGAAAGCGTCTTCTTGTTGTAGAAAACTTCTTTCGAAATAGACAATTAAATCAGCTTAAACTGCTCTTAAACATCTCTTAATCTTTTGTTAAAACTTAATGTAAAACAAACTCTTGGTTCTTAAAAGAGGAAGGCAATGGGATATTTATACCCACTCAAGATATCAGCCAAAACAACCTTAAAAAGACCAAAATAGCCCCAAAGAATCAGATCAGAATATAGCCGTTGAAATGCAATGATGAGTTCCGCGGTCGACCGTGAGAAAATGGTGGTCGACCGCGAAGCACAAAAAGCTGGCGAATAGTTTTGAAAAGCTGGTGGTCGACCGCGACGGTCGATCGAGAAAGTCTCTGGATTGAGCCACGGTCGACCGTCATTGTCGACCGCGATCCAATAAAAGGCATATTATGAAATTAACTACTGGCGGTCGACCGTGGCGGTCGACCGCAAACTGATACATGTCAAAATACATGTTTTGGGCTGATTTTAAAAATACGTTAAAAATATCAAATCAATTCCAAAAATAGTAAAACTTTGGAGAAAGTTTCTAAATGACAAAATAAACATGTTTGAAAAGGAATTTTTGGAAATGCAATTTTCGTTTGTGAAAAATCACTATTTTTGAAAAGTATTCATAAAACCTGTTTTTCATAAACCTGAAATTTGAACTATGACTTATAAACTTGTATATATATATATCACGCATACATTATATATATATAATGAAGTATGAAAGAGATGTAAACATGAAATAAAAGCTATTATAACAAAGTTCGATAAAAATTATTTGTATGATAGAAAAAGTCAAACTTGTGTTGTGTTTACATATTGAGCTTAAATATGATCATACGATATATGTAAGCAAACTACTCTTATACCTATGCGAAAGCATACACATGAACTTGAATCTTTAACTTTTGTTTGTCGTGTGTTGAATTCCTGTAAAGAGAAAAACAAACCACAAAAACTAGAAAATATATTAGCTATAAATTGTTTGACAAATCATCATCAAAACCATAGGGCCAACAACATACTCTCAGCATATCCTCAAATACCTGATTCACCCTCTCGGTCTGACCATCTGTCTGGGGGTGAAATACACTGCTAAATGATAACTGACTGCCAAAAACATCCTGAAAACTCCTCCAGAAATAGGATGTAAAGAGCGAGCCTCGATCTGATACAATCATCTCCGAAACTCCATGCAATCAGACAATCTCTCAAATAAAAATCCTCGCATAAGTGTCCGCTGTATAAGTCGTGCTCACAGGTAAGAAATGCACTGACTTTGTTAATCTGTCTACTATTACCCAAATAGAATTATTTACTTTCTTTGATTTAGGCAACCCTACTATGAAATCTATGAAAATATCTACCCACTTCCACTCGGCAATGGGTAAGGTTGTAGGGTTCCTGTAGGTCTCTGATATTTTACCTTAATTTGCTGATAGGTATAACACTTAGCCACATAATCTGCAATCTCTCTGCGCATACTATTCCACCAAAAATGCCTCTTCAGATCCTTATACATCTTCGTTGTGCGTGGATGCACCATATATCTGCTGCGATGTGCCTCATCAAAAGTTCCCTCTTCAGCTGTAGATTGTTTGGCATGACGATCATGCCCTTCATCCGAAGGCCTCCATCTACTCCAATAGTCCAATCATCCTTAGGTTCTTTGGAGATCTCCCCCTTTCGGGTTCGAATCCACGAATCCTCTAACTAAGCTCCGACTACTCTATCTCCCCAAGATAGTTATACTGATAAAGCTCCTAAGAAAATACTGCTCTCACCAATCTCTTGCTTGAAATCATAATGACTGAGGGTATAAAGATCCTGATATAGTAAACACCTCAAAGCTGCTAGCCGGCAATGATGCTTCCTGCTCAACGCGTCTGCTACCACGTTCGCTTTTCCCGGATGATACTGTATAGCGAACTCATAATCCTTAGTAAACTCTATCCATCGTCGTTACCTCTGGTTGAGTTCTTTCTGTGAGAAGAGGTACTTCAAACTCAGGTTATCTGTGAATAACTCAAACTGCACTTCGTACAAATAATGCCTCCACGCATTCAATGCAAAGACCACTGCTGCTAGCTCCAAATCATGCGTGAGATAATTCTGCTCATGAGTCCTCAACTGTCTCGAGATATAGGCTACAGCTCTCTGGGTCTGCATAAATACTCCCCCAAGACCTGATAAAGATGTATCAGTGTAGACAACAAAAGTCTTATCACTGCTGGGAATAATCAATACTGGTGTTGAAGTCAACTTAGTCTTCAATGTCTCAAATGCCTTCTGGCACTCTGTATTCCAAATGAACTGTTCATCCTTTTTAGTAAGGCGTGTAAGTGGCATCGTGATCTTCAAGAAGTCCTGAATAAATTTTCTATAATAGCCCGCTAGACCCAAGAAGCTACGAATCTCTGTAACTGTCTTCGGTGGTTCCTAATCAAGTACGTCCTCCACTTTAGCCGGATCAACTGCAATGCCCTCTCGGCTGATGACATGGCCCAAAAATCTGACCTCCGATAACAAAAATTCACATTTGCTAAATTTTGCATACAGCTGGTGTTCTCGCAAAGTCTGCAATGCTAACCTCAAATGCTGCTCATGCTCTACCTCTAATCTCGATTAGATAAGAATATCATTAATGAAAACTATCACGAACTGGTCCAAGTATGGACGAAAAACCTAATTCATCAAATCCATGAATACTACGGGTGCATTGGTTAGCACAAATGGCATGATAAGAAACTCGAATGACCCATATCGAGTCAAGAAGGTGGTCTTGGTAATATCAATCTCCCGAACCCGTAACTGATGATTGTTAGACCCTAGAGGGGGGTGATTAGGGTCTTATGCTAATCTAATCTGATTTTATACCAATTAAAACTAATTAACAAGTTATCCTAGCAAGTATTAAATACAACAATATATATGAGCTAGGATAAGCAATATGAACAACAAGATATATCCTAACAAAGAGATATAGGCAATGTATGTGCAAGGATATATAAACAATACAAGGGTAAATCTAAACTAGATAGTGGATGATATAAATAATGAGCTATGGACAATGGCGATAAGAAATATAAACATAAGATTAAGTACGGCAAAGCAAACTCAAACACACGATATGATCACGGAGTTCGGACCTTCCGTCTTACGTCTCCGCTCCCCACTTCCGGAGAGAAATCCACTATCACAACCGGGTTTTCTACGCTCACCCGAATATCGTTTATACCTCAATATGTCGGTTTTCAACGCTCACCGATCAACGTTCACTCCTCACACTCGGTTTTATAGTTCACCGAACTTTACAATCTCACAATATAACAAACAATAAATTTGTTCTCTACAATAGATGAGAACACAATCAAAGCTCACACTCAATTGTTACAACTCTCACTAACCCCAAATATACTATGTATGAAAATACAATAAGCTCAATGTGGGTGTGTGTAAACAATAAGTGAAATCAAATCAAATCTAAACTCAATATAAAAGCTAGCTTTAAAGAATGATAATCAAATAACTAAGCAAATGTAAAGATAGATAAGAGTTTAGAAAACTTATCAATGGATAACAAGATAGAGAGATGGAGATTGAAGCCCAAACAAGAAGATGATCTCCTCCACTCATGAAAACTTTTTCATAAACCAAACAAACACTAAAACACACTTAAACCCTTGTTTAAAAGTCTTTAAACTTGTTTAAAACATTTCTTAAGTATTTTTAGAAGTATGAGGGTATGGGGTATATATAGGCTCATGAAACAACCCCAAAAACCAATAAAAACACCCCCAAAACATTAAAATAAATAAAAAACAGAACTAGTCATTACTGTGCAACCGCTAGTTGTGCGATCGACCGGGAAACCATGCCCGGTTGACCGTACTGTTCATAACGGTTGAAAAATGCTCTCTGGACATTTTTCGGTCGACCGCGGTGATACTCGCGGTCAACCGTGGTACTGTAGCACTACGTATCCAGCTTTGTAAAATCAAATAAAAATAGTAAATCAACTCCAAAAATTATGAAATTTTGAGAGAAGGTTCTAGACTTGTATAATAACATGTTAGAAAGAAATTATGAAAAAGAATTTCCCAGTTGAAATAAATAAATGTTTGAACATAGATATATAGTTTTTGAAAATCTGCTAATATACACGATTTTGTAAAATAAATTGGGCACTGTAAAACAACTCCAAAAATGGTAAAAATTTGAGAGAAGTTTATAAACATGTAGATAAACATGTTAGAGAAAGAATTTCTTAAATATCGCTTCTCATTTATGAAAACCATCTGTTTTGTAAGAACATGCACGAACATGCACGAACGTAAACTTGTTAAAACTTGATTTTTACAAAACGAGTTCAAACAACTTTGAAATACTTTCAAACATTCTTATAGACTTAAAAAATGATGTATATCGTTGTTGTTAAGTCCATAAACTAAGAAAACAATATTTTCACAAAATACGATAGAATATGAAACAAGTGAATGTGATATTTGTTTCATATCTATAAAACTAAATCAAAACAACTTTACCAAATGAAACCAAACATGTATATATATAAAACTACATATATATGCATAGAAACTAAAAACTTGTATGTATATATAAAACTATATATACATAGAAACCAAAACTAAAATGTGTGTGTATATGATATCGAGCTTAAAGTATTGAACACACATAATATAAATCTAAACTAATATACCCAAGCAATATTGATCTTCAATAAGCTTGACTTGGTACACTATGCGGATGAAGCTGAACTTGGATCTTGAACTTGAATTGCATAAGCTTCACTCCACAATTCCGCCAACCTCCATTGATATTATCGTTGAAGCGCTATTCCATCCATCCTCCAACTCGTTGTTTGCCTAGAATAAATACGAAAACACAAACACTAGACAAACAATATTAGAAGTAAATTATTTGTTAAACATCATCAAAACAAGAAGGCCAACAATCTCCCCCTTTTTGATGATGACAAATAATTTACAAAAATGATGTATGCATAAAAGGAAATGAACATATACAAGATAATACACATGCATATAAACAAGGAATTGTATACTCACAATATTTTTCCCCCTTTGACAGCATCAAAAAGGGGGCAAAGGGATGAAGAGAGTGAAAACTCCCCCTATCAATATGCATGGGTGAGTATAACACATAGAAATATATAGGGATTGCTCCCCCTATCAAAATACCATATAGAGTATATGTAATAAAGATCATGGCAAATATGTGAGCAAGCATAAATGAAAATATGCTAAAAACACTCCTCACGTACGAAAAAGATAATGAGAACACATATGAATATATCAATATGAAAACTAGTGTCTCATATCAAAGCATATAAAAACATGTATAATAGTAGATTTATGAAATCAAAAGAGAAGGAACATGAAAATCATGCAAAATGTTTTCAAATGAAAACAAATCAATCAAATGAAATCATAAATCTCAAGCAAATCATACAAGAACATAAAACCAAATCATCATTGATTTTCAAAAATCAAGAGAGGTAATTATATCTAGCTATTGAGCTAGTATCAACCCACATAAACATTTTTGCATCCGGTAAACAAGATTTAGGAATAAACACCCAATAAATCCGGAAGGTTATATAAACGTAGTTCTCTCATCAAAATCGAAACAAATAATCATGAAAATAAAAGATTTGATCAATTTAAAAATTGTTTTCATATAGAAGGTTTAAAACATGTTTTTCAAAACCAAGAAAAAGAAAAAGAAAAATACTAAAATTCTTGGTTTAAAAAAAATTAAATTTGTTTTGGTACCCAAGAACTCTTGGTACCAAAAGATTTAGGGACATGACCCCTATCATTTAAGCTCAAAACCCTAGGGTTATGAACCCTCTTAGGCATATGTGGTGCACTAACATGGTCAAAGCAATAATCGCTCAAATGACCCTTCCAATTTCCATACGTGCAATGAAAGAGATCCATTTGTTTTTGTGGACCATTAGCTCGTGCACGGGAATCATTTGCAAACATAGATGATCTTTTAAGATTATTTTGCAAATGTGAAACATTATCAAAACAAAACTTTCCTAAGTGGCCATATCTACCACGAACATCACATTTAAACTTTTGTGGCTTAATAAAATTATTTGGCAAAGGAGATTTCTTTTTCAAATCATAGCAAAATTTTTCCAAATGGTCAAAACGTCCACAAAGATCACATCTATACACATGAGCATGCTTATGATGAACAATGGGTGCATGTATGTGTACATGTGATGAAGAAGCTACATGAGATGCACAAGGAGCATTGACATTTTTATGTTTGTGTGCATCATAGAAAAATTTAGCTAGATGACCTTTTCGGTCAGAAATTGAACACTTATAAACTTTGCTATATATGTGTGCTTGATGAGTAGATGATGACTTAGACTTGGCACACATATCCATAAGCCTCTTATGATTATCAAAGCATATTTTTAAAGTTGAATCTAAAGATGAAATGCATTTTTTCATAAGATTCAAGTCTTCATTTTTAGGCACATATGCACTTTTAGAAGTAGAACATAAATAGTCATTTATAAAGGAAGCAGTATCGTTTTGTATGTTCTCTATTTCTAACATGGCATCATCTCTTTCATGAGTTAACTTGGCAAAGTTTGAAAGCAAAGAATCATGATCCAATTTTAATTTTTCATTGTTTTCTTTAAGGATCATATTTTCATTAGCAATAGTATCAAACTTAGAAGTTAAAGACTCATGATCGGATTTCAAAATTACATGCTTGCTTTGTAAATTAATGAAATCATTTTGTAATTTTTTGTAAGCATGCAATAATTTATCACTAGCACAAGCAAGTTCATCATTAGGTAAATCATTAATAGATTCGAACTCGCAAACCTCACTAGGGCTATCGCCTAGTGCTCGTGTGCATGAAGCTCCTTTAGAACTTAAAGTGGGATCCTCCAAAGCTTGTCGGATCGCCTCCAAGTCTCCTTTATGCGCTTCTATGAATTTTTATAATGTATAAGCGCTATCAAAAGAATCAAGCTTGTTAGACATAAATGAATCAAATGCATTTAATAAAAATCTAACAAAAGCTTATCCATAATAAACATCTTTTTATCATGTTTGCTCCACTTGGATTTCTCCAACGTGGGCATAATATAAGCACAATCAATGATTTTTCATAAATTGATATTTTTAGATTGAACAAATATTTTGAATCTAAAGCACCATTGAGCATAGGGGAAAACATTGAATTTAGGAGCAATACTAGAATCATAGCCTAAACAAGATGCACCATTCATATCCATAATTTATAAAAAATATACAAGCAAGATACAAATACAATCAAAATAAGATTAGCACAAAGAGATAACTTGGATCTTTAACTTAAGGCGATTAGACCTTAAATCAAAGAGCACCAAGCTCTGATACCAATTGTTAGACCCTAGAGGGGGGATGATTAGGGTCTTATGCTAATCTAATCCGATTTTATGGCAATTAAAACTAATTAACAAGTTATCCTAGTAAGTATGAAATACAACAATATATATGAGCTAGGATAAGCAATATGAACAATAAGATATATCCTAACAAAGAGATATAGTTAATGTATGTGCAAGGATATATAAACAACACAAGGATAAATATAAACTAGATAGTGGATGATATAAATAATGAGCTATGGACAATGGCGACAAGAAATATAAACATAAGATTAAGTGCGGCAAAGCAAACTCAAACACACGATATGATCACGGAGTTCGAACTTTCCGTCCTACGTCTCTGCTCTCCACACCCGGGTAGAAATCTACTATCACAACCGGGTTTTTTACGCTCACCCGAATAACGTTTACACCTCACAATGTCGGTTTTTAACGCTCACCGATCAACGTTCACTCCTCACACTCGGTTTTATAGTTCACCGAAAACTTTACAATCTCACAATATAAGAAACAATAAATTTGTTCTCTATAATAGATGAGAACACAATGAAAGCTCACACTCAATTATTACAACTCTTATCAACCCCAAATATACCATGTATGAAAATACAATAAGCTCAATGTGGGTGTGTGTAAACAATGAGTGAAATCAAATCAAATCTAAACTCAATATAAAAGCTAGCTTTAAAGAATGATAATCAAATAACTAAGCAAATGTAAAGCTAGATAAGAGTTTAGAAAACTTCTCAATGGATAACAAGATAGAGAGATGGACATTGAAGCCCAAAGAAGAAGATGATCTCCTCCACTCGTGAAAACTTTTTCATAAACCAAACTAACACTAAAACATACTTAAACTCTTGTTTAAAACTCTTTAAACTTGTTTAAAACATTTCTTAAGTATTTTTAGAAGTATGAGGGCATGGGGTATATATAGGCTCATGAAACAACCCCAAAAACCAATAAAAGCACCCCCAAAAAAATTAAAATAAACAAAAAACAGAACTAGCCGTTACTGTGCAACGGCTAGTTGCGCGGTCGACCACGGAACCATGCCCGGTCGACCGCACTGTTCATAACGGTCGAAAAATGCTCTCTGGACATTTTTCGGTCGACCGCGGTGACAATCGCGGTCGACCGTGGTACTGTAGCACTGCATATCCATCTTTGTAAAATCAAATAAAAATAGTAAATCAACTCCAACAAATATGAAATTTTTAGAAGGTTTTATACATGTATAATAACATGTTAGAGAAAGAATTTCTAAAAAAACATTTCCCAGTTGAGAGAAATAAATGTTTGAACATAGACATATAGTTTCTAAAAATCTGCTGATATACACGATTTTGTAAAATCAATTGGGCACTGTAAAACAACTCCAAAAATGGTAAAATTTTGAGGAAAGTTTCTAAACATATAGATAAACATGTTAGAGAAAGAATTTATTAAATATCACTTCCCATTTATGAAAACCATCTGTTTTGTAAGAATATGCATGAACAAAAACTTGTTAAAACTTGATTTTTACAAAACGAGTTCAAACAACTTTGAAACACTTTCAAACATTCTTATAGACTTAATAAAAGATGTATATAATTGTTGTTAAGTCCATAAACTAAGAAAACAATATTTTCACAAAATACAATAGAATATGAAACAAGTGAATGTGATATTTGTTTCATATCTATAAAACTAAATCAAAACAACTTTACCATATGAAACCAAACATGTATATATATAAAACTGCATATATATGCATAGAAACTAAAAACTTGTATGTATATATAAAACTATATATACATAGAAACCAAAACTAAAATGTGTGTGTATATGATATCGAGCTTAAAGTATTGAACACACATAATATAAATCTAAACTAAAATGTGTGTGTATGTGATATTTGTTTACCTCTCTCACTGAAGGTAAACCTGGTATGTCCTGAATGACATCCTAGAACTCCAAAACTACTCGTATCTCACTCAAATCTGTGCCCCGATTCTATAACATCACCTCCTCGACGTATGCCAGATATGACTCCGCAAACTGGTTGCCTTTGGAGGTCGCTACCACTAACTCAGATCCATCAAAAGCTCACAAACTGACTATCTTCGTAAAACAGTTGATACTCACATGGTAGGAAGATAGCCAATCCATACCAAGGATAACATCAAACTCAGACATATGCAATACGATCAGGTCTATCACAAACTCAGAATTGTCCAAGCTGACGATACATCTCCTACAAACACTCTCTAAAAGAGACGTCTCCCCTAAAGGAGTAGATACAAATAAAGAAAAATCTAATGGCTGCGTCACAAGCTGGAGACTAGCCGAGAAATCATAAGAGATAAAAGAATACAAAGCGCCAGAGTCAAAAAGAATACATGCTGGAAATGAATTCACAAGGAAAGTACCTTCCACCACTATTCCGCTTGCACCATGATCGCGAGGAACAACTGCATACACCCTACCAGTCGGCTGTGCTGCATCACCTGGAACAAATGGGACTATCTGTCCCTGCTGGATCTCCTGAATCGCTCACACCTATCCCTCAATCCTCAGGACTACTGGAGGTGCCACAATCCTCAATTGCTGACCCTGATCATGACCCTGAGTGTGGTTCTGTCGCTACTGTGGGTTCCTACCCTGCTAGCCTGCTGTGGGTGCGTTGCGGCACTCTGCTGCTCTGTGACCTGGCTTGTTACAATTGGAACAAGCTCCATGAAATCGGCGCTACTGTTGTGCCCTCTAATCCTGATGATTGCCCTTCTTATGGGTACCCTACTGCTGTGGAAACTTATTCTGATGTTGGATCTTCCTAAGCCTATAAAAGGTCTCTTACCCTTACCCTTATATCCTAACTGTTCTGACTTAGCATTTCCATTTTTACCCTTGATAAACATAGCTGTGTCTGTCTCCTGGGCTATGGTAGGATCTGCCACCTCCCGCACTGAACGGAATCTCCGAGATACTAGATATTGACGCAAACCTGGACGAAGTCCCATCATGAACATCTGAGCCTGTCTCTCCTCGGTGTGCCACATGCTAGTGAATCTAAGTAGTGACATGACCTTACTCTCAAAATCCGTCACCGACATGTCACCCTACTCTAATCAAGCTAACTCTAACTCCTTTCTGGCTTTCGCTACAGTCAAGACATCCTGCTCCTCGAAAAAATACACAAAAGTCTCTCATGAGGCAGTCAACCTCTACTCTAGAGTAAAATGAAGCCGATACCATCCTCCTGCATCACCTTTGAGGCTGAAAGCTGCTAGCCTTTGCTTCTGCACAGTATTCACATTAAGCATGTCCAGAATGTTGCTTACTTCTTCCTTCCATTTGTGTGCCGCAATGGAGTTCGTCGAACCATGAAACTCTGGAGCATTTAACTTCTGATACCTCTCTACCAAACGAAGCTAAGCCTCCTGCTCAGTCACTCCATCATCAACTAAAGGTAGCAGAGTGATTACCGGTGTCCCCTCTGGTATCTCCTCCTGAATGGGTGTTCCCTACCGACCCTGATCTGCCAACGGTGCTATGAGATCCACTAAGTACTACGGAGCCTGCTGTGGCTCGGGCTCTCTATAAACTTGTTCAGTTCCTTGAGCACGAGTACCTCAGCGTCCACGTCCTCTTCCTGACATCTATAATATAGAAGTAGAGCTTATTACGTAGTAAATAGAATCTCAAGCAGAAAAAGATATAATGTATACCAATAAGTAAATCGTATCACATATTACTCATAGCATGCCTTATTATTCAAAACAAATAGTTTATCATAAAAAAAATATTTGTAATTTTTTGCGTATATATAAAATACGTCCTCACTCATACTAGGATTTCCTAGCAAACTGTATACACGATTCCTAAGAAACACTATCCTAACTCCACAATATACACATGGATGATCCTAAGGATATTAGAACTAGAGCTCTGATACCAACTGTGATGACCTAGGTATCACATGAGGCTACAGTCCAAGGCGAAACCCGGATTATCAAACCTACCAAGCACCAAACATAATTAGACGACATGTTTCACCATCACAGAAACTATCTCTCTAGTGGAAACAATAAATAGGTGAAGGTACCGATAGGCAAATAAAAGAAATAGAACAACAGAAGCAAATAAGAGAATAGTCATCAATGAGCCCAACAAAAATAGAATAGAAGTATCTCTGAGTCTGAAATAAACCTCAAATATAAAGAGTCAAATAAAGTATCACTATGGCTCTCAGCCTCTACAAAATAAATTACAAGTCTAGAGTTTGAACATAATCAACTAACTGTGGAGTTCTAACTAACTACTACATAATAAATAGCTAGGTGAGATCTATGCAGAAATCTCACCAACCTGCGACTCTCTGTGCGCTGGACTCGTTGCCTGGAAGGGGGAAAAACAACGAGCGTCAAAGCGCTATAGCGAGATCATCTCCACCTCTCCCCAAGAGAAGGGGTAGGAGTATATAGAAAATAAAGTTAGTACATATACATATGAAATCATTCATAAAATTTTAACTAAAAGTTAATACTTAGGAAATTACAATACGAGAGTTAGTACGTCGAGCAAAATAATTCAAACAATGAAACCCTCATGTATATACCATGTCTCAAATTGTGATTCCCTAAATACTAACTCCAAACCCTATGAATGAAAGCAATAAATCAAAAGAAAAACACTCCAAACCTCAAACATATAGTACAAATATATCATCCTGATCTATACTCGGGTAGATGGATCTAACATAAAAGGAACTCATCCAAACAAAAGCCAACAAAAAGCCATGTTCTGTAAGTCACGGTCTTAGAGAAAGCACCCTACTCGTAGGTATTAAAAAATGGAAACCAATTTATAATTTATATTACTTACAAATGTGCATCTCTTATACATTAGCGATACTCTTGTAATATTCTTACTCAATCGCTCTGTGGCAATAGGTTTTATCACCCTATCCCAGAAATATAATATGACGATACTTTTGTAATACTCTTACTCAATCATCCTACGAAAATAGGTTTTATCTCCCTATTCCGGAAACATAATATGACGATACTTTTATAATACTGTTATTCAATCGCTCTGCGGAAATAGGTTTCATCTCCCTATTCCAGAAACATAATATAACGATACTTTTGTAAAACTCTTGCTCAATCGCCTTGCGAAAATAGGTTCCATCTCCCTATTCCGAAAACATAATATTTATGTATTTTTCTTATTTATCATATTAACACATCATATTTTAAACATATGTGTACATATCTTAGCGTACGTGTCTATATCTGATGTTTACTAACATTTTAGATGTTGAACATCTCATAAACATTATATCATAACAGTGCAAAGTCGAGAGACTCACTCGAAAACTCAACAATCGAACAAAACATACACAGGGCCATTGACAGTGTGGCGGTCGACCGCACAAGCATGGCGGTCGACCATGACGGGTTCTAGAGCATTCTCAGGCCTTTGTCCTACACGCGGTCGACTGCCGCTATGGCATGGTTGACCGTGGGCTGATATTCTAGATTCTCAATTTGGTTGTGTATGTCGTGTTCACGTCGTGTTTAGGTGATTCAAACATGATTAAAACAACGTAAAACTTGCATGAGAGCATGTCTACAGTAGAAAAAAAACTTCTGAAAACAAACTCAACATATATAACATTATTATTTGCATAAAATTTATATTGAAAACCCTAAGTCATGCATAAAACTTGAAACGAAGAACAAATCATTTTTCTTCTGATTAAACCACATTTTAAATCATTTTCAGATCTTACATACTTCTGTAAATTCGTTCTCAAACTTTTTAACATGAAAAGACCTAGTCTTTATATATATAATACAAAAGAATTGACTTTTATTCATAAAATAGTCAATTTGGCTCTATGAAACATATTAAAAATTCTTCAAAAAACATTTTTAAAACTAGAAGGGGGATTAGCAGAGATGAACTCGCCTGAAACTTGTAGAAAAACATTTTAGGATGCCAAGTCAAAGCAGATCTCCAATCCAAAAGCTAAAATCACCCGAAAATCCACTTGAAAGCCTCCAATATTCTCCAAGAATCAAATTAGGGTTTATGGAGGTTTGGTGGCTATTAGGGTTCTTAGAAAACTGAGAAAATTCATGAAAATTTGATATATAAATCAGGAAAAACGAATATGGGCTTTAGAAAACCAAAACCAACTCAAAACAGGAATCAAACTTCTACGGGTTTCACGATCGACCGTGACGGTCGACCGGACTGCGGTCGACCACGGCGGTCGACCACGGCGGTCGATCGGACTGGAATTTTTTAGTTACACATATTTGGCTATTGTGCATGTTTTGACTCTTTTCTTTCTCATGAATGAACTTATTTATACTCAAAACACATGGTATACTACTTACATACCATTTAACTGTATTTATCAAAATAAATATCCATAAATCATAATTGATCTCATATTAATTATATTAACATAAATTTTCAAGGTTTTACATTCACCCCCCTAAAAGAATTTCATCCTCAAAATTCTGTAGTCGCATCGCAGAGATTAATAATACGAGAAAAGCACAAAAGGGGGATAATTCAAATAAGAAAACCCTCACGTACATATCTCGTATCATTAATCTCCCAATTTAAAATATTAACAATCTAAAATGCGTACATTCTCACTTAACCCCTAATTAGATAGAACTAGTACGTCGGGTGAAAAAGCTAAACAAGGAACCCCCTCATATATATACCATATGTTCCGAATAATTAAGAGCTAAGTGTTGAATGACCCATTCTAGCGCTAAATATAAATGTGACTAAGTAACACATATAATCAAATCTATCAACGCATATAAGCACATTTAAATATCGACCTTACCTGTTCAAACAGATGCGGGTAGTCGAGACAAACATCCTCCTCACGCTCCTAAGAAATCTCTTCGGCTCCTTGCCGATTCCACTGAACTTTCACTAATGGAATGACTTTATTTCTAAGTGTTTTATTCTCTCTAGCAAGAATGCATATCGGAATCTCTACGGTAGTCAAATCATCCTTTATCTCAACCTCTGGTGAATCAATCACCCTCTGCTGCTCTTTGTCATGCAAATGCTTCTTAAGCATCGAAATATGAAATACATCGTGTACACTCGACATTAATGCCAGAAGATCTAATCTATATGAAATAGTTCTAATGCATTCAATAATCTTGAAAGGACCAACATATCTCTGGGCGAGCTTCCCCCGTCTACCGAATCGCTGAACGCCCTTCATCAGTGATACTTTCAACATAACTGTTTTCGGGAAAAGTTGCTGTTTTCATTGCTCTTGTTTGAGATCTGTTACAACTTCAATCGTTACAACAGAATAAAATGAAAACAAATGATATTACAACTTTAACGAAAATAAACACGAGATCCCGGTTTGGTTCGGTCTCGCTTGCGTGGGTTGTTGGCCTGTGACGGGGATGTTGATATCCGTGGACCGCCGACTCTTCAAGATCCTTTCCGGAAAATCTGGCAGAGTTTCGTCTATCCGCGAAGGGATATAGAAACAGAACTTCGTCGATCCGCGTGAGATCTCAGAAGTTTAAAGCTTATATCTCGGCTAAAACGAGACACTAGCTCTTCTTAGTGTCACCTGCGAAGGGCAACACCAAGGAAAAGGAAGGGGGAATGAAGAAGAAATTGATGAAGAACTCTCACTCCTCGATTCGGCAGGGCTTCGCCGCTCTTCTTGAAAACCTCCGACTCCTTACTCTGGCAGGGCTTCGCCGCTCCTCTCTAGAATTTCAGATCTCAAAGGCTAAAGCTCAAGATCTGAAATTTCTCTCCCAAAACCAAGGCCCAGAGAATGGAGACCCAAGGGGTCTATTCATAGGCCACCAAGGAGGCCCTAGGGGCTGCCCCCCAAAAAGGTGTTTCGCCGTAAAAGGCGTTTCGCCGTAAAAGGTGTTTCGCTGTAAAAGGCGTTTCGTCGTAAAAGGAGGCCAAGACACCCCCAAAAAGGTGTTTCGTCATAAAAGGAGGCCAAGACACCCCCAAAAAGGTGTTTCGTCGTGAGAATCCATCAAGACACCCTCCATAAAGGTGTTTCGCCGTAAAAGAATGCCAAGACACCCCCAAAAAGGTGGGGGGGACCATGTGGGCTGCCAACAAAAGGAGAGGGGGGGGACCAAGGCATGTGGACACCCCTCGGGTGTTTCGATCTGGCCGGGATGCCCCTGGGTGCCTCAGTCTGGTCCGAGGTGCTACCGTTGTTCTGCCGTTGTCCCGTCGTTGATTCTTCGTTGACTTTTCGTCCGAACTCGGATCTGAGTGATTTCGGATGTGTTGGAATTCAAGCGAAAAGCTCTGTAGATCCCATTGGTTGGATCATCAGTGGGATGATTGGGACACGGCAGGCGTTGGTCCAATTGCGGTGATCGCGGGATTTTCGGTCAATCCATATCCCCGTTGTTCTGAGGATCTGTCGGCTCACGTAGTTCGTCGGTTCACTTCAGGCGCTTACCGACGTCATTTGAACTCTTGTGAA
>BQKN01067528.1:86672-152466 GCA_022839385.1 Asparagus kiusianus | reverse complement strand
AATCCGACAGGTGAAACTAGGAGTGGGATCTCCACTCCGAGAATCGACAAGATTCGGATAACCCTAACTGTCGTAAGGTTTGGTTACCGAGTTTGAAAGTGGACCTCTCGTTCTTTGAAGGAATCGAGAGGGGATTTTGGTTGTGGTCCTAACTGTAGTAAGGTTTGACCAAGTGGGGAATGTGAGAACGACCCTAACCGTAGAAGGGTTTGATCGATCGATTTGTGGACCTCTCGTTCTTTGGACGAATCGAGAGGGGAATTTGGCTTTGGTCCTAACTGTAGTAAGGTTTGACCAAGTGGGAATTGTGTGGTGGAGACTATGAGTAGTCAAACATCACTGAAAGTTTTGTGAGGAAAGATTAACCCATTGAATGATTAGATCTCATCTCAGCAAAAGAGTGCTTGTGAGAGTTAGATTCTGACAAACAAGAATATTCGGAATTTGAACATTGATTTCTTGTTCATCAGCGACCGGGTTATCCCTAAGAATACCTGTCACGCCCCGCTTCCCAAAATACCAGGGAATCAGAACGTGAGCAAGCCCGCGACGTATTAGACTGAGGAGAGATAAGTGCTAGACCTCTTCTTCTCAATCTAATACGCTAAGCGTCTGGGAATAAAACAAAGCGAAGTCACAGGTCCCCGATCACAGATAGCAAGAATATAAAGACAACTCAGAATAAAATAATACATATCATAAATGAATATCATCCCAGACATAAAATACGGGTCAAACATGCCCTTATACAAAACTGAACAAATGAATGCTGAGGAGATACAAAAATACATCGATCAATGAAATAGAAAGAACTACAAAAGTAAGCTAAGACCATCGAACAACTGGAGGGAAAAACTAAACTTCGGCTTCTTCTTCTGCTCCATCTGCTAGGCACTCCTGCTGAGAATCTTCTGGCTCCTGCTGAACCTGTTCTTCTTCTAAGTCTGACGTACACCAGAGAAAACAGGTGTACGTCAGGTGCATGGTGCACAGCAAGACCCGACCCCACAAAGAAAATAGGAACGGTCGAATGACCAATGCAATGACAATAATAACAAATAGAAACATGCAGCTGAAATACTAACAAGCTAGATATAATCCATCACTAGAGTATAACATTCAGGAGAAAACATAAACATCCGAGTAACAAGATCATACAGCTAGCCATCCTATAATCATCCACATAACCGGGTCATACAACTAAATGGAATTAATATTTAAAAATCTACAAGTTGAGACGTAGTACGTCGAGCGAAATAATCCAAACAAGGAAACCCTCATGTATATACCTTATGTCTCAAATTATAGACAATTAAATATTAGTCCCGAACAGAGATACAACCGGTCCACATCTCAACATAACCAACAAGATCCATCAAGTCACTCAAGCACATTATTCTTGTTTTACAAGTTATTTGAATTGGGGAAGAATATTTTCAAATATATAATCGGGTCCCCTTAAGCCTTATCCGGGGGCCGCCTTCCAGTCAAGTCTTGGCCCTCTGGCCCAAATATCTCGATAACACAATAACACGATAACAGGAAAGCGCATGTGCCCGTTTATATAAATGGTATATTCTTCATCCAATTCCCCTTTAAACCCCATGTTTGTCAGATTAATTAAGTAACTGTACATGAAATGTTATGCACTAACCACAGGGTAACCATGGATCAACTTCTGTAAAACTATGAAAACAACCGTGACTCATAACATGTCCGATCAAGTGTGCATCATCCAGCCGATACCATAATAATAATAATCAAGGAAACCTCATACCGGGACATCGGTATCAAGGGTACAGCCATGCTTTAAAACCTCGCCTATAGATCATACTTTGACAGAAGTCGTTTTCATGTACAGTTTCCTATTGGATAACAACTAGGTGATATAACAACAAGACTCCACACAGTCATTCATGTCAATCAATTCCACGCAGGTAGTAACATATCACAGGAATCATCTTATAGCATAATCATATTGCAGTCTAACATGCATATAATCAATTCAAATGTCTAAAATTGAATTGACAAGTCAAGAGGAGTAGGATCTTGCCTGCGAGACCGTGGGGTCTGACGATGAGGCGACGACGCTGTGGATGCGGTACGACGGTGGTTGCGGTTCTGCAACTGAATCCGCGGCATATCATCGAACACGTGGCATGCGATGGGGGAGACGTGATTGGGCGCTCTCGACGGGCGGCAGCAACTCGGAGGTGAGCGGGGAGTCGGGCGGAGCTCTAGGCGGTGACTCAATGATGGTGGGCGGTGCTGTTTTCGTGAACAGGAAGAGAGAGAGAGGGTTTATATAACATATATATATATTATATAGGGTTAGGGTTAGGGAATTTAACCAGAAACAATTAAAATAAATAATTACATGTACTTAAAAAATTAAACTAATTATGGAATAATTATCTACAAATAAAAACGTACTCGTTGTGCTAATACAACAGTTCATACGAGATAGTCGAAAAATACCCATATTGTACAATTAAACGAAGAATAATTAATATAATTACTTATATTTAAAATTCAATAATTATGGGATAATTATAGACTCAGTAAAACATACAAGTTATACTAATACAACAGATAACAGTTGAAATAATACAACAAATTATACACGAAAATACGTAATTAATAATACAAAGTATTATACGAAATAATACGTAATAATATTAATAATACAACATATTATTTAAAATAATATGTAATAGTACTGATAACATAACAAATTAATTCTAGAGAGTTTTACTGCACGAAATAAATTTATAAATATTAAAACCATTTAAATAAATATAAAATTTGGTTTTTAAATCGTAGAAAATTCTAGAAAATCAATAAAAATACAAATATTCTTTTAAAAATAATAATTAAATATTTTGAAATACTAAAATATTATTTTAACTAGTATCAAAATTCATGGTCCTTACAATACCCCGATGTGGTATTCTTCCGGGAACTTCCCGGTACCTTAATTCTTTCTCTGAAGATACTAAGGATAGTATCTTTTCAGGAATTTGCCATTTATTGGCATTATGAGCCGGTCACCATCTTTGGTGACTAGGCGATAGGCGCCGTTCGAGTAGACTGTTTCTACTATGAACGGTCCTTCCCATTTGAGTTCAAATTTGCCTTTCTTCTTGGAGTTAAGGATCATAGGACGTCTTTCAGTCAAGACCAAATCCCCTTCCTTAAAACTCCTTTGTCGAACTTTTTTGTCGAAGGCTCGAGAAATTCTGGCTTGGTAAAACTCAATATGCTGCTGAGCTTCCAAGCGCTTTTCATCGAGCATCTCGAGTTCTTCGAGGCGTTTTTGATGTTGTTCCTCGGTCGTCATCTGGGTTGCAAGAGCGATCCGAAGAGATGGAATTTGGATTTCCAAAGGGAGAACGGCTTCACATCCGTATACCAATGAATACGGGGTTGCGCCAGTTGGTGTACGCACCGTGGTACGATAGGCCCATAGAGCTGCGCCAAGCTTATCATCCCAATCTCGCTTGTTATTTTTCACAAGCTTTGACAAGAGCTTTATGATAGTCTTGTTGAAGGCTTCAGCTAATCTGTTTGCTGTGGGATTATAGGCTGTTGACGAGATGTCCTGAATTTTGAACTTTTCGCAGAACCTTATGAAGGCGTTGCTGATAAATTGAGGACCATTGTCGTGTATGATTCGTCTTGGAACACCATGCCTGTAGATGATATGGTGCTTGATGAATGCAATGATGTTGCTCGTCTTAACTTTCTTGAGTGGAACTGCTTCAGCCCATTTGGAGAAGTAGTCAGTGATTGCCAGGATGAATCGATCGCCTTTAACCGAAGGGGGATTTATAGGACCAACAATGTCCATTCCCCAGGTCTCGAACGGCCACGACGTAACCGAAGGATGCAGATGTTCCGGAGGTTGGTGCATGTAATTCGCGTGTACCTGACACGCGTGACACTTCCGGGCGTATACGATTGCCTCATGCATCATAAAGGGCCAAAAGTATCCCATTCTCCTGATGCGATCATAAAGCTTGGGACCAGGTTGGTGCGCACCGCACTCTCCTTCATGTGCCTCCTTAAGCACTTCTTCGGCTTCTTTGGTCGATAAGCAACGCAGCAGCATGCCATCATACCCCCTGCGGTATAGCGTTCGATTCTCTGTATTATAGTAGAATCTTGGAGCTCTTCGCCTGATTGACTCTCTTTCCTTCACGTCTTCTGGCAAGATTCCATGTAGGACGTAGTCAATGATGGGGAATCGTCAATCTCGGGGTTCAAATTCAGCCTGAGTTGTGTGCGCCTCCTGGACCTCTTCCTCCTTGCCATTTTCATCATAAAGTGGCACTAAGAGTTGGTGAGTTCTTACCGTAACAAATTGTTCTGTTCCGGGAGGCTGTGCCAAAGATACAGCTAAAGCTGCTAATGCATCCGCGTAGGTGTTCTGCAACCGCGGCACGTGCTCGATGAAGAATCCTTCAAATGATTCCGCTAGCTCCACCGCCATCTTATGATATGGTAGCAAATCTTGACTTCAGACTTCGTATTCTCCTTGGACTTGTTTGACTATCAGTTGAGAATCACCGAAAGCTTCGAGATACTCAACCCTCAGCTCTTTGGCGAAGTTGAGTCCTATAATCAGTGCGTTATACTCTGCTACGTTATTCGAACACGGCTCAGTTAATGAGTAGGCTCGAGGCATCACATGTTTTCCTGGGGAAACTAAGACCACTCCAACTCCGGAGGAGACCTTAGAACATCCAGGAGTACTTGCGGCATTAGCTGCTCGTGAAGCGCCGTCGAAGTACAAACGCCACACTTATTGGTGTGAAGTTGCGTTGACTTCGTGGGTTTCATCAGGTAGGTCGTCGTATATCTCGGCGGCGTCCGTAGTTGGATTAGCTGCCAAGAGATCACAGATGGCCTGCCCTTTTACTGACTTCTGCTGTTTGAAGTGCAGATCGTATTGGGACAAGAGTAAGGCCCATTTCGCTAACCGCCAGCTCATGGAAGCCGGTTGAGTCATGAACACTCGGACCGGGTTAACTTTGGAGATGACATATATGGTCTGTCCGACCAAGTAATGCCGCATCTTCTGGATGGCGAACACTAAGGCGAGGCATTCTCTCTCAATCATGGGATATCGAGATTCCACGCCCACCATGGTTCGGCTTAAGTAATACACCGCCTGCTCGTGACCGTTATCGTCATCTTGTGCAAGCAATGCACTTAATGAGTGGCTCGTCGCCTTGACATAGATCAAGAACGGTTTGCCCGATTTCGGTGCAACGAGTACGGGAGGTTTCGAGAGATATTCTTTAATACTCTCGAATGCCTTTTGGCAAGCATCGTCCCATACGAATGACACGCCCTTCTTTGTGAGCCTGGAGAACGGTTGGCATTTTCCCGAAAGGTTCAAGACGAACTGACGGATGTAAGCCAATCGCCCTTGTAGTCCTCTGAGCTCTTTGAGGTTCCTCGGAGGTTGTAATTCATTGATCGCTTTCACTTTATCCGGATCAATGTGAATACCTTTGGTGGTAACGACGAACCCCAGGAATTTACCACTAGCCATTCCGAGGAAAGACTTGGTAGGGTTCATCTTCAACTGATGGGCCCGCATCAAGTCGAACATGGTCTTCAAGTCTTTGATGTGATCATTTTTATCACGACTTTTCACGACCAGATCATCCACGTAGCACTCGACCGTCTTTCGGAGATGTTCCTGAAAGATCTTCGACATAGCTCGCTGATATGTAGCACTTGCATTCTTCAAGCCGAAGGGCATGACTGTGTAGCAGAAAACGCCAAGAGGCGTTCTAAATGCAGTATGCTTTTCATTATCTGGATGCATCTTTATCTGGTTGTAGCCAGAGAAACCATCCATGAAAGACATCCTCTCGAACCCGCACGTGTTGTCAATGATAACATCCGTGATGGGGAGAGGAAAGTCATCTTTTAGGCAAGCAGCATTGAGGTCCCTGAAGTCGATGCATATCCTGATCTTCCCATTCTTCTTAAGGACCAGGACAATATTGGCAAGCCATTCGGGATGTTGCTCCTCCCGAATGAATCCCGAGTCGATGAGCTTTTTAACCTCAGCTTCGATTGCCTCCATCATTTGCGGACGAAACCGTCGTTGTTGTTGTTTGACTGGTTTGACCTCCGGCTTAATGTTGAGACGATGCACCGCTACATTTGGATCGAGACCTGGCATGTCTTCATAATTCCAGGCGAACACGTCGATGTACTCCCGGATAAGAGAAATCAACTCCTCCTTCTCCTCAGGTAGGAGGCTGTCGCTGATGAATATTGGCTTCGGATTCTCCTCGCTTCCCATATTCACCTGGACGACTTGGTCTTCGATAGGAGGCTCTCTTTGCTCGAACCTATCACCATACTGCATGCTTAAGTGATGAACCCACGGGTCTTCCCATGTTTGCATCTCATCATCTTCTTCTAATGTCATTGGATCAACCGTGACGATGTTTAACATTAGCTTTTTAAACACCTCACCAAGACTAGCGTCGGAATCCCAACCCGAAGAGTAGGAAGAATATCCCTTCCTAGTCTTGTTAGCAATTTGGTCGATGATTTGCCAGCCACACTCATCATCTGATGAGACGTAGCCTAGACCTCTTTTGTGGCGATAATAATCATCGGGTTTTCCCTTCGGTACATAGGCCATCCGGGGTGGAACCCGTGGACCTCGACCAAAGAAAAGACCCTCTCCGATCTTGAAGTCATACCCGTGCCTTTCCATCATGTTGCGCGCTTTCGCATCGTATCTGGATAGATGACGGGCCGGTTTATCATTGTCGTCTTCTTCTTCCATGAAGTGGTTGGGTATCGGAGATGCTCTTCCTTTGCCGTAGACGACCTCCTTTCCACCCCCAATCCCTGCGGGGATGATAAGCGTTGTTCCGCAAGGGTCGTGTACCTGCTTCTTCATCAAACAAAATGATTGAAGAGGCATATACAAATCAGGGTTAGCATAGAGTTCGTTAGTGATATCATCGAGACCCGTCGAGTACTCTAAATCATCGTTTATTGATAGTTCTTCGGCAAGTTGCCAATTACAACTATCCTCCGATGATTTATCATCGTCAAGATTGATTACAATGGGTACAATGTCATTTAAAACAAAACCGCCATCATAATCAAACCCTGGTTCGGTATCAGCTTCATCTCCGCTGTCCGTTCCTTGGGCCGATGGTTCAGTATCGGATTCAGCACCGTATAAAAGGGAATCGGTGAAATAATTCTCCAATCCCTTAAACGGTTGCTTGTCCGCGACCACCGTCTTGACTTCATTATCTGTGCCCACATATTTGAGGCATTGATGCAGAGTTGATGGGACTATAAGGTTACCGTGGATCCAAGGTCGACCCAACAGTAAATTATAGGATGTTTCCGCATCAATCACATAGCATGTAACTTCCGACTTCAAATACCCAATCTGGCATTTGATTCGGATCTTCCCCAAGGGTTTGGACCCGCTGGTGTTGAATCCATAAATCGTCGTGCCAGTGGACGCTAATTTGCTAGTCGGGATTCCGAGATGATGCATCAATCGGAATGGCATGATGCTAACAGCGGAACCCGGATCGACTTGGATCCGGTTGACAACGCTGGAGCCAATATGCCCGGTGAAATACAAGGGCCTATCATGCTTCGAGTTCTTCGTCTGCATATCTTCTTTGGTGAAAGAGATGCAGGGGAAGTGATGCGCCGCCTGATTGCATTGTTGGGCTGATGACTCTGGTTCTTCAGAAGATGGCTTGATTCGAGTCAAGAAGGCTTCGGAATCACTCAAGGCTTCTTGTAGTGCTTTCCGTGTATCCTTCGAAAGACGCAACAACTCGTAGAGAGTTATCCTAGCCGGGATGTTGGCCAATTGCGCCATGATATCAAAATGGGGCGAAGAGCTTG
Source organism: Asparagus kiusianus (assembly GCA_022839385.1). NCBI lineage: Eukaryota > Viridiplantae > Streptophyta > Magnoliopsida > Asparagales > Asparagaceae > Asparagus > Asparagus kiusianus. The sequence goes on along the minus strand of BQKN01067528.1, from coordinate 144,549 downwards.
TATTCCCCGGTTTGTCTCGCCCAATCGGATGATTGAATCGAGACTGCCTCGGGTTCTGAGCTTCTTGACGTACAGGCTCTTTCCCTTTCTCCTTCTGCTGGACTGCAACTGCAGGTGTTAGGGGAATTGCTGAAATTCCCAACTCCGCCAATGTCTTGGAAGGTGGGGTTTTGGTACCCAACTGCTCGGTAGCATCCGGATACTTGAAATGATACTCATTCCCACTTCGGGTTGCAAAAGTTTCTTGCTCGTCTTCAGAAAGCGGGAAGGTCGGAATTTTGTCGTCATCCACCCCCGGTATAGCAGAAGCTCCGTGACAAGATTTGCCCTTCCTCTTCGACTTCTTCTTATTCTTTGTGGAAGAGGTCCCGGCCCACTGTTCATCTGCGATCAAGTCCGGATGAACCCACAAGATCTCGCCATTTGGGGCTGTGTGTGGCACAAGCCCTTTCTGGCGCTGCTGGTGTGGATCATCATTCACCGTCTTCACTGCCGCATTGATCACCTGCTCGTGTTGGAACCAACTCGAGGGAACAGACCCGAAGCTAATGGATACAGTGTTTGCACCCACCTTTTTCTCCTTGGGCTGCTTCATAGTAATAACCCCAACATCGATTAGGGCCTGAATTTTATCTTTGAGGGCGTAGCATACCTTGGTAGGATGGTGCACCGCCCTGTGGAATGCGCAGTACTTTGGGTCATTGACCCTCTTAGTATCTTCTTGATCCTGGATCGGAGGCAATTTGATCTTGTTGTTCTCGACCAAGTACTTGAAGATACCGGGGATTTCATCCTCTTTGAAGGAGTAGACCTTCGGGAACCTCGGCTCCCCAACCTTTTGCTTCTGGGGCTGTTGCTGCCACCTGGGTTGTTGAGGCGCCCTCTGTTGCTGCTGTTGCGGCTGCTGTGGCTGTTGCGGCTGTTGCGGCTGTGCTTGCACCTCAAAGACTTGATTTGCGACCACTGCATTTGCATGCGCTTTCCCTTTACCCTTGGGGGTAAAATTTGGTTGCGGGGCATTATTGGGTATTTGCCCTCTCTCCGCCTTCTTTCTCTTGAGGAATCGCTCGGCTCGCTCTCCCCACATCTTCAAATCCTTCCAGGTTTTAGACGGCGCCATTCCCATGGCTTCAAGGATGTCGAGCGTCAAGTTGTTGTGACAAGTTTCGAGGATGAAGTCCTCGCTGACCGGATCCCTGCAATTCATAGCTTTGTTCCGAAATCTTTTCACGAAGTTTTCAACCGTCTCGCCGTTCTTTTGCTTTTCATCGAACAGCGTGCCGATTGAAACCTCGGTGTCATCATCAAAGAAATTAGTTAGAAACATGTCCTCCATGTCATCCCAGCCGTTGATGCTCCCGGGCTTGAGACGGCGATACCAATCGAAGGCAGCTCCGTGAAGAGTGCCGACGAATGACCGCACCATGAGGGGCTCATTTCCGGAAATAATTCCTAAATGAGACTTGAAATAGATTAAGTGCTGGGTAGGGGAACCCTTCCCATCAAACGGCGTAAAGTTAATTAGATTAAACTTTGCCGGGTATGGGATCGATTCCCACTCCCTTGGGTATGGGCAGGGTATACCGGATCTTTTTACCTCTTGAGCACTCATCAATGCGTTGATTTTGCTCTCCAGGTCCTTCATCTTCCTGTCATCGCTCGTCTCGGCCTTTGAGTGGCTTCTGGGAGAGGTGACGTGGTCCTCTTTGGCATTATCTTCTGCGAGACCACCCCCATTGTCGGTGTTGACAGGAGGGATATTGATATTATCCGCCTCCCGTTCATTCTCTTCTTGATTTGGAGTATTGCGACGACCGGGCTCTCCTTGGTGAACCGTCAGCGCCGCGATTTGTTGGTCGTGCATCTCCCTCATCCGCTGCAGGGTCATCTCCAATTCAAATTTGAAGCTTTCCTTTTGCTTGGCCAGGGCTTCTTCAAGTATTTTGGATACTTGTTCAGCACTGATCATGAGCGATTCGTAAGGTTGGCCCGCACTCGAGGCCGTGTCATCGGATGCCACTGCCGAGCAAGAGTCCGATTCAGCCTCTGACTCTTCTTCTTCTAAGGAGAGCCCAATTGGTACCCTTTGGTAATTCTTTTGGCCGCTGGTTCCGGGCCGTAACCGTGTCATGCACCGGGATATCTCGGCAAGCTGTTCTATGCTGAAGGGTTGTGTTGAATTTCCCCTGCCGGTCATGTTAACCGACACTCTTGGATATTCATCTCCTTGGCGGAGCGATTTCTTCTTGTGGAAACGCTTCGGCTTAGAGAGTCTCTCGAACACCGAGATTCTTCTTGGGGGACTGTCACAACAACACTCGGACAGCACCGCCTTGATGATGTTGGCACACGGGCAGCGGGGCTCCCTATCCTGCACATATCTTTTTCGGGGCTTTTCCATACCCCCAGCTCTGTAGTACAACTCATCAGCTTTGTAGCTGGAGCAACCTACAGAGTGTTGATATGTGTTCCCCGTCATAACACTCTCATCTTCAGATGAGTGTGCCTCCCTTCGGGGATGAAATAGTTGGTTGGATTTTTCAAAAGTGGCCCGTTCAATTTTACGTTTTTGTGAGCGTATAAACTGAACGGGCTCTTTCGTTTCGACTCGCAACCTGGTGCGGTCGGTGACAGGGGCTTTCCCTTTTTCATTTTTCTTGGGGGGATTGATTCCACCCCCGGTCTGATTTTTAATTTGGGGACCTTTCAATGGTCCCAGCCGTTCTTTGACGGGTATTCTACCTCGGTTCTCCGGTAAGGGACCGAGGCGACCCGACAAAGGAACCTGGGATTTTGAATGATCCCCTTGTTTACCTGGCTCCGTTGAGAGTGCCGGTACAGGAGGAGCGGGCTCTGGTTTGGTTGAACTTTGGGCGATAATTTTGCCCTTCTTGGTTTGAGGTGTTGGGTTTGTTTTGCGTACCCACACCAGTTTGCTTTTGGACGACGTTTTGACCGCCGTTTCTTGCTGCATCTCCTCTGCCTTCTTTAGGAGGAGCCGGGCATGTGCAAGTAGAGCACGACGCTTCTTGATTCGCTCCTCGAGCGTGGAGCGGTTCCTCTTGACGCGGATCCACTCATTCGCTTCTGATTTGGAGGGGAGGTTGATTACTTGCCGTTGCTCTTGTCGCTGCCTCGACTTCAAGTCCTCTGCATAGCGCACTCCATCTTTTGACTCCTTGGCCTTGGCGAGCTGTTGAGCGAGACGTTGACGACGTCTTTGGAGCGCTCTCTTCGATGGGGCTGGAGCTACATCATCCATCGCCTTTGTAGCGGTTGCGAGGGCCGGGTCTACAGCCTTAACCACGCTGATCGACGCGGGGCCGTTGCGTGGTACGGGCGTAGTGGCAGCAATGGCGGAGTCTCGAATTAAGGAGTTGGAGATCCCGCAAGCCCTTTTGGGAGATGAGTTCTTCCTACGCCGTTGCGGAGAGGCAGATCTGGAGGAGGAGGAGGAGAGGTATTCTTCGAACTTCTTCTGATCGAACTCGTATTCGATCTCTTCATTCACCCGGATCTTGAAGGCCGGTTGCGTCACTCCGATCTCGGCAGCGAGGTCGGCGGCTCCCACTGTGGTCGCCAGCTTGTTTTCGGGAAAAGTTGCTGTTTTCATTGCTCTTGTTTGAGATCTGTTACAACTTCAATCGTTACAACAGAATAAAATGAAAACAAATGATATTACAACTTTAACGAAAATAAACACGAGATCCCGGTTTGGTTCGGTCTCGCTTGCGTAGGTTGTTGGCCTGTGACGGGGATGTTGATATCCGTGGACCGCCGACTCTTCAAGATCCTTTCCGGAAAATCCGTCAGAGTTTCGTCTATCCGCGAAGGGATATAGAAACAGAACTTCGTCGATCCGCGTGAGATCTCAGAAGTTTAAAGCTTATATCTCGGCTAAAACGAGACACTAGCTCTTCTTAGTGTCACCTGCGAAGGGCAACACCAAGGAAAAGGAAGGGGGAATGAAGAAGAAATTGATGAAGAACTCTCACTCCTCGATTCGGCAGGGCTTCGCCGCTCTTCTTGAAAACCTCCGACTCCTTACTCCGGCAGGGCTTCGCCGCTCCTCTCTAGAATTTCAGATCTCAAAGGTTAAAGCTCAAGATCTGAAATTTCTCTCCTAAAACCAAGGCCCAGATAATGGAGACCCAAGGGGTCTATTTATAGGCCACCAAGGAGGCCCTAGGGGCTGCCCCCCAAAAAGGCGTTTCGCCGTAAAAGGTGTTTCGCCGTAAAAGACGTTTCGTCGTAAAAGGAGGCCAAGACACCCCCAAAAAGGTGTTTCGTCGTAAAAGGAGGCCAAGACACCCCCAAAAAGGTGTTTTGTCGTGAGAATCCATCAAGACACCCTCCATAAAGGTGTTTCATCATAAAAGAATGCCAAGACACCCCCAAAAAGGTGGGGGGACCATGTGGGCTGCCAACAAAAGGAGAGGGGGGGGGACCAAGGCATGTGGACACCCCTAGGGGGTGTCTTGGCTTTGCCAAGACCCCCTCGGGTGTTTTGATCTGGCCGGGATGCCCCTGGGTGCCTCAGTCTGGTCTGAGGTGCTACCGTTGTTCTGCCGTTGTCCCGTCGTTGATTCTTCGTTGACTTTTCGTCCGAACTCGGATCTGAGTGATTTCGGATGTGTTGGAATTCAGGCGAAGAGCTCTGTAGATCCCATTGGTTGGATCATCAGTGGGATGATCGGGACACGGCAGGCGTTGGTCCAATTGCGGTGATCGCGGGATTTTCGGTCAATCCATATCCCCGTTGTTCTGAGGATCTGTCGGCTCACGTAGTTCGTCGGTTCACTTCAGGCGCTTACCGACATCATTTGAACTCTTGTGAATCGGATAGTGACGTTCATCGTCGCTCGTTAACACCGAGCTGTGAGTGGGGACCTATCGGCAATTTTTGATGCCTACAATAACTAAGTCTCTGACCTGAAATTCTAAGGGTCGTGTTTGTTGATCTGTATAACTCTTTTGCCTACTCTGTGCAGCAAGAATGCACTCTCGAATCAATGCTACCTTTTTTGTGGTCTACCTAACTAGCTCCGGGCCATGTAATAGACTATCCTCTGGCTGTGCCCAATATATAGGTGATCTACAAGGCCTCTTGTACAAGGCTTCATACGGCGCCATCCCGATGGTAGCTTGATACTCCCTTTCGTGCATTCGTAAAAGGTACTGATGGTTGACTGATGAACGTGCGAGAGAACCCACATTTTCCAGAGCAGAGCTACAATTTACAGAGAGAGATGAGGTCTTGGCAAGTTTCTAAATATAAAGGGAGAATTTCGAGAGATCCATAGTCTTTCACCCGTTTCCTTGAGATTAGACCCTGTTTTGATCTTGAGAAGAGTGGTAATCTCACTTTGTTGAGGCTATTAACTTCTGTCCTAAGTTTCCTTGATTGAAACAAAGAACATTGAGCCTTCTTTTAGATTAACCAGGATCATAACATCCCGATACAGGAAAAGATCTCACGCAAGCAACGACCGATAAACAATCCTGCGTGTGTTTCTAGGAAGTCTTTGTTTATTTTCATTTATATAAGAAAAGTCTTATAAAAAGACTCCTTCTTTTTGAATCTGTAATTGATAAACATTTATAATGGATTCCATAATGAAAAGGCACAGAAGGGAGGAGCCGTATGAGATGAAAATCTCACGTATAGTTCTGGAACGAATATTTTAATTTTTGACGTAAATAGCGATATGGACTGATTCTCCTCCACCACTTACAGATAAGAGCACCTATGATGAAAAGAGGGAGATGGAAAAGTGAGAGAGATCAAGTCACATGTGTATGATGATCATGAAGAAGGCACTCCAGAAGCATTCAGGGGCACTATGTCCGATCAAATCACTATAGCTAAGGACTTCCTTACAAATATTGAAAAGAAATTTATCAAGAATGAAAAGGCTAAATTGGTAAGCTCTTGACAAATCTCATTTCAATGAGGTATAAAGGTAAATGTAGCATCAGGGAGTACATCCTAGAGATACCTCATCTTGCGTCAAGGTTGAAAGCACTCGAACATGAACTCTTTGAAGACTTGTTGGTGCATATGGTTTTGATATCTCTTCTTTCATAGTTTAACCAGTTTAAAGTGAGCTACATCTATCAGAAAGAGACTTGGTCTATGAATGAGCTCATATCACACTGTGTTCAGGAAGAGGAAAGGACGAAGCAAGATAAGACAGAAAGCGCTCACCTGGCTTCAACCTTTAAAGATAAAGGAAAGAAAAAGAAGAAGGATAAGGAAGCTGCAAATACAGTACCACAAAAAGAAACAAAAGAGGTCAAATGATCCTAAAGGCAAAGGTTATTTCTTCTGTGGGGCTCAAGGGCATATAAATAAACAATGCACCAATTATCACGTCTGGAGTGCTAAGAAAGGTATGCTTCTTAATTTGGTTTATTCTGAGGTTAATTTAACTTCAGTACCTAGACACACATGGTGGATAGATTCTTGTACAACAACTTACATCAGTATATCTATGCAGGATTGCTTGAGTTGTCGAAAGCCAAGTGATGCAGAAAGAGACATCTATGTGAGTGCTGGCAAGACAACTCAAGTTGAGGCAAGAGGAAAATTTAGATTATTGTTAAAGACTGGATGTTATTTGGATCTTAATGAAACATTTATTGTACCGTCATTTAGGCGGAATTTAGTTTCTATTTTTATTTTGGATAAATATGGTTATGCTTGTTCATTTGGAAATGGAAAATTTAATTTGTTTCATGATTCAAAATTGGTTAGTTCTGGTTCTTAATCTGGTTACGATAATCTTTATTTGCTTGATACAGTTGCCTCAATTAATGAATCCTTGCAATTAAGTACACAAGGTGTAAAGAGAAAATTAACCAATGAGAATTTATCTACGTTATGGCATAAGAGATTAGGACATATCTCCAAGCAAAGAATAGAGAGACTTGTGTCAAACAAAATTCTCGACCCCTTAGATTTTATAGATTTTGATGTTTGTGTTGACTGTATAAAGGGGAAACAAACCAATAAAAGAATATTTGAAGCCAACGGGACTTTTGGACGTCTTAGAACTTATATATACAGATATTTATAGGTCATTCACTATAGTTACATGGAATGGTACAACAATATTTCTAATGTTCTTAGACGATTTTTCTAGATATGACTACTTATATGTCATTCATGAAAAGTCACAGTCACTGGATGTGTTCAAAAAGTATAAAGCTGAAGTTGAGAACCAACTCAGCAAAAGGATTAAAAGCGTCAGATCTGACCGTGGTGGTAAATACTATGGTAGATATGACGGTTCAGGAGAACAACGTCTAGGACCGTTTGCTAAATTCCTAGAGGAATGTGGTATCATCCCATAGTATACCATACCGGGTTCGCCCACTATAAATGGTGTTGCTGAAAAACAAAACATAATGCTTAAGGATATGGTAAGGAGTATGATTAGTCATTCCACCTTACCAGAATCACTCTGGGGAGAAGCACTTAAGACTACAGCTTATATCTTTAACATGGTTCCAACTAAAGCAACTACCAAGACCCCTTATGAGATTTGGACAGGCAAGAAGCCTAGTTTGAAGCATTTGCATGTTTGGGGATGTCCAGCTGAGACAAGGCCTTACAGGCCTAATAAAAAAAACTAGACTCAAGAACGGTGAGTTGTTATTTTGTTGGATATTCCGAAAGATCCAGGGGGTACAAATTTTATGATCCTTACAACTAAGTCAATTTTCGAGTTAGGAAATGCATGGTTCTTTGAGGATGTTGAGTTTATAAGGATAGATACAGTTAGAAACATTGTCTTTAAAGAGGAATATGTTGATATTCCCACAGGTGTTATTGGTCTTGACCAAGTTTTCATTCCTGATCAAGATTAAGACACAATAGGTCAAGATAATGTTGGAGAACCTCCCGCTCAGATAACTGTTCCTAAAGAACAAACTCAACCACCTCGAGAACCTATGCCATTACGAAGATCCACTAGAGAAAGAAGACGTGTAGTGCCAGAAAATTACATTGTATTTCTTCAAGAACATGAGGCTGACATTAGGGTGATGCAAGATGATCTGATCACCTTCCGTCAAGCCATGGAAAGTTATAATTCTTAAAAGTGGATTGATGCTATGCATGAGGAGATTAAATCAATGAAGGACAATGACGTATGGGATCTCATACTATTACTAGAAGGTGTGAAACCAATTATCTGCAAATGGATATGTAAGACCAAGAGGGATTTAAGAGGCAATGTGAAAAGATATAAGGCTCGTCTTGTCGTAAAGGGATTTACACAGAAAGAAGGCATCGATTATAAAGAGACTTTCTCTCCGGTTTCTTCGAAAGACTCTTTTGGAATATAAACATTTCTAAATTATGACATTTCTAAATTATTATATGTCGGGAGACCCAAAGAATATGGTTTGCAAACTTAAGAATCCATTTATGAGCTCAAGCAAGCATCTCGACAATGGTATTTCAAGTTTTATCAAGTGATCATCTCATTCGGTTTTGGGATGAATTTGGTTGATGATTGTGTATACCAAAGATTCTATGGGAGCAAGTATATTTTCCAGATTTTATATGTCGATGATATTTTGCTTGCCAGCAACGATATAGGCTTTCTGCATGCAACCAAGCGATTTATAGCTAAGAACTTTGAGATGAAAGATCTTGGTGATGCCTTTTTTGTGTTAGGGATACAGATACACCAGGAATGCTCTTGGGGTATTCTTAGATTATCACAAAAGAACTATATCAAAAAAGTTTTCAAAAGATATGACATGCAGGATTACAAACCATGTGATACTCCTGTGGCCAAGGGAGACAAGTTTAGTCGCAAACAATGCCATAAAAATGCTTATGAGGAAAAGAAAATGAAGAAGATCCCCTATTCATTGACGGTAAGGAGTCTGATGTATGTTCAGGTATGTAAGCGTCCAGATATTGCGTACATTACAGGGATATTGGGCAGATACTTGTGGAATCTAGGTTTAGACCATTGGAAAGAAGCTAATTGGGTCTTGTGGTACTTACAGTGAATAAAGGATTACATGCTCACTTATTGGAGGTTGGATAAGCTTGAGGTCATTGGGTATACTGACTTTGATTTTACTAGGCACCAAGATAGTAAGATGTCCATACAGGCTACATATATCTGCTCGCTAGAGGTGCCATCTCCTAGAAGATTATGAAACAGTCTTTAGCGGCCTCTTTGACTATGGAAGCAGAGTTTGTAGCATGTAATGAGGCATCCAATCAAGGGATATGGTTGTAAAATTTTGTCACGAGGCTGCACATAGTGGACGGTATTGATAGACCACGCAAGTTATATTGTGACAATAAATCAGTAGTTTTATATTCCAATAACAACAGGAGCTCGATGAAGTCGAAGCATATAGACATCAAGTTCCTGGTTGTTAAAGAAAGAGTCCAGAATGGATAGTTGTCTATAGAGCACATCGAGACAAACTCCATGATTGTGGATCCGCTTACTAAGGGATTACCACCCAAAGTATTTCATGAGCACACTGCTCATATGGGTATCATGTCATTTGAGGATATTCAGCTTTAGTAGGAGTTTGTAACTTTTTATGTGTTATGATATAGAAATATTTTTTAGTTATTTTAGTTTATGGATATTTTGAGGTTATTTTCTGCATAAATAAAGTTTCAGTTTATTTACACTCTGATTTGGGCATGGTTTGATCTCACTAAAGTTTTAAGGGAGGACCAGTTGGAAATAGGCGTGTTAAGATCACATTGCATAACATTTCTATGCTATGCATCCACCTCATGATCCATGTCATCCGGTTATATTGGCATACATGACCATTGATGAGTCTAGTTATAATAGATGTAATGAAGGCCGCTTTGATCCTATGTTGGTATGATTGATGGACGGGATTGGATAAAGATACATTTTAGTAATAACAGTAAAGTTGAGCTCATATGGTTATTTGGTGCAATGCAAAAGTATGAGGTTACACATATAGCCTAAGCGGGAGATTGTTGGATCCTTAATCCAACATTAGGCTAATATGTGAAATTGTTATCTATTGTAAACTGTTAAATAAAGATAAACTCAATTTAAAGTGATCTAGACAGATATGAGTATTAACATGTATTATATAAGGATGTGGGCATTTAATATGTAGATACCGAGATAATTTCTATTTTAATCATGGGCTAAAATAGAAAATACCAATTGGATAACTATTTTGAGTTATATCTATAAGTAGTGGTTATGGTCCCTAGATCACACGTTCAATTTTCACCCCTATCTTTTGATATCCCATCATCAAAGAGAGAATAGAGAGATAAAGAAACCAAAGGGAACTCTCTTAAAGGAACGTGCAGATCTGGAAGGCTATACCACACAAATCAAGAGATTATTCATGGCTTCGGATTCAGGTACGCTTCCGCGCAATTCAGTATTTCGATTCTCTTTAATTAAACAAGTATATTGTGTTATATGTAATAGTTTTCACAATCAGAATTTAAGATCTAACATTTTGAAGTATATATACTAGATTTTGGAGTGTTTTGTCACTCAAATAACTTAGTATATTTATATAAATTAATGAATATACTTGTAGTTGATTCTAATGAGTTTGTAACAATCATTACAAGATGAATGATGCAGAATATTGTTGATTAATATGATTGTTTTTGTTAATCGTGTGTGCATATAGATGGGTTTAGTAACCCACTCATAGGTTATGAGGTGTTTAATCTCATAGGTTAGGGATTACGTACGTATGCTATGGGCGTTAGCTATCGACTGTACATCAACAATGGTATATTATGCTAATTATATGGTCAGTGCTTCGGTGGAATTTAGTACAAAATATTATATGTATAAAGAAATTATAACGATGGTGATGGTGGATAAATAATGAGGCGAGACACATTTTAAGATGAGTTGGTTAGCCAGAGGACTCTGAGATGAGTGCCTATTTGTGAGTAATGAATATGTTTATGTGTAACCACCTTAAGCGAATAGGCTCAATCGATCCATATCTAAATAAGAACATAACTAAAAATCAATTTTAAATAATATTTGTCCAATGTAGTTGTAGCTTGAATTTATAATTGATTTTATGATTAATACAATGAAGGATATGATGAGAATGTTGCAGTAAAGTGGATGATATCATACGCTTTATTTGATATATTTATGATTCTCACATTATTTTCTCTTGTGATTTGTTATACCTTTCGATCTAAGGGTTGACAATATGATTAGGATTTGAGAAGATATGCTTAGGATTGACACTATGTTTATTAAGGGTGAGATTACCCTTATCAGTTCACTACGTATTTTATGACCTACATTTTCTATTATATTATTGTCTTTTATTATGTATCACTTTTGCATATATCTACCATTTTATTTGAGCATCATTATCTTTTTTATGATAACTATCTCTTGGAGCTTATCATTCATTTGTTTGAAATGATATGTAAATTATAATTCACAAGTCGATTTATTTGGATTCCTATTCTTTTGACAGTTCTTGTTGAATTCACTCTGCTAGATTGCTTTTGCTTTCCTACCTAGGTAGTTGATATGAACCATATTGTGATTAAGGGATTGAGAACATGAATGGTGAAGTATGGTTGTATTGTCAGATTTTAATATTGGTTCCTTTTTCTAAAAAAATATCTTTTCTGAATTGACCTATTTTGATAAATAAATGAAAATGAGTAGCCATCAGTATAGGTTTAACACATTATTGCAACGAAGTCTTCATCAGAGTGGTGTATACGGGCCTTGTTGTGTTCCGATTGGAAAGGTGGGCATGGCAAGGTTTTAAGATATTTTCGTGATAAAAAGTTAAAGTTTTCAGAAAGAAGAAGGAAAATGTTCATGAAACCAAAATTATTTTTTAAAAACCAATGAGTTTTATTAAAATATTTTGAGAAAACCCTTTGTTTTTAAATCAATAATGTTCTCTCAATAATTTTCTTCAATTAGGGACATCAACTACCAATCTCAGTCTTAAGGTATAAAATTAGTATTTCAATTGTTTTCATTCTGCTATTCCTATTGTGCATGTTCATATAATATTGTGCCTTCCTATTGTGCATGTTCATATAATATTGTGCCTTGTTCACTGAAATATTTTGCATCTATACAGCAGGAGATATTGATTTATGATATTGATCTAGTTCGAGAAATTGCACACTCTTAATTAAGCCCTTGAGTATTGTTACAATTTTACAACTAGGTCTTACACGTTTGTTGTAATTTTATAATTAAATCCTTATATTTTTTATAGTCCTTGACCGATATTTTAGATGTTCTAATGGATGAGTTAAAGTCAAAGGACACAAGAATTTATAGTTTAGAGCTGGTGGATAAATTCCAGCATTTTGTAGATTTCATTGCTCTTTGATTCCTTTCCTTAATGACAGGAAATTTTCCTTTGATTATCTCACACCTTGACGTGTGATATTTATTCATGTAGATCCCAAATCATTGTTGATTAATAAAATTCTTTGTCGACTTTAAGTCTTTATGCAAGTTGATATGTTTTATTATCTCTTCAGGACCTTTGTTGAATTTTCTAAAATTTTCTAACCACATTATCTTGTATGTACATCTGCTTGTTGAACATTTTAGTTGTTATGAGTGCTTGTTTAATCCCAATCCAAATGGAATGGTAGAAGCTTTGAATCTCTTAGCTTATCAAGTTGTAGTATTCTTTTTTCTTTGAAGTAAAAATAGGGCTGAAAGCCCTATCATTGAAAATATATATAGCTGCTGTTAAAAGTTATACAAAAGAAAATATCTATGTAGAAACAGGCTCCTCCTCCGAGGTTGGGGAGGCATAATCCTAGATAGATATATGATTAGTACATTCTAGAATCAAGATAGGTAGCAGTTCAAGCAGTTGATTCAGCCCTCTCCGTCTCTAACTCTCTGAGACTGTATATCCCGTCAAGGGGGATTGGATCTAAAGCTCCACAGTTAGAGAAAACTGAGGCTAGCATGTGTTCTGGTTGGTGATCGAGAGGGAGAGAGGTTGAGCTTGATGAGGAGGATTTACTGCGCTTTGCCAATAAAGCCCGAGATCTGAATGCGGCTAGTTGACGGTTGAAGGCTTTGTGAGGAAAAGTCGTCCTCACATTCGCCTTGAAGATGCTTCTCTTCTTGCGGCCCCCTAGTAGGTGATCGAAGCCTGGGGGAATAGAGACTGATTCATTGTCTGTGGGCAGGCTGGGGGAACTCGAAGAGGAGATGGGTCCTGAGCGTGGTGGGATGCCAGGCTAGGACGCACAAACTATGTTGGAAGTTCCAATGCCTTGGGCCCGAAGAAATAGAGACCACTTACCCCTATCGACCATCATGTTCTGTCCCTCCCACATCACATCGATCAAATTGAGGCAATCACGATGATGACCTATATTGAGGAAGTTAGGCCTGGTGGGAGACTCCGCTACAGAACTTTCCGCAGATTTGAATTTGAGATCTGAAATTACTCTTGTACCCTTATCAGAAGACGACATAGGAAGGAGAGGATGAGTTTCTAGCTCTGGTGTTGGGGAAAGAATATGGGAGATCTAGTGTTGGGGGTGAGAAGGGGGCTGCTAAACTGAAGTGTGGAAATGGCCGTTCGAGGTGATTGTTAGAGGAGGGTGCTAGGGATGCGGCGATGAGATGGTCGGGGGAAATGTTGTTGTTGGGTTGAAGAGAGGTGGGGGGGACTGCTCCTGAAGGATGCAAAGGAGGGGTTGATGGAGGATTGGATGCTAAGAGGGGATGATTTGCTTGGATGTTGAGTGGAGGATGAAATGATTCTGAATTCAGTTGTTTCGACCTATTGGAAATTTGTCGAACGTGTGGAGCGCACGTAGGAGGCACCTGAGCATGGCCTAAATCTTGGTGCTGGGAGATGTCCAAAGAATTTTTGGAGCAATCGACAGTATTATGCCCTCGAGCATGGCAACCATGGCAAAATTTGGAGAGTTTATCATACCAAATTTGTTGTTTAAAACCCTCATAGAGACCTATCCAGATAAATTAAGGTGGGGGTTTTCGAAGGTCGATTTTGACACATACACGAGAAGCACTTGGACAAGCCAAAGTGGCTGTAGCCTTGTCCAAACACAAGAAACGACCGATTTTATTAGCCACAGATTCAAGAAATTCTGGAAGAAAACATTAGGGGGAAAGTCTAGGCAATTAAATCCATACAGGAGCGAAACAAGAGTCCTCTTTGACATGACAGAGGCTGTGCCAACGAAAATTTTTGTATAGGAAGGTAATTAGGGTCGATGAAGCCCTGGATAGAACCTTCAGGAGATCAATTTCATTTTGAAAACGAAGTAAGAACGCTCTCGAATTGAGAGGGCCAATGGAGAAAGGATTTACGATTCCCAAGCTAAGGATTTCCTTCTGGCTCACCTCGAGGGATGGACGGCCACCAAAGAACTTCATCACCAATGCATTGTCATACGCATTCTCAATTTTTGGGAGGTTTGAAGAGATGAAAGAAAAAGAGGGCATACCGTCACGAGAATCGCTAATGACATTAATGCCTGTTCAAGGGAGTCGAGCAAATGAGTCGATCTCGCGAGCATGGGCTGACACAAACCCATTGCCTCGAGCACCCTAAGCGGCTTAGGCATAGGACTGCTTCTAAGGAGGAGATGGGCGGGGGGAGGGGGGGGGGGGGGTATGAAGAGAGTTCTAGTAACTGAGCGGCGGCGGGATCGGGAGGCAGAGCATCAGCGGGCTGGATCTGAGGCGGGAGGGATGGATCTGGTGGCTGAGGAGGCGGTTTGAGGGGAAGATCTGAGGGTTTAGGGGGTCTAGGGTTAGCTTTGGCGGAGGGAGACGGAGGAAAAAACCCTCTTCTAAGGGGTGGGGGCGCTGAGGAGGAAGAGGGGTTTAGGGGGTGGGCGGACGTGGAAGGATTCATGAATAAGTTGTAGTATTCTTGTCTAGTATAGAGTAGTGTTATCTCAGCTACTAGATTTAATTGTGATGATAGTGTCATTTATACACACTAAAAGTTTATGTTTATATCTCTTGATAGAGCTTATATCTTACGTAGTAACCCTGTGTTCTTAGTGTCTATCTTTTACACATAAGCAACAATCTCAGGTTCAACTTGATCCTTGAGATATTTTATTTTCTAGCGTTCGTATTTCTCTATCCAAGTCGGGTGTGAACAACAGATTTTCCATGTCATGCTTGTTGTGTTGAACCTTAGTAGTTGTCTGAAAAATCTTTTAGAGTATCTTGAATGATGAATCATAATCTTGAATTTCAAAAACTTTTACCAAGTCTTTGAGCCCATCTAGCCTATTATGTCCTCGAAGGATTTGGCTAAGTGTTAACTTTAGTTGTGGTCTAGATCCAAAGGAGTTCATCCTGGATCTCTATTTTAGATTTTATTTTTCATTACTAGATTTTTACAGTTGTGTCCTTATACTCTGTGATTTTGCTTTTGCAAATTTTTTTTAGAGTTGTGAGTTTTCTACTTGTTTGTTTTTGCCACTGTATTTTTGCAGTAGACCACTTGAAAACATTGTGCTTATCTTTTTGACAAATAAACCCCAATGATATTTTAGAGTTTTGCAATTAAGACCCCATAAATTATTGCTTTCACATTTAGGGAAAAAATTTCATGTAAAACCCTTCATAATTTTTAAGGTGTTGCGCTGCAATATATTTTTAAAGGTTTTTTTTTTTAAATTATCTTTGAAACCTACGAGTTTCTAGTTCTCCAATTACCTTTTGACAACAAAGAGTTTTTATTCAATTTCATTACTTTGGAAATGGAGTTGTGAACAAGTTTAAGCTCAAGTTTTGATAGGTGTATGTTTTACACTTAAGCCCTCAAGTATCGTGAAACCCTTATCATGCGAATTGAACCCTCTATCATGAGTTGATCAAAGTTATCTTTTTCTTAAGGGAACTTTTATTTCTTCAGTACCATAACTAAAATAGTATTTTGAGAAAATTATGATCCAAACAATTTGTGCTTTGCTTCTAAACCTCTACAAGTGTTGGTTTTGCAAAGAGAACCCCAATTTGTTTTAACGAACCCTTGCATGTTCAACCCATCTTTGAGCTATGTTTTAGGAAATCATGAGCATTAGTTACCCGTCCTATGTCTATCGAAAATATTTTTCGGCAAAATTTTTCTTAAGGGATGTAGGATGTAACACCTGTGAAATGGGTTTCCTGGTAATCCAGCTTGAGTTCATGCCTTCAACAATATATAGAGGAGTTGTATAAATTTATGTAATTTTTTGATATCGCAATTAATTATTATTATGAATTATTGAATTTAATTCAATAATACGTATTTTAAGTAGTCTTTTATTAAGCCTATTACCGCAAGCTTATACAAGTTGTATATACACATGTATGTGTGAATATGTCCTCCTGTGAATCTCTTTGGTCAGGTTAACCATCGAGCTTCCTTATAGGGCCAATGTAGGGGCCATGTGAGCTTATGCGGTTAACCAATTTGGTTACAAGTTTGATTTCTCTAACTTAAAGTCCAATTGGACCCCAGGCCCATGTACCATTAATAATTTGATTAGCCAGTTCAAGTCCAACTTTAGTTTAAAGTCCATACTCTCTTTTCCTCAATTTCT
The DNA here is from genome assembly GCA_022839385.1 of Asparagus kiusianus. Taxonomy (NCBI): domain Eukaryota; kingdom Viridiplantae; phylum Streptophyta; class Magnoliopsida; order Asparagales; family Asparagaceae; genus Asparagus; species Asparagus kiusianus. Next base: position 127,940 of record BQKN01067528.1, on the reverse strand, counting down.
TTTTCCCCTGCTGACTTTTCTCCTTCTCCTGAGCCAAGAAGAAAAATAGAGAGAGAAATTGATATCGTTAGATCCCCAATGCAAGTACCACTTGCTCTCTTTTCCTTTTGATTTTGAGAATTATTAATTATGAACTGCGATATCAAAACCCTAGGAATCTATTCCAATATTATTTAATAATTATTTGTTGATCTATATTTGTTTAACAATAGATCAATCAGCTAAACCATACACTAAGGGGCTGTTTGGTTCCCTGTTTTTGAGGGAAAGACTCTCTTGAAAGCCTGCCAAAAGTGTCATTTTTGGCCGGCTTTCAGCCAAAAAGTGGCACTTTTGGCACTTTTGACAGGCTTTCAAGAGAGTCTTTCCCTCAAAAACAGGGAACCAAACAGCCCCTAACATGTTTGACATCTAGAAAGCGATTAAATCATTAAAAGATACACGAAGGACGCATGAAACCTTGTTTCATATAGTCATGCTCTTTTAGACTAAGTAATATGGTTAGAAGTGCCAAATATTCCTTAAACATGCTTGAAGGCGTACGATAAGATTTGAGTCAAAATGGCGAAGAAACAATGTCGAATGAAATGAATTCATGCATAACAGTAGTAGATCAGACTCTAATCGAGGATGTCCAGACGTCTAGTTCAATTTTAGCTATTTAGTTTTGAAAACGGACGTCTCAGACAAGATTTGATAGAAACCCATTTTCAAAAAAATTTATCAGAGACGTCTAGAATTTGGGGTAGACGTTTGGTTGATCAAACATACGTCTGATAAGATTAAAGCAGACATCTAAAAACATGCATTAAATTCAATCAATGTTATCATTCCTGAAAAAGAAATAAACAACCAGATAGTAGTTCTAGAATTGAAAAAAATATAAATTTTCATATATTTGTTCGGTCAACTATGAACAATGATAAAAAATAAAAATATGCAGCTACCTTCAATTTTGATGTATAGGAGGAGCGTGTAGTCCAAGAATATCTTTCTCTCTTTAGTCGTAGAATATCTTTCTCTCTTTTCTTCTACTATTTCTTTTTTTCCTCTCTTTTCATTTTTTCTTTTTTTTAGTGAAAGAAAGAGAAACACTCCAAATGATAGAAGAACAAATTCTTTTCTTATTCTTATTATTATGAGACACAGAGTAAAGATGTAGAATAAAGGATTGAAAAGTAAAAACTCACATTCTACATCAGTACCTACCTAGTTGCTAAAAATTCTACCTTACATTTTAAAAAAAACCTAAAATGATAAACTCTATGATGTGCTTTAATTTTGTATTCTTTGGGATTTTTAATAATATCTGCAATATGTAATGGCAGGTTGGTAGAGAGGAATCAATCAAATCAACTTATATGTTGTTGACGTGCATTTCCATCGACGAAATGTTAGGTTTAATTTGGACAAAAGACCAGAATATTGTTCTAATTTCTCGAAGAACTCAAGCTCAACACTAAAAATTTCATCAAAATTGAGGTTCACGGTCTACACATGATGAGCTGGTTGTCCCATCTCTCCTAGGAACCTAAGTTCTTCAGTAAAAAGCATGATATCTTCATTAATGATCTCCTTAAAAATCAGGTAAGTAGAGCTAAAGTCTGACTCAAACTCTTCCTCATGGGTTTCGCTAGATATTTCCTGAATTATGTTAGCTTCTAGGGTTTGATCAAATGGTTCAGTTGGTTATTTCTTAGATTGAATATATTGAGATTTATAGTCATATTCTCAAATAATAGCTTCATTTGACTAATTCTATAGTTGATTAGAGCATTGAAAGTGGTTAAGAACAGTCTTCCTAAAATGATTAGGATCTGACCCTTAAGATTGGAAATGCATTGTGTTTTCAAGACTATGAAATCAACATGAAATATAAATTCCTCATCCTTAATTAGGATATCCTCTATCTCTCTATTGGATATCTTAACAGATCTATCAGCAAAATGGAGGGTTTTATCAGGTTGATTTCAATTCTCTTACCCCTAGAGGTTGATAGATTGAATAAGGAAGAAGAATTACACTAGCATCTAAGTCTAGAAGTGCATAATTAGTGAAGGTATTTCATATTACACATGAAATAATAGGACTACCTGGATCCTTATATTTTAGGCGCATAGGCTTTAAATGAATGTACTGATATTAACAGTTAAAAAGACTGTCTTAGGAATATTTATTGTTCTTTTTTAGTACACAAATCCTTAAATAATCTTGCATAAGATGAGATTTGTTGGATGACATCTAAGAGATGAATGTTAAAAAAAATCAAATTCTCTTCTAATTAATAAAAATATCTGACTAGCTAGAATTTTCCTTATATTATGATACTTTGATTTGCTAGAAAGTTTTTAGTATTTAATCTACCCAAGGAAAGTCTTCCCTAGGACCGAGTCTATCTAGAAAGAGAGCAACACGCTTATGCCTATCTAGATTAAGCTCAAGCTCAGTTTCAGATTCTTGGTCATCAGATTCAATAGAAATGTATTCACCTGAAAAGGAGGATGGTTGTTCAGAATCATCAGAATAGAGGGATAATTGTCCAAGTTCAAAAGATTGAATAGGAGAGATAGAAGTTTGATCATGAGGTATTCTAATTTAGTTATCAACCTGTTTCTTAACCTTGAAGTATAAATTGCATTGACATGGGCTAGATTGGATTGATCTGAACTAGTGTCCTTAGGGTTGACAGCCGGTCGACTCAAAAAGTTTTCCTTCTCTCTCTCACTCATGGTACTAACTAGTTTTCCTACCCGTGTTTCTAGTCTAGCTATAGCTTGAGTGATAGAATTTAAAAATTAGCCTATTGTCTACATGAAGGAATTTAGGTTGTTTGATGATTTAGTTAACATGTTGGTGGTCTGTGTGTATGCTTTCATCATGGCTTCTAGACCCTTCTGTAAGACGCTATATTGTTTCTCATGGTTATTATCTGGTGAGTGGAACATATTGATTTTGAGAAGGTTGACTTGGATATACAAATTTGAATTGTGGATTATAGAGATTATGCGTGTTGAATGGACTTGTGTTTCCCCTAGGAAATTGTAGAACTAAAGGGGGTCTAAAGTTCTTATTACCTAAGAAATTTTTCTAATTTTACACAAGAATAGGTTGTGATTTCTCTAATCTAGATAGTAATTAAAGAAAATGGGTTAGTTGTAGGACACTGGAATGTAGCGTTCATCTGATAAAGTAATTTGTTGTTACCTAAAATAGGACATTCTTCTAAAATATAAGTCAGAGACAAACAATTATGACATCCTAAGGAATAAACTTTACTGATATTAGCCGGAGTTCAATCTTTGATTACTAAAGCTTTTAGCTGATACAGGATTGTAGCTATTTTAGCTTCAATAGCTATATTTGACTCTAAGGATAACCAATTAGATTTGGTTGAGGAAGCTGATGAAGTTACTCTTTCATCATAATGTTTTACATTATTTTTTTAGATAAATTCTCTAAAAAATTTTAGCCATCATTAGCATTTTTCTTTATGAAATTTTATTAACAAATAGATTTTAAGGATATCTTTGAAGAATAATCCAATCATTCATGGATAATTTAGCATAAACGGCACTTTTCTAAAACATGATGATGACATCGGATAAAAAGTTTCTTAAATCTATCAAAGTACATCCAAAATTGTTTTATAGAGATTACTTTAAAATTCTGAATCTTGTTCCTAAGCTTTGCCATTTATAAATTTAAAACAATTTTTTAGAAGAACGATAACAAATTCATCCGAAGTGGTGATAGAATTTATAAGCAAGCTATATAGTCGTTTCTTAGCCATATCTTTCAGAGCAAAGTGGAAAAATCTAAGCTTAATTGTATCTTCAGATTACTCTCTAATCTTAATCATCAGATGAACTTTATCAAACTTAGATATAAAAATGTAAGCATCTTCATATTCATTTCCTAAAAAATTGAGAAGCATGTTTATGAAGTGAAATCTAAGCTCATAACTAAGATCATTAACTTTTAGAAGCAGAGTGTAATATGGAATTACAATCGTAGTAGCGTAACACATCTTAAAGAATGAGTGGATTCGGATTAGCAATTTTTACTGGTTCAATTATAACATGAACTAAATATTTAGTATTATCGCTAATCCAGATTTGCATACACTAGTAGAATCCTTTTTGTATTTTTTTATATAAAACTTAGAAAAAGATCTAAAAATATTTTTTTCTTTTAAGTTTTTTTATTTGTTAGAAGGGAGACAAAAACTAAAGATCTAAAACACTTTAAAATAAAGGAAAAAAGGGAGAAAAAAAATCCTTACTAGACAAATCAAAAGACGATCACTTGAACAATCATCCTGAATTCTAAGGTTATTGTAAACTCCATTAGACTAGCTCTTAATAAAAAAAAATTAGTAAAAATATTCAAGTTCACTTGATCAGGTAGCCAAGTAAGGATAGTATTAGAGGGAAGTTGGATACCATTTAAGACCCTCTTTCCTTGCAGAGCACTTTACACAATCCTTAAACTTTGCCTTAGATATGATTGGGATCAAATAAACTTAAATTGGTTCACTTAAGATTTTTTTTCCTATTGAGCTCAAATCTTTAGGGGTGAACATCTAATGAATTTTAAGGCTTGGATTTGTGTAGTGAGGAATTAGTGATTTTCGGGCTAAAGAAATAGTGATGAAAGCTCTCACCTAATCATGATTTGGGGTTTTCACTCTTAAAAGTATTTTTAAGTGTGTGCTCAAATCACTTCGATGAATTTCTATGAACTATATGCAATGCAACCCTAAGAATTAAAAAAAACTATAAGATGATGCAAAAAATATTTTTTTAATTTGGTTCACACAAAAAAAAAGTGAGAGAGAGAGAACTTTTGCTTAAATTTATTATCTTACTTAGTAGTTATTCAAGTGAGTCGTGAAGTTTATTATGGTCAACAAGAGAAATTTTTTATTTTTTAATTAGTTCCTTATAGTTTCTAATTGTGATAACCTAATTAGATGATGGAATTGAAAACAACAAGACAGAAAGCTCACATTTTTAAGGGGTTAGCCCCTCTTGAAGCAAATCTTTTCCTTCAATTTGTAATCTTCTTCTAATTTAATCCTTCATAAAGAAACACATAAATCAAAGAACTAAAATAGAAAAATCCCAATTGCAAGCCTATTTTCTGGTAACCTTGCCAAAAATTTAGGGCAATTTCAAATAAAATGTTGCAAGTCCACTGCAATCAAGTTGTAGTATATAGAAATGTCTATTCTTCGAGATAGGAGTGTACAAGGAAGAAATTCATTAAGTGGCTCTTGAAATGTGTAAGAAAAGAGAAAGAGAAAGTAGAGTGTGATTTGGATGAGGGTTGTTGCATATAAATAGCCCAAAGTAAGAAAAGAGAATGAAAGAAAGAGAAGTAAGAAAACAATAAAATCAAAAAGAGAATAAAATCCAGAAAAAGTAAATAGAGAGAGAGGGAGACAGAGAGAAAGAGAGAGAGAGAGAGTGAGTGAGAGAGAGAGAGAGAGGAAATTAAGATATGAAACTAGGAATATAGGATTGAATCCAATAGTTAACGGATTGTATCTAATAGTTAATTTCAATTTAGATTTAAGAACTACTCTTTTTTAATTCTCATGTTACTTAGAAATCTTAGGCATAGATTAGAAAGTTACTCAAAATAAATATGACCCATCAAAATATATCCACGCAATATTATCATTTCTTAAAATAAAAAATAACTAGATAGTAGTTGTAGAAATGAAAAAGTATAAACTATCAAATCATTTAAGATATGTATAGCCTATCAATTGTTTTTACTAATTAATTCTCTAGTTAAATATTCTCTGTTTGAATATCCTAAACATGATCATTTTAAGCACAAAAGAAATGAATTCAAAAATGAAAAGGAAATTAAATTAGTTTTATCTAATTCAATATCTCCTAAAGAAATTAGCTACTCATACTATAAATTAGAAGTAAGAAATTAAAATCTAAACTACAAAACATCAAAGAAACTAAAACTAAACTACAAACCAAGAACAAAATGCAAGAAAACAAAAATTTACACTACAAAGCATGAAACAAAAAATAAGAAATAAAAATCTGAACTACAAAACATAAAAAAAGATCTAAACTACAAAGCATGAAATAAAAATAACAAATAAATTCTAAATATATAATTGTAAATTAAGAAAATAAAAGCAAGAAAATAAAAGAGAGAAAATAAAAATTTATATTGCAAGGGGTTGGCCTCTTGTGAAGCAAATCTTCATCATCAAAGGAGAAGAAGAACAAAAATTTTAAAAAGTGAATTTTTTTCATTTATTACAAACTAAAATTTCTAATTTTGAAAGACCTTCTCAAATAATAGTGGCCATCCTCTCTAAATAGAGCTTTTATAAAACTTTCTGTATCCCTAACGCAAGTATTCATTACTCCTATTTATAGATTACACAAATCTATATTAGCCCCCAAATGAAACTTAGCTCCAAGAAACACAATTTTAGCCTTTAATTTGTAAATGTTAATTGGGTGTCGATACAAGTATTGATACCAATATGGACTTGGTATCAATACTAGTATTAATATTGCTATCAATAAAAGTATCGATAGTGTTATTAACATTCTCTTGTTTTGATTTTTGCTAAAATATTTTTGGGCTCTTTTGTGTTGGGCTTCTCTAGGCTTCTTTAGAGCTTCAATTAATATTTTTTGGACTTGAGATAATCTTCATTTGAGCTTATATTTATTATATTCTTTATAATAAATATGACCCATCAAAATAAATAATATTAGTGAAAATAATTATTCAATTGAATAGATAATAAGGTCATAATAGTAAAATAAAATATGATGATCAGTTAGAAAACAACTAATCACTCAATAAAATGTGTATTGCATTCTAGCATCCTAAGAATGAACCATGTTCTCCAACTTACAATCCACTTTAGAGAGATCATTCTATATTTACATGAAATCAAACTAATTTCTTGAGAAATCCAAAATTAACTTCCTCAGAATCAATCTATCATTTCTGCTCCACCAGGATTCAACAATGATCATAAGAAAGGGTTAGCACCTAGAGAATGGTCTAGAAACTTTGATAAAATTATTCACCTAGACCATCAATATGTTGACTCAATCATTCAATGCGCTAAATTTCTTTATACAAACCAAGTGCTAACTGTTGAACTCAAACACTTTAGCTATATCTAGACTGAAATTTAATGAGGAGAACTAGCTTGTGCAGTGAGAGTGAGAGAAAAAGGTATATTTTTGAGTCAATCGGTTGTCAATCCTAAGGACACAAGACGAGGTCCATCCCATCTAGCCTATGTCAATGCAACTCATAACATAAGATTAGGAAATAAATTTGTTACGGGGTATCCCCTATTCTTCACGAATATACTATCCAGCGAGCCGTCACTCCTTCAGTCGAGTCGGCTTCATTCCTCAAAAGTTGACTCAAAAGACGGACTCAGTCGAACCTCTTCATAACAAAATATTGCTTCTTAGCAATTAGCAGACACTCCTCCCAAGGGCGGCTCAGAACATTTCTTCTTAGCATTATTTAACCTTTTATGATCATCATACTCTGTCCTCAGCCATCTGAAACCTTGTCAGCTACGGGTTCGCCATGTCACTGAAGTGACTTCTAGCCGCTCATCGACAAGCCTCGACGGCTGCGGGTTCCCCACGTCACTGAAGCGACTTCTCGTCGCTCATCGACAAGCCTTGACGGCTGCGAGTTCCCCACATCACTAAAGTGGCTTCTCGCTGCTCACCGACAAGCCTCGACGGCTACTAGTTCCCCATATTACTGAAGTGACTTTCCATCACTCACAAGTCAACACATATAAAGCAGAGGGTGACTCAGCCTCCAGCTCACCCCTCACCACCATCTTAAACCGCACACTCACAAAGTGTCTATACTATCCTTGGCATCCTCTATAAATGCAGAAGCTATTCGCCATAAAAACAGGTTCAGATTTTCTTACATTAAAAAGAAACTCTCTAAAAACAACACATTTTTAGGGAGAATACAACATTCTTCCTTCACCCCGCTCAAGTCTGATAGCTGACTTGACCATCAGAGGTACCATAGGGGAAACAAGCCTAGTACTCCCAAGATTCCTGTATGTGCAGGTGGTCTGTCCGCCCTGAGCTATAAGAACCAGGCATAAAGTCGAAGTAGGAAGCAGCCCCCCTCGATGGTTCAACCCCTCGACAATTCCACAACTCTTCAACCTCATCGACTGTGTGTTATCATACATCAACAAAATTGATAATCAAGTTTGATTACCTCTTGATTAAACTTCTTCTTCTTCTTCTCAAAACTAATTCTTCTGAACCTAAACAATCGCCATGTCCTTTAAATTTGTGCAACCATTCTATCCTTCTGATGACCATGAATAAGAAATTGAATCTGATCCTAATCTAAATAGGCTCAAACTTATTGCATTCTTCCCAGGTAGACTTAGACCTAGGAAGAACTCTCCTCAGATGGAGAAGATTTTAGATAAATTCAAGCAGGTCAAAGTCAATAGTTTTCTTTTAGATGTCATATAACAAATCCCCTCCTATGCTAAGTTTTTAAAAGACCTATGCTAAAAGAAGAGGTCAACCAAAGTCCCTAAAAAGTCTTCTTAGGTACCAACATTAGTAAGATCGTATCTAAGTTAATGCCTCTAAAATATAAAGACCTAGGTTGTCCTACAACTTCATGCACTATAAAAATATAATATTTGATAAGTCATTCTTAAACTTATGGGCTAGTGTTTACCTTCTGCCATATTCAGTTTACTAACAATATAGAGCAAGAGAACTGAAACTAATTAGATGCATCCTGCAACTAGTTGATAGATCTGTGATGATACCAAAAGAGTAATAATAGATGTCTTGATTAAGGTTGGAGACTTTATACTTCCAGTTGATTTTATAGTCTTAGAAGTGCAGTCCATTTCTAATCTCAAGGGTCAAAGACCTGTCATTTTTGGAAAAGCCATTCTTAGGAAATTTAAATGCTCTAATTAATTGTGGAATAGATCAAATAAAGCTATTCTTTGGGAATATAATTGTAGATTCTAACATCTTCAATCTAGAAAAATAACCAAGTTATTCATCAAATCAATCCCTAGATGTAAATTTCACTTGGGAAATGTCAAGTGAACAGTTGGAGAAGAGTTAAAGTGAAAACTTAGCCTAATTGATCTGAGTTTTAAAGAAATTTATGATGAAGAGATTAGATTAATAGTGGAGTTAGAAATAGAACAAGTCTTTAAGAAGAAAAGAACTTATTTGGCATACGTTTTACTAATCTTAGCTTTGAATAACTCTTTGCTGATGAGCTTAGGTTCCTAAAAGATATGAAATAACCAACCGATCATGCTTCAATCACGAACTTTAGATTTGATTAAATTGAGTTGGCTTTGTTAGGATAAACTTTCATTCACATATAACCTAAGTTTATATTTGAGATTAGCTTTGTAGTTGATCGACATCAGAAATTAAGATGCATGATAAATTTAATTTCATAGATGACGCTCTACTAACCTACCATCAAATGTTGTAGAAATTATTGCAAACCTCGAAGAGTATAAAATTTAAGCATAATGTAGAGTTTAATATTTTAGACTTCTTTTAAAAATTGACAAAGAATTTTCAATAATAAGGTAGGAATTGATATGAAATGTGAGCTTTTCATTCCTAATTCTTTATCTGCATCTTCATCTGCATTCTTTATCTGCATCTTTGCACTAGGTTGCATCAGAGATAATGCAACATTTAGATGTGTGGATGAAGACTAGTTATCTTTTCTCATTTTTTATAATTTTCAATTTATTTTTCTTTTCCTTTTACATAAAAACTTTGTCACTTGCTATTACAACATAGAAATTTCTTTAATAGCCTATTTGGATGGAGGGTAGAGAAGGGAAGAGGAAGAAAAATTTTGTTTACCTTTATTTGGGAGTTCCATATAAAAAGGTAGAGGAGGGGAATGAGGGAAAAAATTAAACCAAAATCTTACCCAAATTGGGTGTGGGGGGGGGGGGAGGGTAAATGTAAGACCCCGTTGATTTTGACAACTCATAAGTGTGAATATGAGTGAATAATAATATTTTATCTATATAATAAATATCTTCATAGCATGGTTGTGCATAAAACTAGTATTTTGAGCTTATGAAGATGGGGATATGCCTCAGGTATGAGGATGAGTTGCAAGTTTGCAAATCGTGTGTCGAGGAAACGATATATGCAGATTTTAGTCCATGAGTCGACCCATAACATGTCATGAGTCGACTCATCAGGTTGAGTCGACTCACGCCTGTCATAAGTCGACTCATGATATCAAGCCCTGTTCCCTTTTTTATTCTGCTGAGTCGACTCATAATTTATGAGTCGACCCATGAGTCATGAGTCGACTCATAACATGTTATGAGTCGACTCATAGTCGGTTTTCTGGGCTTTTTGGGTCGGGTTTGCTGGGTTTCGGGTCGGGTTTTATTGGCTCTTATATATTGTTTTACACCCGAAAACACCCATTTCTGAAGAGAACTCCCCAGAAACCCTAGCATCTCCCTTCTCTCTCTCTAACCCTAGGTGTTCTTGGTGTTTTTGGGGGCGTTTCAAGGGGGATTTCAGCGTTTCTTTTGGATTTCAGCAAAGAGGATAGTCTTCCACCACATCTAAGGCGAGTAACATCTCGCCAAACTCCTCTCCCTTGCTTTTATGCTTTCATAAATGTTTTTCACGAATTTTGTTGAGCCTATGATGTATTTTCGAATATAAAATCAAGTTCTTACTAGTGAAAGGTTCGAGGTCAAGTGTTTCAGATTTTTAAAACTCCCACCAATAAGTTTTGATGAAAACCCAGATCTGGAATTTTGTTTAAAGAATAAAAGCACAAGTTTTTATTTTGGTTTAATGTATCTCCTTCATGTTTAAGGTTAAATGTTAGGTTTAACATATAAGTAATCGATTCTCATGCTATTTTGTGTTCTCTTACCATATACTAGTCTAGAATTTAAACTAGATATGTGTAGATCAGTATATATTTGAGATATGAATCGAGTGGAATATATTACATGGTGAAGAATGCAGATTTCAGCCCGTGAGTCGACTCACGACTCATCATGAGTCGACTCATCAGGCTGAGTCGACTCATGACTGTCATGAGTCGACTCACGAAGTGTTGTGGCGTTGTCTTTTTTACTTCTGAAGAGTCGACTCGTCAGTATACGAGTCGACCCATGAGGCATGAGCCGACTCATAAGTGTGCATGAGTCGACTCATCTGAGTTTTTCCTGTTTTTCTTTGTATTTCTGTAAAATCACATGTTGCATATATATACCTGTAGACAAAATTTATATGTTTCCATGTGAGGTGAAATACGGACATGAGTTTAGTTTCGTGTACCGCGACATGTTAGAAACTTGGGTATATGTACCTAATTCAACCAATTTATCTAGTCCATGTGTTGGGCAGCTATTATACTTAGTCCATGTGTTGGACACTCATCAATTTTAATCCATGTGTTGGATATTCATAAACGTAGTCCATGTGTTGGGCAGTTATTGAATATAGTCAATGTGTTGGACAGTTCATATATTTAGTCCATGCGTTGGACAGCTTGTGTATGTAGTCCATGTGTTGGACAGCCTCTACCTCAGTTCAGATATTGAGAGTTGATACCTATACCCGTATAGGCTGGATGATATCTATTTGAGTTGTGACACGACATCATTTTTAAATCTTGAGTTGAGTGGTCTTCTTTTATTGTTCTCTGTTATATCTCGGGCTTAGTGTTTAGGGATCTACAATTTGAGATACAAGGTATATACATGAGGGTTTCCTTGTTTGGATTATTTTGCTCGACGTACCTATGCTCGTGTTGTATTTCCCTAAGTACTAAGACCCATTATTGTTGTATGGATGATTTAGCACTATTATGTACTATTGTATTTTCATATACAACGAGCCCTATCCCTTGGGGTTAGTTGTGATGTTGCTCGCTAGCGCTTTGACGCTCGTTGTCCCTCCCCCTTTCAGGTCACGAGCCAGAAGTACGGAGAGTCGCAGGTTGACAGCAGATCACTTTAGGGTTCAGCTTTATATTCTAGCTATGTATTATTTTTCTTTGAGCTCCACTGTAGTTGATGTTAGATATTTGAGGACCATTTTATAGATGTTGTAAAGGCTGTTTGCCTTATTTCCCTCTCTCAGACTTGTTGTATTTGAGACTTGTTAAGAACTCCAGTTTGTTCATTTCAGACATTCTCTGTGTATTTTTCTGTATGTTGGATGATGAAATATTATTTCTATCTTTATCATTTCATCAGTTATCTTTTGTTTTACCTTTTACTTGCTTTTGCACCTACACTTGTTATTGACTCTACTAGAGTGATAGAATTGTGATGGTGAAACATGTTATTGCACAGTGTGGTGCATGGCAGGTTTGACATCCTTGGTTTCACCTAGAACTGCAGCCTCGTGTGAACCCAGGGGCGTCATAGTAAAGAAGGGTAAGGGAAGGAAGGGAAATTTTATAAGTGTTAATCTTCCCCTAGGAGCTGACATGTGTTCATTCTATCTAAGCATCAAGTCTAGTCCACCCTAGGCAGGATGACTCAAGCAACACCGACACTATCCTTCATAAGGAGGACCATGTTAAAATGCGTCCTTAGTTAGATCCACTACTTGAGTCGACCTTACTTCTCTACAACCTAAGAGGCCGGGTGGAGAAGTTTCGAATCCAAGATGGCAAAAAAGGTAGTATATATTAACCCACTTGCAAGATTAAGATGAAAAACATCATTTGTTGGCCCTCTCACAGTGCCGAGTTGAGAGGATGTTTGTCCTCGAATTCCCTGCCAACAGTCGATCACCATCACATTGAATGCGCAATCAGAGCCATCATTACTCCCTCCCCAAAAGTCTTTATGACTCATTGGACCTCACAACATCATGAATTCCTTGTCATTATCATATTAAACACATAGGTGACTCATCCCCTATGTAGCCAACACATGTGAAGTATCTATCGATTGAGTCGCTTACTTGGACTCGACCAAAATTACACAACTGCCCCTCTTAACCTCCTATAAATAGAAGCACTATCTTAAGTACATAGGTAAGAAATTTCTAGCTGCTAAACACATTTTAATCCTTCTACTTCTCTACTCAATCGCTTAACTGACTTGATCGTCAGAGGAATCAATTGAGATCCTATCTTCGATCCTCTCATGTGTTGTTTATATGCAGGAATGGATTCTCAGCCTAGCAACAAACTATATAAATAAGATTGAGGAACCTTAATATACTGATTATTCCACAATTGACCCCTTGTTTGATAATTAACATCAATAGTTGCCAATTTGATAAAGTTGATTAATAATCGATTTACATGATTAATTTTTAAACTTTCTAGTTCTTAATCAGTTTTATACTTAAGTTATCCTTTTTATGATAACTCTAAATAAATTTTGTGAAAAGACTTTCAAAGTATTATATGCTATTATAGTTTAACTTAGAACTTTATTTGAAATAATAAAATATTTTAATGCTTAGCTTAGAGTGAATATCAATTTCTCAAATTCTTTTGATCTAAATATTTCTCAAGTTATACACACACACACAAACTTAAAAAGAATTAGAAGACTATGAAATATGGGCACTAATAAAAATCTTGGACTCTAAACTAGTTTTATCGTACTAAGCCTAAATTGATTAAGCAATTAAGGCTGAGGAGTATATCTATACTTAATGACCTAAGCTCAATTGGGCTGGGATCTATTAGCCTAGAAGTTATTATATGGTCCCTCAGAAAAGAGTAAGCATGTCCCTTTCAGAATTTTATATAAAAGCTTCTAAATTGGTCTTAGCACAACTACAATGAAAATATTTTCTAACAAATTTACTTCAAAGTTAAGCCTAAAAATAATTTCTTGAGTAAAAAATAGATTTAATTAGATGATTTAAAGATATCAAGTGAGTTAATTCGATATTGACTTCTTCAAAGTAACAAGATGATAAAACTTTGTAGGTATATTCACTACAAATTCTTATGAGGCACAACTCATCCTCTAGGGTAACCTAGAGGGTTTGAAGGCTTATTGTATGCATTAAATACAATCGCAATTCCAGCCAAAGTCAGTTAGAATATTTTTTTATTTGCTAAGTGACTAGTAGTGTGAGGGTATTTGATTAGCATATTTTATTGCATGATATACCTATATTTCAAATAAGTTTCATGTAAATAAAGAATGAATATTATGTTTGTATCCTATTTTACAAGAAAAAAAATAAATAAATAAGAACTCAAATGAGATATCTTAAGAGCAATTGAAGTTCATGATGCGTAAGAAAATCCTAATAAAGCCCAAACAAATCAGAGAAAAAAAAAAACACGATATCTCATCATTAAAAGTATTATAACATGTTTCAAGTAGGAGGATACAAGATAATTTGATTTGATCTAGCTAAAAATCATATAATATTTCTGGTCTTTAAGAATCTAAGGAATTAAATTTGAGTCAAATCAGAATTATAGAATTTAATTTATAATCATTTTAGTGAATCAGTGGTAGGGCGTAAACGTCTTGAAATCTAGTGTAGAATTTTCTAGCCTTGCATCCTATGGCCGAAAGTTAGTTCTTGGGGAACAAGGTTAATCCAAGGTCTCATATTGGTCTCTGTAGTTTATAGATATGGGTAGAGAGTAAGGGTGAGGGATGTGTAAAGTTTTATAAATAATCGTCTAGAGTATAGGAGGTTATTTTTAGAGAAGGTTTTCCAAATATTGTAAAACTTTACTTTTACGATAAAAATAAATTTTCTATTTTTAATTTTTTTTCATGGAGACTCGAAGATATTTGGGTCTACACAAGAGGCTAACCCCTTGCAATATGAGTTTTTAGTTTTTATGTTTTCTTATTAATTATAATTGCATGTTTAGAAAGCTACTTAGATTTAATTCATGCTTTGCTTTACTTGTTTAATTTCATGCTTAATTTTTCTTACTTAATTTAGGAGTAGATTTATTTCCATGCTTAGATAGTTAGTTTAGTTTCTTTCTTTTATTTACTTTTTATAATTAGCTTCTTTTCTTTCTTTTTAGTCCTGCTTTCTTTATTTTCTCATAATTTAGGATTTAATAAAATGTGTGGCTAAAATTCTCAGGATAATTACAATAAGAGAAAATTAGTATAAATTATTAATTAGAATTATAATTGCTTTCTTTTATGCAATAATTTTTGTAGAGATTAATCAATTAAAATAATAGTTGATAGAATATTCTAATTTAACAGGTTATACATTACTTTAGTGGTTTAATAATCCATGCTTGATAGTAGGGTTATTATTTTCAATTGATTATATATGCATAAATTTATTTTTATTTTTAAAATCTATCTTGCTAGTCTATGCTTTCTTTAATTAGATTGATAGTTGTGTTTTTTTATTCTAAATATGAATAAAAAAGAGAAAAGTTTCTAAATCTAATATATAGTTACCTAGTGAAATCTATCTTAGTTTTCTAGTTTACTTCTCTTGGTCTTTTTCATTTTTTAGTCCTTAGTTCTGTTTGTCTTAATGTTTTCTTTTTTTAATCCTTAGTTCTGTTTGTCTTAATGTTTTCTTTTCTTTCTAATTCTTTTATTTTTGCAATTTATTTCTAGTTCTTTAACCTTTCCATTTTCTTTCTCCTTTTTCATTTATTTTTCTTTTTTTTTTTTACTATTTTCTCTTTTTTATTTTGATTTCTATTCCTTCCTCTCTCCCTTTTTCTAGTTCTATTTTCTTTTCTTTATCAAAAATCAAAAATTCTTTTTTGAACACCTTTTTATAAAAAATACCTCTTTTCAAATAACTTTCAAAAAAAGAATTTTTAATTTAAAAACTTTAAAACCCCTCCCTCGTGTCTTGGCTTTTTTCCATAATATAATTTGGTTGTGTGCTTGCACTACACACTATTTCTACTTGACAATTTACCGAGCTAGGAGTATATTATTTGTAACTGATCTATCCTTTACAAAAGCATTTTGCACTTCACTTATAATAACCACCATTAACAGTTGAACTCTAAAAGTGATAACATTCGAAATGACTTTATAAAGAAAGTATTTATGTAAAGTCAACAATAATTTTAGGATATTGAACTTTAGGAATGAGTGTAAGCATAGTAGCATTCAATTAACCAAGCATCTTACTAGAAGAAAAGAATTCCTTGTCTGTAAGAACTCTCTCCTCCCCATTAATATCCCATGTACTTCTAATAAAAAGTAGCTGGAAAGTCATCAAAGAAGGGAGATTTGTCCTTAGATATTGAAAACACTGCATATTGTATCACATCAGCGCTAGCTGGTTGTGCAAGAGAATTTCTATGAGCATCTTGCAAGAAAGGACTAGAATGAATAATATCCTCTCTAGATAACACCAAGTTAGTACTAACAGAACTAGGAAGATTTTTGTAAAATTGAAGAACTTCTTCTATTATAGCTTCAATACCTATCACCCTATGCCCATCATTTGTGTAAAGAATAATAACCTTATTGAAATGGATTTTAGATTTCATGGTTGAGTAAAATAATTGAGCACTTCTATCACCTCCCATGGTCCACTGGATTCTTGCTTTTGGAGCTAAGAAACTAAGTTCTACACTTAATAACCTTGTGTATTTCTGTAAACATATTTTCTTCCTGGCTGTAAAGTCCTGATCTTGCAAATTATGTTGAATAGCCAACTGTATATTGCCTACTTTTATTTTCTCCCTTAAAACTTGCTCACTTATATTACCAAAATTCACCCTATTTAATTCTCTCAAGGATTCTTCAACAGTTTTAGCTTTGAAATAATTCTAAACTTTCTACAATCAAATATCCTCGCATACTCTTTTCACTATATCTATATAATTCTTATAATAGCCAACATTCTGAAAAACCTAAAAGGTTCCTTGCCATATTGAACATCATCCATAATAGAAAGAAGTCCAAGAGAATGAACAGAGCAACCAAGAGCAAGATAATCCACTTGGCTATCATTATGACTAGTAATCCAAAGATCCCTAACAAAATTCCTGTCAATACAAGTCCAAATTCTTTGACCTCCTTCATGTTTATTAGACCAGGTGTAAAAGCTATCGATACTCTTTAAAGGAGTTAGATGACATAAATCTAAACTTTACTAGAAATCTCTAGATGCATATTCACTAATAGGACAACCCCAAGCCTATCATTTGAGCCAAGCACATTGTTAAAATCCCCTAAAACTATCTATTGAATAGTATTCTGAGAACTCAAGCTTTCTAATTCATTCCACAAATATTTCCTTCCTTCCAATATATTTAGGACATAGGCAATAGATGCAACAAACTGAAAGGAACCATCCATAGCTTGTACTAAATAAGATATGCATTGAGAACTCATTGAAAGGCAACAAACATCCTAAATATTTTTATTCCATGGTATCCATATTTTTCCATTGATAGCAGTAGAATAGTTAGATAAGTACCCCCAATCTTTTGCCACTTTATGAAAAGACTCGACAAACCGTGTGAAGCAACAAAACTTTAGAATAACGAAAACACGAGCTGATCTGGAGCTACGCGTTACTTAAGAAAGTCGAAGCGCCCCTCATGTCTCATATACTCAACATGGGATTCAACCATGGGAGCTTGTAGATCTCCTCGTCGGCTTTCCTACACATTTTGAATCGCATGATTTCGAATTCGGACGACGAAAATATGGCGAAAACATACAGGACGCACGAAACAAAGCCCAGAGCCAAAGCTAAGACACCGCAAGTGTCTTGGCCGAGGCCAAGACACCAGAGGTGTCTCGGCTAAGGCCGAGACACCCCAAGTGTCTCGGCTGTGGCCAAGACACCACGGGTGTCCTAGACCAAAAACCTGTTTTACTATTTTTTGAGCTGTTTTTAGATCGTTAACCACCTGGATTTATTCCAACTGATTCGATGTCATCCAAGAACGTGATAAAGTGATTATAACTAAAGATAAGAGTGAATCGGTTGTTCTTATTCAAAAACGGAGGTCCTGAAGCCTATAAATACAGCCTTAAGGCCTTTATTTGCACAGATCTGGAATTCTCAAGTGTCGATGATGCCCTGCTGAATTGAAGACTAAAGGAGCACGAATTTTAGAGAAGAGGAGCTCGTCAGATTTACAGTTCTCGGTTCCTTCCCTTGAGATTGCCCCGTTGCGGTGATCTCGAGAAGAGTGATTATCTTGCTGTTGTTGAGATAATTGCTTCGGTTTCTTGATTCCTTTACGAATCAACGAAGCTTCGGATCGATCTGATTGTTTGGTAGTCCACGGATATCAACTTTCCCATCACAGGCCAAGATCCCATGCAAGCAGCGGAGCATAAACGTCCGTTGCGTTTGTTGAAAAGAAAGTTGTAATTTTTGTTAAAAGTCTTATAAAAAGACTATTTCTTTGAGTTTGTTGTAAACGTTTGAAGTTGAAATGAACTCATCAATGAAATCGACTTTCTCCCCCAAACAAGCTGGAGATCACAGTAGGAGCCAACAGCCTTGTTGCTAAGGCTATTGTACCGCAGCCGACGATCAAAATTGCCGTGAACGAAGAGGTTGAATACAAAATTCCACCAGCAGAAGTTCGAGGAGTACGTCTCCTCCTCCTCCTCCAGATCCGCCTCTCTTCGCAAGTGCAGGAAGGCCTCCTTCTCCTGGATGATCCATTGTTCTTCAGATCTGAATACCTAAGAAAGCGATCTCCCAGCTACCGCTACTGCAGTTTCACCTCGCAACGGTCCGTTGGCATCCGATGAAGCCAGAGCCGCAGATCCGGACACCTTATCAAAGATGGCTTGTCAGAGGCACTGCCAATGTCTCGCCCGCCAATTGGCTAAGGCTTTAGAGCAAGTGAACGGACTCCACTACCAAGCAGATCTAGAGTTCAGAAAGCCCCAAGTGGCTAAGCCGTCGTCACAACAAGCATCAGGGTCCTCCTCCCAACCGTCAACTAACAAATGAGTTTGTGTCAAACGAACCTGTTCTACTCTCGAGGAGTGTATCCAAAAATGTCGCACACTACTTGCGCATATACGTATTCTCACACAAGAAGCACAGAAATTGCAGTAGGAGGAGATGGTTAAGAAACCACAAAGATCTAAGTAGGTTTGGGTGTTGAAGGCTAAAACAACACCTCTACCCGACAAGAGACACCAGTCGTGTCTCTCGCTCGATTCCAGATCTGAGGCTGTTTCCCAGCCTTCGTCAACTTCAGATCCCACTCCTATTGCTCCCACACCTCCGGTGAAGCCCTAAAATAGCATGGATCTCTCCAAATCTAGAATTCTATTGAAGGATCGTTTGGGTCCTCTACATGAAGATCGAGACAAATTTGTGGTCAAAGAACACTTGGGAATGGTGAATGAACCCCGAGCAACTCACCGAGATGGGGGTTGTACTCGCCCATGCAATAAGTCTGAGCCTTCTCGTAAGGAGAAAACTCCTATAACTGGCCATCTTGGACTGCATGTCGAAGTCTAAGAGCCCGTTGAGGCCCCATGCTCAAGAAGGCGTAGCTCAAAACGTGCGACTCTTGAGAGTGCCAACAAGGCGACAAAAATCCTTAGAAGGAAATGTGTTCGTTAGACAACGACTTTATACCTGAGAAGTCATGCCAACACACGATAGATTACTCCGGTCATCATGCCGAGGAGTTGTACTATCAGGATGGGGGTACAAATAGATCTCGAAAGAGAGATACCCGGGAGACGAACTTTTATTGTCCGTGCGTCAAACTTATCAGGGTAGTATTATCAGCGTGTAGCTGCCCCAAGACCGCTCCATAGAGGGTCTCAGTATTCGAAAGGATCTACCCTGAAGCATCAAAAACTAAGCCAAGGCATTTCCGCAAGAAACGATCATCCCTTCAAGATGACGAACCTCCAGAAGTCACAATTAGTATGGCTGATAAGGGAAAGTCGGCTCGACCTTCTAGTTCTGACCCCCTCATATCGCATTGTCTAACCCAATTGCGATTGGGAAGTATTAGACAAAGGGATTATCAGAGGATGATTAGAGGGCTATCCTCGAAGGATGAAGCATCAGATGCCAACTCTGCAGTCGCTTTCAACAAAATGGCATCCAGCCTAGGACAATCCCACGAAGTGTTTATGGTTAACACTGAGGAAGTAGCTAAAATGGTTGAGGAGGCTCTAGCCAAGCAGAAAGAAGCATTCAAAATTAAAATGGAAATGGCTATGCAGGAGATGAGACAAATGCACGACCAACAAATCCGAGCTTTGTTGAATCAGCTAGGTGAATCCAGTCGTCGCAACAATGTTAGCCAAGCAGCTAGCGATTCAGACGTGGATGAATAAATCAATACTAAAACCCTCCCATTGACCAAAACACTGGGGGTGGCTCTACTGAGAATAAAAATACCGGGGGTGGTCTCACCAATGATAATAATACTGGGGGTGGCCCCATTGTTCCTCCTTGAAATCGATCAAAGAAGGATGCAGACGAGGATGTGAAGATGAAAGTCCTCAAGAGCAAAATCAATACTCTGATGTTTGCTCGAGAGGTGAAGAAGTCTGGTATTTCGTGTCCTTACCCAAGAGAGTGGAAATCAATTCCATATCCGGCTAAGTTCAACCTGATCAACTTCATGCCGTTTGACGGGAAGGGCTCACCCACTCAGCATCTGATTTATTTCAAGTCCTACTTAGGGGTGATCTCTAGCAACGAGCCTTTCATAGTTCAGTCATTTGTTGGTACCCTTCGTGGGTCTACCTTCGACTGGAACTGCTGTCTCAAGCCAGGAAGTATCAATAGCTGAGACGATCTGGAGAACTTGTTTCTCGGCAATTTCTTTGATGATGAAGCCGAGATATCAATCAGGTCACTCTTTGAGGAGAAACAAGAAGACGAAGAGACGGTCGACGACTTCATCAAGCGCTTCTAAAATAAGGTGATGAATTGTCAAGATCCAGTCACAGAGGACTTCATCCTCCAAACCTGTGACAACAACCTCTCTTTGGACGTGTTGGAAGTTATAAGAGTAGCAGCGTCCAACACCTGGAAGAGTTGAAAGTGTACGGGGAGTAGGCTGAACGCTTCCTTAGAAGGAAGAAAGCCGAAAAAAGCCAACCAACGGCTAACCCTCCAAACTCAAGCTTCGTCTCCCATGGTAAGGGGAAGGCACCTGCTATTAACGCTAATCAGACGTCATAATAGCAATCTCGGAGATAGCAAAAGACTTCGGATCTAAAAATCCAAAAAGAGTACTCCTTCAAGGATGAAGACGTTCCAGCCATCTTTAAATCCCTCCTTAAGAGTAACAAGATCAGGCTACCACCTATCGCAAATCAGGAGAAAGCTGACCATACTACAGATCCAATGTACTGTGCGTACCATAGGAGGATCCTTCATCCTACCAAAGCTTGCTTCGCTCTCAAGAATAGTATCCAAAACTTGGTTGAAGCCGGCGTCATAACGCTGGGATAAGCTGAATGAGAACGGCAACACTCCGAAGAGTATATGAGTATAAACTACTTCTCAATCCTCTAATAGGTATATGAGGTTAAACTGCTCCCTGTATACTCCACCAGTTATATGAGTCTAAACTATTTCCTTTCTTTCATAGGAAGTTCCTGGAGAGTACCATGCGTGGTATTCTTAAGGATAACCCGGTCATCAACCTAAGTACAATGTTTAACACAGTTTCACGAAGGAAGCTGTGGGTGGATGATTCATGTAATGGGAAGTTCCCAGAAGAATGTTACATGTAATATTCTTAAGGATAACCCAGTCGTTACAAACAAGTGATAAACACTAAACTCTCGTTGTTAAAGTCCTGACATAGCACTGGAAATTTTAATTCGAACGGTCTATTGCGATTGTCAAATTCCCTTCGTGTTAAGGTCTCGTCATTTGATATTGAAAACCCCCACTGAGTAATTGGTACAAGTTAACACTCCCACTATGATTTGTACTCCCACTCCCACTGTCTACTTGGTCAAACTTTCCTATAGTTAGGGCCACGACCAAAATCCCCTCTCGATTCCTCCAATGAACGAGAGGTCTACGAATTAAGTGATCAAACCTTCCTATAGTTAGGATTATCTCAAACCTCCCACTCGGTCAAACCTTCCTATAGTTAGGGCCAAAACCAAAATCCCCTCTCGATTTCCTCCATGAACGAGAGGTCTACTTTCAAATCAAGTGATCAAACCTTCATACAGTTAGGGTCGCCTCAAACTCCCACTTGGTCAAACCTTCCTATAGTTAGGGCCAAAACCATAATTCACTCTCGATAAACGAGAAATTTATTTTTAGTACGATAATCAAACCTTCCGATAGTTAGGATTATCCAAATCTTTTCGATTCTCGGAGTGAAGATCCCACTCTTAGTTTCACTCTTCAGATTCCCAAAGTAGAGATCCCATTTTGAGTTTCCTTTGCAACTGGAGATAGAATATAAAATTATTCTTCTTTAGCTTTGGAAGATAGAATATAAAATTCTTCCTCTCCTGTATTTAGGTTCGTCTTTGCCCCAAGAGAAGACATAATCTTTCAACATTATAACTCCTAAAATCCGTGCTTCACACGCATGAGGAATTTTATGTTGGCCCTATAGTTTTGATGATGATTTGTCAAATAATTTATCGCTAATCTATTCTCTAGTTTTTATTGTTTTGTTTTTCTCTTTACAGGTAATTCAACACACGACAATCAAGCGAAAGATTCAAGTTCATGTGTGTGCATTCACCTAGGTATAAGTTTAGTTTGCTTACATATATCGTATTTCTATATTTAAGCTCAATATATGTACACTTAACACAGTTTTGACATCTTTCTATCATATAAATGATTTTTCATCAAACTTTGTTACTACAGCTTTTAGTTCATGTTTACATCTATCTCATACCTCATTATATATATATAATGTATGCATGATACATATATATGTGTTTACAAGTCATATCTTAATTTTCATGTTCACAAAAAACTGGTTTTCTGAACACTTTTCAAAAACAGGGAGTTTTCACAAACGAAAATTGATTTTCCAAAAATTCCTTTTCAAACATGTTTATTTCATCATTTAGAAACTTTCCCTAAAGTTTTACTATTTTTGGAATTGATTTGATATTTTTAATGTATTTTCAAAATCAGTTCAAAACTTATCATATGCCATGTATCAGTTTGCGGTCGACCGTCACGGTCGACCGCCAGCAGCAAACTTTCCCAGTATGGATCTTATGTGCTCGCGGTTGACCGTGACGGTCGACCGTGAATCCATCCAGAGACTTTCGCGGTCGACCGTCGTGGTCGATTGCCATCTTTCAAACCCTATTCTCAGCCTTTTTTGTGCCTCGCGGTCGACCGCGAGATTTCCACGGTTGACCGCCGATCTCATCATTGCCTTTTAACGGCTATTTTTTGCAACGGTTGTCTGAGACTATTTCGATCTTTTCAAGTTGGTTTTGGCCGATATTTTGAGTGGGTATAAATACCCCATTGCTGTTCTCTTTTAAATAACTAAGTTTTGTTTTAACAAAATCTTAAGTGTGTTTAAAAAGCTGTTTAAGTTGTTTCTAATCATCCGTTTTAAAAGAAGTCTGCTACAACAAGAAGAGGCCTTTCATTTCAACTGAGGATCCTATCCTCATCATCCTCTACTGCTCTTTTTGTTTATTGAGAAGTTTTCCTAACTCATCTTTTCATATAGCTTATAATTTTATTTTCATATCTTAGCTATATTTATTGAGTTACATATTTTTTATTCACTGTTATCACACACACTGTATTGAGCTTAATATTCCATACTATATATTGTGGGTTGTGGAGTGTGATTTAGTGAGTGTGAGCTTCATTTGCATTCTCATTTGTTGTTAAGAACAAACCATTGTATTTAATCTTTATTTGTGAGTATCACTTGTAATACACTTGTACACTGAGATAAGTGTGAGGCGAGAGACGGGATCGAATCCAATAAGAGTGGCGTCGGTTGACGAACCTAGGGAAAGGTTGCATCCGAGCACTTGAGGAGGAGGACACGGGCTAGGTTCCTACACTTAATGTGTAAAGTGTGATTGCATAGTGTTTGTTGTGTGAAAGTTTTCGGTAAGCTCATAAACCGAGTGTGTAGAAGTTCCGGCTTTCAAACCGGATTGTGATAGTGGAGATCTCCTCGAGGTGAGGAGCGGGGACGTAGGTCGTGGTGATGGAACCTCATAAACATATCGTTTGTCTGTGTTTTGCTTAGCGTACTTTTATTTGTGCTTATTCATATCATTCTTGCTCATATCTATCTTATATCATTTTTGCAAGAACAAATTAATCAATATAATTTTAATTGGCATTTAATCGGGATTAGATAAGCATAAGACCCTAATCACCCCCCTCTAGGGTCTAACAATTGATATCAGAGCTTGGTGCTCTTTGATTTAAAGACTAATCGCCTTGAGTTAAAGATCCAAGTTATCGTTTCTGTGCTAATCTAGTGTTGATTACTTTTTGCTTCTTGCATATAATCATTATGGATATGTATGATGCATCTAGTCTAGGTTATGTTATTAATGTTACCTCTCGTTTGGATATTTTCCCTATGTTCAATGGCGTGTTAGATTCAAACTTTTTGTTCAATCTAAACAAATCGATTTATGGGAAATTATTGAGAATGCTTATATTGCTCCGATTTTGGAAAAATCCAAATGGAGTGAAAATGATAAAAGATTGTTTAATATGAACAAGCTTTTGTTAGAATATTTGCTTAACGCTTTTCACTCTTCTTTTTCTAACAAATTTGCTAATTTTAATAGTGTTTACGCCTTATGGAAATTTATTAAAGCACACGAAGGAGACTTGGAGGCCATTCAACAAGCGTTAGAAAATCCCATTTTGAGTTCTAAAGAAGCCTCATCTCCATGTACACTACCACTAGGTGATAACCCTAGTGAGGTATGCGAGTTTGATAACGATGATATTATTACTTTTGATGAGCTTGCTCTTGAGTTTGAAAAATTACACAATTGCTATATTGATGTAAAGAGTAAGTATGTGAATATGAAATCCACTTATGAAACACTAGCCACTAAGTTTAACTTTATTGCAAATGAAAATATAATTCTTAAAGAATGCAATGAAAATTTGAGAATTAAAAATGCTAGTTTGTTTCATGAAAAATGTGATGCCATGTTAGAAGTAGATAAGTCAAAATCTATTATAAAAAAATCTTGTTTATCCTACTTCTAGTAGCAATGCTTGTATGCACAATGATGAGTTGAATCAAATGAGAACACATATATCTACCTTAGATTTAACACTAAACACTTATATTGCTAATAATAAAAAGCTTATGGACTTGTGTGCAAAATACAATGTTAATTCTTCTAAGAAACCTATTCACTATGCACACATGTATGACAAAATTCAAAAATGTTCTATTTGCGGTCTTAAAGGTCATTTAGCCTAATTTTGTCATAATGCATAAAAATTGACAAGCCTATTCAGGATTGTGCATCCCATTAATTTTCTTCATCACATAAACATGTACACACACATAGTATAAATCATAAACATGCTCATGTGTATAAATGTGATTATTGTGATCGTTTTGGTCATTTGGCCATGTTTTGTTTCGATTTGAAAAGAAATTCTCGTTTGCAAAATAATTACAAAGAAAAATCTATTTTTGCAAATGAACCACGTGCATTTCATTTCGGTTAACGCAAACCATTCAAACCTCTACATTGCACAAATTGCAATCGTATGGGTCATGTTTACAATTTGTGCTTTGATCGTATCAATGCACAAAATACGCCTAAACGGGTTCATAACACTAGGACCTTGGATTTACATGATCGGGGTCATGTCCTAAATTTTAGTGGTACCAAAATAATTTGGGTACCAAAATGAATTTTGTAACTATCATTGTGGTTTTTTTTGTTTTATAGTTGTTTTTGAGTTTTAATGGTGATTTATTTTTTATTAAGCTAAAATAAGATATTTTCGTGACTTGATAGCTAAAAGAGTTTTATACATATAAAATATCTCTTAAAAACAAAATTTTATTAAGGACCAAAATGTAAACTTTCACAAAATCCTGACTTTTCATTACCTGTGCTTTTTCTTCTCTCGCGATCGACCTCCACGGTCAACCGTCGATGTTTCTGGAAGTTGTTACGGTCGACCGCCACGGTCGACCATAAGAAATTTTTGTGGTTCTGTTCATTTCGTTATTGGGTTTCGGTTTCAATTGATAAATTTTTTTGGACCCGACTCATTCTCTATCATTGATCTCAATTCATTTCAAATCTGGTCCATCCCTTCCTCTCCTCTTTTGATCCGACCCTCTTTCACTTCCCCCCAAATTAGATTTTTCCCCAAAATTCCTAGTTCTTCCGACGGTCGCCCGTAGCTCCTCTTTGGTCGACCGCGACCATCTCTTCATCAATTTCAAGTTGGAAATTGATTGGGTAATCTCTTCTCTCATCTTTTGATTTCTTTTCCTGCTCTAGAGTTTCAATCTTTTAATTCTAGCGTTTTTAATTTCTGTCTAAATTCATATCTATTCAAACCCTAATTGTCTGTCACAATGCCTCCTAAGAAGAGATCTAAGCCTGAGTCTGGTTCCTCATCTTCCATTGCCTCTAACTATGAGTATTATCTTCTGTTCAAACCCCTGATTAAGAAATATAGGGAACTGTGTTAACTGAAAATCCTGCCTAGTAGATATATCAAATACGAGGAATTAGTCTTGTATGATATTCATAATATTCTGTATGCTGTTGGTTTGCATAAACTGCTAGATGTAGAATGTAAAGTTCTTCATTACCCATTCCTTGTCTATTTATTTTATGCAAATCTGTCTGTCACCACTTTTGCTGATGGCATTCAAACCATCACCACATCTGTTAAAAATATTCATATCTCATTTTCTGCCGACGAGCTTGCGGGAATCCTTAAGATCCCGTCAAGTGACGTTGAGCTCATGTCTATCGAACACACCGATCAGGGTGTGAACGATTTTATGTTTAAGCCCGGTTGCACCTACCCTATGAACAACAAATCACTTAATCCTACTGCTAAACTCATTGCTCGTATTGTTGCTCAAAATCTCATTCCCAAAACCGGCAGCTTTGATCATTTTACCCCGGATAAGGTTAATGTTGTTTATACCATATTTGCCAAAATAAAAGTGAATTGGGCAAATGTTTTTCTTAAGAACATGGCATGCAAGCATTATAAATTTCTTCCCTTTGGTATTTCATCACCCTCATTCTCCAACACTTCGATGTTGCTCTTACCAATGAACCCAAAGTTGATCCGGGTAAGGAATACTTTGATAGAGTCTCTCTTTCTCGTATGCAAATTTCTGACTCCTTATCTGATCCTGCTAAGCCATCATCTTTCCGTTCTCGGTCCAGAGCTTCTACCTCCTCCACTTCTGATATCTGTGCCTGATTGGATCGTCTTGAGACTCAGGTCTCAAGTATTCAGAAGGACGTTAGGACCATTCTCAGTTATCAGCATCAGTCTCTTGGGATTCCGGATCCCTCTTCCAGCTCTGACTATGATTCAGATAAGGGCTCTGAAGGAGGATCTGCTTCTGGCTCTGGTTCGGGATCTGGCTCTGGCCCTGCTTCTGATGTTGGTGGTGATTGACTTGTTGATTATTGAATTTTATGCTTATGGTTATGTTTATGTTTTGGTGAACGAAAACTTAATACTTATGTTTTGTTTTGAGTTGTAATAACTCTATGGTTTGTGTGGAAAACAATGTAGTTTTGTGACACTAATTCGATTTATTGTGATTATGTTAGTTTATCATTTCTATGAATAATGTATGGTAAAAACAATATTTATGCTTTGTTTTGTGAAAACAAATATGTGGTATTGTGAAAACATGTTGTTAATGATGCTTTATGCTTGGTTTGGACTTTAAATTTCAAATGTTTATGGCTGTGTATGAATGGTTATGATTATTTAGCTCCTATATATGATCTTTATATGTCATTTATGCAAATTAACAGGGGAAGCTTTTGGCCATACACTTGGTTATTATCTGTGCTTATATGCAGGGGGAGCGTTGCTCCTAGTTTCTATTTTTTTTTCTTCCCTTTTTGATGTTGTCAAAGGGGGAGAAAATCTTAATGTTGATGTTTAGTTGTTGATGAATATGAAATGATGTATTGGTTTATTTTGGATTAGCTATATGACTTTCATATCATTAAATAAATTGTTTGCCATCATTAAAAAGAGGGAGATTGTTGGTCCTATAGTTTTGATGATGATTTGTCAAATAATTTATCGCTAATCTATTCTCTAGTTTTTGTTATTTTGTTTTTCTCTTTACAGGTAATTCAACACACGACAATCAAGCGTTAAAGATTCAAGTTCATGTGTGTGCATTCACCTAGGTATAAGTTTAGCTTGCTTATATATCGTATGTCTATATTTAAGCTCAATATATGTACACTTAACACAATTTTGACATCTTTCTATCATATAAATGATTTTTTATCAAACTTTGTTACTACAGCTTTTAGTTCATGTTTACATCTGTCTCATACCTCATTATATATATAATGTATTCATGATATATATATATATGTTTACAAGTCATATCTCAATTTTCACATTCACGAAAAACAGGTTTTCTGAACACTTTTCAAAAACAGAGAGTTTTCATAAACAAAAATTGATTTTCCAAAAATTCCTTTTCAACCATGTTTATTTCATCTCCTTTTCAACCATGTTTATTTCATCATTTAGAAACTTTTCCCAAAGTTTTACTATTTTTGGAATTGATTTGATATTTTTAATGTATTTTTAAAATCAGCCCAAAACCTATCATATGTCATGTATCAGTTTGCGGTCGACCGCCACGGTCGATCGCCAGCAGCAAACTTTCTTAGTATGGCTTTTATGTGCTCGTGGTCGACCGTGACGGTCGACCGTAAATCCATCTAGAGACTTTCGCGGTCGATCGTCGCGGTCGACCGCCAGCTTTCAAACACTATTCTCAGCCTTTTTTGTGCCTCGCGGTCGACCGCGAGATTTCCACGGTCGACCGCCGATCTCATCATTGCCTTTTAACGGCTATTATATGCAACGGCTGTTTGAGGCTATTTTGGTCTTTTCAAGTTGGTTTTGGTTGATATTTTGAGTGGGTATAAATACCTCATTACTCTTCTCTTTCAAATAACTAAGTTTTGTTTTAACAAACTCTTAAGTGTGTTTAAAAAGCTGTTTAAGCTATTTCTAATCATCCGTTTTAAAAGAAGTCTGCTACAACAAGAAGAGGCTTTCATTTCAACTGAGGATCCTATCCTCATCATCCTCTACTGTTCTTCTTGTTTATTGAGAAGTTTTCCTAACTCATCTTTTCATATATCTTATAATTTTATTTTCATATCTTAGCTATATTTATTGAGGTACATATTTTCCATTCACTGTTATCACACACACTGTATTGAGCTTAATATTCCATACTATATATTGTAGGTTGTGGAGTGTGATTTAGTGAGTGTGAGCTTTATTTGCGTTCTCATTTGTTGTTGAGAACAAACCATTGTATTTAATCTTTATTTGTGAGTATCACTTGTAATACACTTGTACACCGAGAGAAGTGTGAGGCGAGAGACGGGGTCGAATCCAATAGGAGTGGCGTCGGTTGACGACCCTAGGGAGAGGTTGCATCCGAGTACTTGAGGAGGAGGACACGGGCTAGGTTCCTATACTTAGTGTGTAAAGTGTGAATGCATAGTGTTTGTTGTGTGAGAGTTTTCGGTAAGCTTATAAACCGAGTGCGTAGAAGTTCCGGCTTCTAAACCGGATTATGATAGTGGAGATCTCCTCGAGGTGAGGAGCGGGGACGTAGGTCGTGGTGACCGAACCTCATAAACATATCGTTTGTCTGCGTTTTGCTTAGCGTACTTTTATTTGTGCTTATTCATATCATTCTTGCTTATATCTATCTTATATCATTTTTGCAAGAACAAATTAATCAATATAATTTTAATTAGCATTTAATCGGGATTAGATTAGCATAAGACCCTAATCAACCCCCTCTAGGGTCTAACATTTTATCCTGAATCCTAAGTAGGGATAAGTCAACGCCTAACATGCGTTATCGGTTTAGTCTTTCACCGATTGAAAAAGACACCAGAACCCGAGTCTGGAGTCTTTTATCCCGAAGCCTAAGTAGAGATAAGTCAACGCCTAACGCGTGTTGCCGGTTAATCTTTTGCCACAAAAAGGACAAAAGCCAACATATTCAATATTATGGCAGGTTGTTATTCATAACGCTAAAATTTGTGCCTTACACGCGTGGGGAACTTTATCTCGACTCCTAAATAGAGATAAGCCTACGTCTAACACGTGTTGCTGGTTTAGTCTTTCACCGATTGTAAAAGACACCAAAATTCGAGTCTGGGGACTTTTATCCCGAATCCTAAGTAGGGATAAGTCAGTACCTAACACGCGTTGTCGGGTAGTCTATTTTCGTGAAAAAGATGAAGTCTACGTATTTAATATCGTAGCACTAAAAGAGTTAACTCTTTTAGAATAACGTTACGTGCAGAATAGATTTAAACAATCTGTACGTTAGCCCGACTCAAATGGTAGTCATAAGGGCTAATCAAACTCGTTGATGGTTGAGAATTTACAAAAAATTCTATAAATGCGATAGTCATTGATGAACCAACTCCATTAATTGGTCTCGTGACTCAATGATCCAATAACTTCAGGATAAGATCCAGTCATACAGATGAATCAGCCTTAACAGTTAGTCTTGCAGCCCTAACATTTGGGACCGTTACGCTCTAATGCCTTAAGAGCATAAACTGTGTAGACACCAGTCAACGCGTTGCGACGAAAGTCAACGCCGATCGATACAAAACCCTAAGGTCAATGCCGGTCAACGCGTAGTCCTAGGTCAACACCAGTCAACACATTGTAAGAAAAGTTAATGCCGGTCACTGTATTGTGACGGAGATAATCAGTTTAAAGTCAACGAGCCAAAACTAACTTACCAAGTTCGATTTGAAACTTCGATGACGGCCAGACAATAAACACAGTTCCGGAAGAACTTCAGCTATTTATCAAAATAGACTAAAAATCAAAGAAGTTAAGAATCAAAGTCAACTATAGGTCCTTTCACACCGACTGAAGGTTGTACCAATCGCATCCAAAGTATTTCAGGCTTTTCTATAAAAGAAATAAGACTAAAACACTTTGGAGGGGGTATCTGTAGGCGTCTAAAAATGCCTATAGGTTCCCGCATGCAGTTCGAGACAGAGAGAAGATGATGAATATAACTATCCAAGTCATAGAAGCTTATTTTACATCGACAAGTACATGATGTGAGTCGACGAACCGTGTGAAGCAACGGAACTTAAGAATAACGAAAACACAAACTGATCAGGAGCTACACGTTGCTTACGAAAGATGAAGCGCCTTATATGTCTCGTCTACTTCACATGTGATTCAACCATGGGATCTTATAGATCTCCTCGTCGGCTTTCCTATACATTTTAGATCGCACGATTTCGAGTTCAGACGACGAAAATACGGTGAAAATGGACGGGACGCACGAAACAAAGCCCAAAACCAAAGCTAAGACACCGCAAGTATCTTGGCCAAGGCCAAGACACCAGAGGTGTCTCGGCCTTGGCTGAGACACACTAGGTGTCTTGCCCGAGACACCCGAGGTGTCTTGGCTGTGGCCGAGACACCGCGGGTGACCCCAAAAACCTGTTTTGCTATTTTTTGAGTTGTTTTTCGATTGTTAACCACCTAGATTTGTTTTAACTAATCTGATGTCATCTAAGAACATGATAAAGTGGTTATAACTGAAGATAAGAGTGAATCGGTTGTTCTTATCCAAAAACGGAGGTCTTGAAACCTATAAATATAGCCCTAGGGCCTTTATTTGCACAAATCTGGAATTCTTGAGCATCGGCAAAGCCCTGCTAAATTGAAGACTGAAGGAGCACAAATTTCAGAGGAGAGGAGCTCGTCAGATCTATAGTTCCCGGTTCCTTCCCTTGAGTTTGCCCCATTACGATGATCTTGAGAAGAGTGATTATCTCGCTGTTGCCGAGATAATTGCTTTGGTTTCTTGATTCCTTCTCGAATCAACAAAGCTCTAGATCAATCTAATCGTTTAGTAGTCCACGGATATCAACATCCCCGTCATAGGCCAAGATCCCACGCAAGCAGCGGAGGTTAAACGTCCGTTACGTTTGTTAAAAAGAAAGTTGTAATATTTGTTGAAAGTCTTATAAAAAGACTTTTCTTTGAGTTTGTTGTAAACGTTTGAAGTTGTAAATGAACTCATCAATGGAATCGACTTTCTCCCTAAACAGCACTCACTGCTTCTTGTTTGTTTTCTCCTATATGTTTCAGTTGAATGACCCACAACATTACAATATTCATACCATCTAGGCTTCAATTCGTATACTATTCTCTATAAAAAAATTCTTCATTAGGGACCTCTTTAGTAACATTACAAAGAAGATGAGAACGTAAATTAGCTTTAATAAGATCCCTAGCATACATTAGATGTTGTCTTTTTGTAGTCAACTTATCAGTAGTAATAGCCTTATAAACAAGACTAGCAATTTACTTATTCCCTTTCAATGCTACAAGTCTAATGTCAAATTAGGCAATTGAATTCACATGGGATACAAGCCATTGTCAAAATTTCCAACACTCATGTCACTGCTCCATAGCCTCAACAATAAAAGATCAATCTTCAAAAAACTAAGGATTGAATTCAATAATTAGATTGCTTTCCTCCACATTGTTGAACTTAAACAAGAAGACCTTAGTTTTGAGGAAACGTAATGTAGATTTAACCAAAAATTTCCAAACTTTCTAAATATATGACTCTATAGCTTTACACCTAATATTTTTTGGCCAATAAAACTACCAACAAATGCAAATTTCCATTGATCATTACCTTCATAGCATCCTCGGCATCTATGAAATAGTATCAACTATATGAGAAAGAATATGTTCAAGATTAAGCCCCTTACCAGCTTTTCTATTATTTGAAAACAAACCAATCCAACTCATTTTGCCATACTCTCCATGAATAGGATCACTTATAGAAATCTCTTTTTGAAATATCTCTTTCTCGATATTAACTTTCGGAGCCTAACACAGCGCGGAAGTAAGAAAATCAGAATCTACTAAGGGGTGCTCTTTGAATCCATAAAGAACTATCCAAGAATTCACAAAAACTTTGAATACACCAAGAAAATAAAATAAAGAAGAATTATACTGATAAAAAATTATCTAATAATTTTAGAGTTATGTGTCTATTCTTAAATAGAAAAAAACTAGACTCTTCATAAGACTAGAATTACAAAAAAGTAGAAAATATCAAATCCTATCCTAAAAAGACTCCATATAATAGAGGAAACAAGTCGGTCCAATATGAATCAAATTTGAATTTATTTTCTAATCTAAATAGACTCAAAGTATGTAACATGCTACTTCTCATATTCTAGTACCGAAAATATCATAAAAATCTTCTTTAAATTATTCATAACATTTGCTTTTAAAGAAGAAAATACTCGGCCATACTTCATACATAAATTTTTCGTCTCCTTTGCCTTGAGCCCACCACCAAGCAATTTACACATATCATCAATTTACACATATCACACAACACCTCATCGATATAGTTGTGGTCGATAGAAAAAGGTATCCAACATACCTCATCAGTTTGTACATCACTGCCCTTGCAAATCCTGATGATCTTATAGAGAGTAGAGTATTTCTTTGTCTTCAAACCTAACTTCTCCACTATACATCGAGAGATAAGATTCTTGATACTGTTGTTATTAATGATAACATCACAATTCTTCTGCATCATGGTTCATCTCGTGCCAAAGATATCGTGCTTTCTAGGTGCTTCTACTTTAAGGTATTGCATAGGGGTGGGTTGGGGTTTCTTAATCTCTTTATAGCCATGTGAAGTTGGATATTGATTGAGCATATAATAGTGGTTAGGGAGGAAATGGGCTTTCAACAATTCCTTCATCTTCGCCCATGATCAGATTTTTTTACTACTATTGATGAGCACATTCCTCACATAAAGATTGCTACCAAAAAGCTACTTTACTCATATATATATATATATATATATATATATATATATATATATATATCCCATTTGAGTAGTCTCAATGATCATGATTTCAGCAAGGGCGTCATTTTCATTGATGTTGCCATTGAATTATTCTTGCAGAGTCCAAGCACGTCTTTGGCGACCATTAACATGATCTCGAACTCGTCCCGGATTCAGACGCTCTATTGCCAATGCATGTCGACCTAAATGAGTCTTAATCTGATTTTGGGTAATAGGTGCTTCATCGCCTACAATCAAATCAGAAATAGGGCTCTAATACTAACTAATGCAGCGTGGAAATAGAAGCCCTTGGTGATACAAGTCGTTGTACGAGCACCTTTGATTGCGGAATTATCAAAGGTGGGTTTTGACAAGAAAACAACAAACACAAGAACAGTTCAATTTAGCGAAGGAAAATACCTTCTTCCGCATGTGTATTATCATGAAGGTCTTCAATCAAGAAGATCTTCAACTTGATTTGCATAGGCTTCATACCACAAAATCTCTCTCTCACAATCTCTCTAGAATAGAGAACAACTTTGCTATCCTCACTAAACTTTTTTCTCATGTTTAGAAACCCTAAATAATCCCTATTTATTTGTTAAACAACGTGGATGGAAAAATCATAAATACCCTATTGGGACCTTTTGTTTTAATGATGATTAACAAACAATTTATAACTAATGTTGTTTGTCTAGTGTTTGTATTTTATTTTTATTCTAGGTAAATAATATGTTGGAGGATGGATGGAATCGGGCATTCACGATCATATCCAATGGAGGTTGGCAGAATTATGGTATGAAGCCTATGCAAATCAAGTTGAAGATCCAAGTTCAAGCTTCATCCGCATGTTTACCAAGTAGAGCTCATTGAAGACCTTCATCAAGCTTGGGTATATAGTTTATAGTGTTTATAGTATAGGTTTATACTTGTGTGTTAATATTTTAAGCACATATTATTCACACACACGTATTTGTTGATTTTATCAAAATATAGGTGTTTTTGATAAAATATTATTTTATTAGTTTATAGACTTCAACGTTACTTTATAAATAGTTTATCAAGTCTATAAAAACATTTCACAAAGTTTTAAAAGTTTGTTAAGTCAAATGTCAAAAATATGTATGTTTAGTTTTCATGTTTTTAAACATATTTAAAACATGAAGAGTTTTCACATTTAGGAGGTGATTTTTGAAAACCAGTTTTTGTAACATGTGTATTATCATGTCTATAATCATTTCCCAAAGTTTTATATTTTTTAGAATTTATTTATAATTTTTAAAAGTAGTTTAAAAATAAGATTTCTGTTTTAAACAGGCTGTATACTTGTTATCAGTCAACTGGTCAGTCGACTGATGCAATCAATCGACTGATCAGTCAACTGATGGAAGTACCTATAGTTGACAAAAGTTTCTATTTTGTTTTGGTCGAATGACCAGTCGACTGATGGTTCATCAGTCGATTGATAAAGGTCGTTAGTCGAATGATGAGCTGAAAAATGCCTCTAACGGTCAGCTCATCAGTCAACTGATGAAAGCCATCAGTTGATTGATAGTGTAACGGCTAGTTTTTTCAGCCTTTTATAGATTGGTTTTTTGGTCTTTTTGGCTGGTTTTCTCTTGACTTTAGGGTTCCTATAAATACCCCCACACATCCTCAGTTTTATTAATCAAGAGAATTGTTTAAAACAAGTTTAAGTTTATTTTAGTGTTTGTTTCAAGTTTAGTTTGTGAAGCAATTTTCACAAGAGCAAAGAGGAGATCATCCTTTGGTGTTTGAGCATTCACTCTTCTCCCTCTCTCTTGTTATCTGATACGAGTTGCCATGCGAGCAGCTTTGATCATGGAATTATCAAAGGTGGGTTGAGGAGAAAAACAATAAGAACACAAGAATAACTCAGGTTTTGGACGAAGGAAAATACCTTCTCTAGATTATGAGTATGCATTTTACAATCTCTCACAATCTCAATCTAGAATTGAAGAACAAGCTCTCCAAATCTCAATTATAATCTAATCTCTCTTGATTAAACTCTTTGATTCAAGATGATGTTTAGAAACCCTAAACAACCCTTTATATAGGTGTACAAACGTGGATGGCAATTTGGTAAATAACCAAGCCCAAAACAAATAGGAAAACGTGTAAATATAGTCCTTAACGAATTTGGAAAGCTCCGATGAGTCGACTCATGAACAATTATGAGTCGACTCATGACCTCATATGAGTCGACTCATAACTGATGAGTCGACTGGTCAGAGACTTTTGCTAACATGGCTTGATTTCGTGAGTCGACTCATGACAGTCATGAGTCGACTCAACCTGATGAGTCGACTCATGTACATGTATGAGTCGACTCACGAGCTAAAAACTAGATTCTTCGAATCTGCTGCTCGTCGTCTCGTTCCACGCTTCTTCCTGTGTTCTACTGTACTATTTTACACCCCTATTATCATGCTATTATGAGAATAATCTATCCTCAAGCTCCCATGAGGATCGTTAAGTTCCGAAGAGAAAATACACCCGTATCATCTGTAGAGAAGTTTTCCTAAACTCAATCTAGCTTTACATTTATATTGTTTGATTATCATTTTATTAAGCTAGTGTTTATATTGAGTTTAGTTGATTTTATTTACTCTTTGTTTACACACACAACCATTGAGCTTATTGTATTTGCATACATTGTATAATTGGGTTGTGGGATTGTGTGACTTAGAGTGTGAGCTTATATTGTGTTCTCATCCATATTAGAGACAAACATTTGTTGTATCGAGCGTTAATTGTGAGTTACACTTTGTAATACACTTGTATACCAAGAGAAGTGTGTCGTGAGAGACGGGATTGTCCCAAGAAGAGTAGGGTAGGTGGTAATGCCTAGAGGTAGGTTGTAATTCCTAACACTTGAGGGAGACACGGGCTAGAGATTAACACTTAGAGGGTGTAAAGTGGGATTGTAAGAGTGTGAGATTGTAAAGTTTTCGGTGAACTAGAAAACCGAGTGTGAGGTGTAAATGTTATTCAGGTGAGCGTAGAAAACCCGGTTGTGATAGTGGAGATCTCCTCGAGGTGAGGAGTGGAGATGTAGGTCTTGGGGACCGAACTCTGTGTTCATATCATTTGTTTGTGATTGTATTGGCGCACTTATATTTGTGTTCATCTTTATTACCATTCTCTCATTGTTTATTTCATCCACTATATTGTTTATATCTTATTTCACCCTTGTGTTAGTTTGTATATCCTTGCATATATATATTGTTGCATATTATATTTGCTAGGATATTTGTTAGTAAGTTTTAATTTGGTATTAAAACAGATTAGATTAGCATAAACCCTATTCACCCCTCTCTAGGGTTCTTTCCTAGTGGCATTAGGATGCTTTCAATTGGTATGTAAAACACAACTTGGATTCACGTCAAAACAAGAGTCTAGTCCGGCCCATGAAATCCTATCAGACGACCAGTATGCCACTATCAGTCGACCGACCAAAAAGCTTATTTATCGACCCTGTAGGTGCACATTTTTGGTTGACTGATGCTGATCATTAGGTCGACCGAAACGACCGAATTTGCTATTTCGGTCGATCGGTATTGGTCGTTCGTTCGACCGGCCCGAGCTTTATTGCTTGTTTCCTGATTTTTACCATTTTTTTAATTTTAACTATTTTCATCGTCATCCGTTCTCTGCCCATGCTTCTATTCTCAAGCTACCATGAAAATCATTTATCCTCAAGCTCCCATGAGGATCACTAAGTTTCCAAAGCAGAGAAGAAGATACTTCCGTATCATGGCTCCACCCTTTAGGAACTTGAATTCTCGTTCAGGCTAGAACTTTAGCTGAGGAAACTCTCGAGATCCTCCTTCTTTGTTGAACTAGTTGGGCTTGCTAGGAACCTGACCTTGACGTCTAACCAAAAACGACTCATTCGTCCCTTGTCTCATCGTAATCACCTTCCGCTCCAAAATACAATCCTCTTTTAGTAGCTCTTCTCTATCAAACCACAAGTTTTCAACAAGCGAAAAGATCACCCTCGTGAAGCTTGTTCAAGGTAGTCAAGCATACTCTACTCAACTGCTCCTCGTAAGGCCTAATGAACAATAAGACAAACTTCTTGCTTACATTTACTAGCCTCTTTGCCTGAGTCACCGTCACCAAGCTTGTCTCTGTGGAAGAGACGTCGAACGAAATACGAACTGTTCACCATCCTTGGTGAAGGTGTTCTTCTGGGCCCACCTGTCGTAGACTGCGTACCTATCCTAACCTAACAAACATCTAACGGAATGACGTTGCATGTGACCTCGTCAATATATGAATCATAAAGTACAAATCTGAAAGTGCATTCGTTAACTACACTCAGCCCCGTCTCCTTCTGAGTCCACCTTAAAGGATAGGTCTTCAGATGCTTGATCGTCTTCAGACCCAGCTTCTGAACCAAGGCATTGGATATCAAATTCTTCTGACTTCCGAGATCAACTATGGCATCAACAAAGCTGGTCTTTACCTATAACTTGAGAACAAAGAGCTGCTTCTGGGGGTCTTCGTCTTCCTTTGCAGCCTGATTTCCTTCCATAAGGTTGAGATTGCTGTTGGGCTCTGTTATCCCTAGGAATTCTTTAGGACTTTAAGCTATCACATATGCATTTTTCTCCTCCTCCTTCTTCAATCCCTTCGTCTTAAGATGATGATACTTCTCCCAGCACCGATCATCAACGTGCCTTGTATGCTTGTAGTGATTACAAGTTAATCCTGCCTTTCCTAGATCACCATTCTTCTTCTCCTCCTTAGGTTGGGAGACACTAGACTTGTCTCCATCTTGCTTAGCATCTCCGTTCGTCTCTTTGCTCTTCTTCTGCTTGCCTTCAATGGCAATAGCCTTCACGCTTGCCTCCACAATCAACTCTACCGTGAATAGCTTCATCTCCTTCAAGATGTATTCGTTCAGCCCCACCATATACTTCATAAAAATAGAGGACTCCTTTGTTGTAATGTTGAGGATCATCGCCTGGTATTGGAACTTTGTAGTGTATTCTTGAACGGTCTGATTGAATCTTTGGTGTAAGTCGTACCACTTATACCAACGCTCTTCAAGGAATCCTACCGGGTAGAACTGCTTCCTCTGTAGCTCCTTGAACTTGTTCCATGAAATCAATTTCTTCTCCTATTTTCAGTAGGATTTCTACCACGTCAACGCGTGCTCGGAAAGCTTCAATGTCGTACAAACAATCTTTTCCTTTGACGAATAGTCATAAAGAGTGAAATAGGTCTCTATATGCTCGATCCAATCATCAAGCCTCTCAATATCAACACTCCCATCATAAACAGGAATCTCAAACTCCGAATTTATTCTTTAGATTCTGGTAAGAACTCTTACCCCCTTGTTGCAGAATAGTCTTGACGGCCTCGATCTCCTCGTTAGAATCTGAATTCTCACTACCTCTATTAGATTCTATAGGTTTCTTCTTAGGCCCCGCCGAAGATTCACCTTCCTTTTCACCTCGGTGGAAGAGATCGATGAGCTTCATGAGAGTCGAACTGATTGTCTCGATCTGTTTTTCCATCACATCGAGTCTCGATGAATTGTCGCTTTCTGTCATCTTCTTCTTCTTTAATTTCTGGACCTTTTCCAAAGAAATAAGAATCTCTCCTAGCTTCTTGTATTACGATCGAGTAAGGACCATACACAAGATACCCCTTCACAGGATCTGATCGCTTTGATACCAACTTGATACGAGCTGTCGTTCGAGCACTTTTGATCACGAAATTATCAAAGGTGGGTTTTGAGAAGAAAATAGTAAACATAAGAACAGTTCAATTTAGCGAAGAAAAATATCTTCTCTAGATTATGAAGAATAAAAGATTATAAAATGTCTCTCACAATCTCTCTAGAATAAAGAACAACTTCCCTATCCTCGCTAAACTTTTTTTCTCATGTTTAAAAATCCTAAAAAATCCTTATTTATATGTTAAACAATGTGGATGATAAAATTGTAAATACCTAAGACAAACACAACTTGGATTCGCGTCAAAACAAGAGTCCAGTTTGGTCCAGGAAACCCCAACGGTCGACCGGTATGCCCCTATCGGTCGACCGACCAGAAAGCTAATTTATCGAGTCTATAGGTGCATGTTTTCGGTCAACCGAATGTGCTAGTTCGGTCGACTGGTATTGGTCGTTCGGTCAACCGGCCAGAACCTTATCGTCAGCTTCTTGATTTTCACCGTTTTCCTGATTTTGACCATTTTCGCCGCCATCCGCGACTTCGCCCACGCTTCTATTCTCAAGCTACCATGAAAATCATCTATTCTCAAGCTCTCATGAGGATCACTAAGTTCCCGAAGCAGAGAAGAAGATACACCCGTATCACTCGGAATCCACCAAGAGGTGCTCTTTGTATCCACAAAGAACTATCTTTGAATCCACGAAGAACTTCGAATCCATGAAGAAAATAAAATAAAGAGGAATTTTATTGATCAAAAGTTATCTAGTAATTTTGGGTTTACATGTATCTTCTTAAATAGAAAAATAAACTAGCTTCTAATAATACTAGAATTACAAAGAAATTGAAGGTATTAAATCATGTCCTAAAAAGACTCCCTATAATAGAGTATTATAGGAAATAAATTAGTCCAACATAATTAAAATTGAAATTTCATTTCCTAACATTATTACTAAAACTAAACTAAATGTTGACTATTTTTGATTTCACCAAAAACGGGTGATACTGTTATGATTTCAAAAAATTGTCAATTTAGATGGCTTCATCTTGTCAAGATAGATGATTTTCATATACAATATGTTAGTTTCTACCGTATGTATTTGGAGACATGATTTTTTCTTAGCGAGTAAGTAAACTATTCATCCGCGTCCGCATTCAGCTTGTGAAGGTCTCGTTCCTCCATTAATTTGATTGTTATGCGTCGTACATCAGAGCCTTATGAGCAAATTCATTTGGACAAGATTCATGAGCAATTCCTTCACCATTGATGAAGATGGCTTCCAATTCACCATCATCTTCCTCAGCTACATCAACCCATGAATGGGTAGAACCCCTAGTAGAAACAGGCCATTGTGCCATTGAATGGAGCTCCATATTGAGGACCTTTGTAACTCAAATTATACTTCGCCAGATATGGATGAACTAGGACCTCAGCTATAAGCAGCTTCTTCCTTGCCCCCCC
>BQKN01067528.1:18800-86572 GCA_022839385.1 Asparagus kiusianus | reverse complement strand
CCCCACCAACTCAGCCCCCGCCCTCTTCCCATGACCTCCCGTCCCAACCTCTCCCGAGGGGTTTTCACGAAAACAACATCATGAGGGGTTGAATAAGCCCTGGATCCTATAATCACCACCTTCTTCCCATTGAATTTCCTCGTCTTTGCCATTAATTTAATAGCGCCGCACATGTTAGAGAATTAATTGCCTTTAACATAAGCCTGAAGACCGCACCTTTTTATTCTTTAATAATTACTTTTAAATTTTACATATTTTTAACATATACACTTATAAATTTTGGATCTTTACATTTTAGATATTTTATATCTAAAAACCTCACCAGAGCGTAGGAAGCACTGGGCTATCCTTTACAAATTACGTTTAAACTTCTAAATTGCAGATTACTCTTCCCCCTATAGCGTAGCCCATGAATTATCGTGACAAAATATAGTGGATTAATTATTGCAGGTTCTGCTCTGCTGAAAATACACCACTAGTTTGGGATTTGAACTTCACAAAATCTCAGCGCTGGTTTGATTTTCTCTTTTTTATTCATATTGTGTTTTTTTTAATCTTTCATTAGACATATATTGGGAATTATGTGGTTAGCTTGATTAGCGTAGTGAATCTCTAACATGAATACTGTTCATAAGATTGATGATGGAATTGTATATATATGACAATTAATTTGGACAATGTCATTAGAAAAATCAAATTAGATTTGCAAATGCAGTCATCATTAGCTATATCCAACACAATCCATACGACAAATCTGTTAACCTATGCGAAAAAATTTGTAAGTATTTTTCCAAAGACCTTAACACATACTTCATATTTAGAAAGAAACCACATACGAATAAATAATATAAAGGTTATTAAAACAATTTATGAGAAATAGCTGAGAAATGATCCGAAACTTTCAAGGCTTCATGCCAAGAGCTGCTTCAAAAATCCTTTCAAACGACTTCTCCATACATGAGACCAAAAGATTGGGATTTATGAATCCTTTCTCCACTCCCATTGCCACCCTCAGCTTCCCCATGTAGCTAACAACTGTTATAGTAAGGCTCTGATAACAAACAAAAAAAATATCATTAGACAAACTATAATAAATTCAAGATTAGGAAAAGAATAATAATAATAAACTGAAATTATTTTCATCTTCATGTCTCTCCATCCTTTTTACCTGTGGAACGCCAACAACCATGAAATAGAAGCTACTAACTCGATTGTTAGCGATGATCATTTGCTCCATTGGTCCGGTCA
The DNA here is from genome assembly GCA_022839385.1 of Asparagus kiusianus. Taxonomy (NCBI): domain Eukaryota; kingdom Viridiplantae; phylum Streptophyta; class Magnoliopsida; order Asparagales; family Asparagaceae; genus Asparagus; species Asparagus kiusianus. Next base: position 85,324 of record BQKN01067528.1, on the reverse strand, counting down.
AGTTTGAAATTGTCATACTCGTGTTTCTTAGTGTTGAATGTATGTACTTTGCAGTTCCCTGTCAAGAGAAAAGATAAGAAAACAAGTATGAAGTTTCAGTTTTTTAACCTAATTCATCAAAATCTAGTGATTCATAAGATAAATCAAATTTCAGCATGTTCTGATATTTAGTCCTAGCATAAGATCAATCGAATGTCACAGAATGCATATAATAAGAAAATGCACCGTCTATTAAAATGATTCTTACCTCTGGACCTATTAGTCTCCTTAGCATTTCCAGCAATCTGCCAGTGAAATAGACTGCAAGAGAGCTCCTCTTCTGCTTAATGATCTCCCTCGCTTTCTGCACAAATTCTAAAGGGTTATCTTTCTCTGCATCTTTACAATTAGGAATTCCTACATGAAGGAATCCAAATTGATTTCCCCAAGGGGACTTTGCACCAGTTTTCGTCATCTCGTGAAGAGGTTGATAACTTCCAATGATCCTCGTGTTGAGCAAGACTAATGCTGTAACTTTTGCAGATTCTGTTGTGTCTTTTGCTGCAGATTGCAAGTAGAGTTGTATGCCGTGGAAAATTATGCCACTGATCACATCATTTACTGTCTGTTAAAGAAAAATGAAGGTTTTGTGAGAGAGTGGTTAGTTTGCAACATTTTATCAAGCTGACATAAACCTGAAAAAATTAACTCGGTAGCATGAGAAGTTAAATGAATACTTAATAACGGAAAAAATTAACAGCATTGAGGCCCAATTAAGATTGATTATCAGAACATATATGAACCTTTTTGTGTTTGGTAATTTGTTATGAACTAGAGTAAACTTGAGAGTTTTCTATGCTGAAACCTAGAGTTGAGGTCTATGATGAATAGATGAACAAATACTTATTTCAAAAAATATGAAAATTACTAGTATCAAACTAGTAAATGCTCCGAACTGATTGACAATTGATTATATGAACATACACAATCTTTCAATTTGGTAACTAGATTTTCGATTAGAGTCATCTACATGCACAAAGCTTGAGAGTGTATCAAGCTAAAATTATACACTATGTGATGTCATTTCCTCTGTACAAAACTTTAGAATATAAAATTATAATTATCAAGCATGTTGGGTACGACTCAAACTCCAAGTCGGATGCAGGTTTGAAGGCTAGACTCGGTCCTAGTAATTTTCTTAGAGGCCAAGTTAACTTGGTGGACAAGTTAGGGGTGCCTTTAAATAAGACACCCTATTCTAGGGTTTAGAGGTTGAGAGAAGGAGAGAGACAATGTTCTTATAATCAGGATTTAACATAGGGGTAACCAGGTTTAACGGTATTGTGAGAGAGAGAGGGTTTGACAGTATTTGTCTGTGCAAAAGATTATAATTTACAGGTGATAGTGGATTGTTTTCGATCCCGTGGTTTTTCCTATTGAGGGTTTCGACGTTAAATCTCGTGTGAGATCTAAAAATCCCAACAAGTGATATTAGAGCGGGATTCGACGGTCTGTGGAGGTTTGAGCAGTGTTCAATTGGTGAAGGCATCAGTGGTCAAACCGTGATGATCGATATCGGGGGGAAAAAGTACAGTAGCACTAAAAATACTATAGTGGTAGGAATATTGTAGTGTCAAAACATTGTTCACGTGGGTGAGGGTTTGGTTACAAGCTATTAAATCAAATCCGACGGTACAGATTGATTTGTCTTTTGATCGAGGGTTTGGAGGCTAATTTTGATGATCCAAGAATCGTTCCTAAGGTTTGTCGACATGCTGAGTTTATTTTTTATGTTAGCTTTATCAAATTCAATCTTTATAGTGATTGATTTGAATTTTGTTTGTGGTTGGAGGATGATGACTTCTTCGGTTCCGAAGTTCGATATTCTGCTATTCAACGGCAAGACAAATTTTACAGTATGACAGTGTACGATTTAAGATATTCTTATGCAGCACAGTGTTGATTAAGCTTTAAAGAAGAAGAAACTTGAAGGGTTGAAGGATATTGAATGAAGTTCCATATAAACAAAAGAGGATGGTTAGCACAATTTGTTTGGCACTCGTCTTCGAGATCAAGTACAATGTTATGCAGGAGATCACACCAAGGAGGCTTTGGGAAAGGTTCGAGGTGATTCACATGTCGAACTTAATGACCAACCGATTGTGTTTTAGGATGAAACTTTATTCATTGAAGATGGAAGAAGATACTACAATTCAAGAGTACATCAATGCCTTTAATCAGCTAGTTTGCCAACTTATGAATATTAATGAGGAGATTAAATAAGAAGAGTAGACACAACTCCTACTGTCTTCTTTGCCGAAGTTGTGCAAGCCGTTAGTTCAGATAATAATTGTAAGAAAAAAGACTTTGAAGTTCGATGATGTGACAATACTCCTACATGAGAATGAAAGAATTATGGGAAAAGAGAGCACATCTAATGGTGGTGAGAGTGCACTTGCTTTTGAAGGTTCTAATCGAGGAAGGAGTAAGGGGAGATGTGACAGTTTTCGAGGAATGTAAAAAACTCGGTCCCGAGATGTCAGCGAAAGAGAGTGCTATTATTATGGAGAGAATTGTCACATTTAGTTTAGATATTCCAAGATACGAGATGATTTGAAGAGTATTAGACATATTAATCTTCAAGAAAATGGAAAGAAGGTGGACTCCTCGATAGTTATGTGTGATGAAGATGTGATACTTTTGATGCAGAGTACATGTAGTGATGCGAATAACAATTGGGTGTTTGATTCTGTAGGCTCTATGCGCGTTTGCAACAACAAAAATTATTTTGACACATTGAAGACAAATGAAGAATTTGATGACGTGATCGTTAGAAACAACCAGAAGAAGAAGGTTAGAGGCGTGAGAGTGTTCACCTTAAGCTTCACACTAGAAAGGACGAAATTCTTCATCATGTGAGATATGTGCCGTTATGTGATGCTAATTTAATTTTGTTAGGTGCGATGACATTGCGTAGATACAAGTACGTGGGTGAAGGAAAGTGGTGTAAAGTGTATAAAAATGATGATTTGATTTTGCGAGGAAGAAAGAATAACATTTATATTTGCTATTTAGATGGGCGATCTGTTCACAAAGGAGAGGTGAAGAACAAGAAGAAGATAGTGAGTTTTTCTGAAGCCGTTGAGACACTTGGAGATTTTTCGTCGAGGGAGGATATGTTGGGTACAGACTCAAACTCAAAGTCGGATGCGGGTTTGAAGGCTTGACCCAGTCCTAGTAGTTTTCTTAGAGGCCAAGTTAACTTGGTGGACAAGTCAGGGGTGTCTTTAATTAAGACACCCTATTCTAGGGTTTAGAGGTAGAGAGAGTGAGAGAGATAATATTCTTGTAATTATAGTTTAATAGAGAGTGTAACCAGATTCAAGAGTATTGTGAGAGAGAGAGAGAGAGAGAGAGAGAGAGAGAGAGAGAGAGGGTTTGACAATGTTAATTTGTCCATGCAAAAGATTGTATAATATAAAGCTTACCCGTCTAATGTAGCATAATAATTAAGCTTACCCCTCCAATCTTCATCTTGATCTCCCTTATATCATCGAGAGGAAACTGAACGGAAACAATACTAATAGGCAGGTACTCAACCCCAACTGTCCCTGACCTCACCGGAGTCTTATCATCCTCCAAAAAATTACTCTTCATCAAACTCCACCCAAAATCCTTGACAGTGTTTCCACAAGCTGAAAATGCACCTGATACTTTCCCAAAATAACTCATAGCTCCAACACTCTTTGTCATCTTTTGTGTAATTTTCATCGAAGGAAATGTAAGAGGCAATGAAGGGTCATCGGCTCTCTTGATGCAAGAGAACAAGGCAGCCATTAGAGAGAATCCGTCACCTAGAGCGTGGTGTAGCTTGAAGACTAATGTGCCTTTGGATGTTTTTGTAGGGTATTTGATTAGGTGCATGTTCCATAGAGGTTTGTTTTGGGGTAGTTGTTCGAGTGCGATGTTTGAGAGGTAGTCGGAGATATGGTCCTCGTAGGAGTCTAGACCGGGAGGAAATGTTGGGATGTAGACGTGATCTTTGAGGTTTACTTTGACTCTTTTCCATTGTGAAGTTCCGTTCTCATCCCTTACCTGAAGTAAATCAAAGCGAGGGAAAATAGCGATCAAGAACAATAACAAACCACAACAACAACAACAACAACAACAACAACAACAAAAATCAAGAATGGAAAGAAGAAGAAAAAAGAGAGGAATTAATTGTGTAATGATGACAAACTTCTAGTTCATTTGGGAATAACGAAAAAAGCGCATAAATCGTCTGAAATTTATTCGAACTTATAGAATTCTTACTCATACATTTTTGCAGAAAATCTTGACTTTGTGTTCTACTTGTGTACCTCTCGGGTATCAAACTATTCACATGCATGTAAATATTTTTCACATTCTATGGGTTACGGCCCTCTTTTCACTCAAATAATCTCTTAAATATAGTTTCTTGAGGAAATATGTCCCATATCTTGTATGTCTGTTGTAAAATCTAGCATAAAGACTAATTTGCAGTAAGTTGTATGTGAATTGATAGTTTTTAGAAATTTAAATTATTTGTTGGGATTTTTAGATTTCATAAAAACTCTGAAAATCACCAAACGCAGCAAATAGAATCACGAACAACATTTAATGTGGAAAATCTTCAATAGGAAATAATCATAGGATCGAAAACAATCCACCACCACCACCAAATTGCAGTCTTTTAAATAGATAAAGACTGTGAAACCCTCTCTCTCACATTACCCTAGTTACACCCTCTATTAAACCATAATTTTAAGAATATTGTCTCCTCCCCACCCACAACCACCCCCTGCCTTCTTAAGAAAAATCCTAAAATATGGTACCTTATTTATAGACACCTCTAACCTACACACCAAGTAAATTTGGACTCCAAGAAAATAGTAAGACTAGGCCTAGTCTTCAAATCCAGATTTGACTTGGAGTTTAAAATCGGCACCCGACAATGTTTAGTTATAAAAAATTTAAGGGACTATTCTTATATTTACCCAAAATATGTATTCGTTGGGATTTGATCCTGACCTTCTATGATATAAATTTTAAAAAGATTTTGTTGTGAGAAAATTCTAAAGTTATAATAAGAACCGTGGATTAAAAGTTTACAATCTACTGGTTATGATTGAAAAAGTAGATAGTGATCTGAAATTATGAACAGTGATTATACAGACGAATTTGATGGCCTTATGATTAAGAACATAAACATACCAAATTCACCAACAGTATACTAGCATAGTGAGCTGGGCCACAGAGCCCAATTTTAATATAGTGACATGAAATCTGAGTCCATTCAATGCTACCAACCAACTACTGTATACTCATTACATAGCCTTAAATATGAAGGCAGCTGGTGTTGGTTGGTACGTAGACCTTACCACATGTATAGAGTTAAGAACCATTGTACCTCCATGCCTAGCTAAATTAAGATAGCCAATGCTAATAGCTTGTATAGCAACTCATTCACTAACTTGGATAAAAGTCTAAAATGTGCTCCACTAACTTGGATGATAAAAGCCTAAAATGTATTTTAGCAAAAATTTGTACAAGCTAGAACTAGTTCTTTTTAGTTAAAAACAACACTTATCTAGGTTATCTTTGGATCACATCTAACTTGGTTCAATTCTAACCTGGTTAATACCTTAACCAATTAGTGTCAAGACCTTAACCAATTAGTGTCAAGTTGTCAAGTACACCCTAAAAGTTTTAGTTCAGGGCAATCTATATACTAGTGAAGCCATTCATTTCCTCTACTATTGTTTGGTTTTTCACTATGGGCATGTTTGGGTACTTTGTTGAAAACCATGAAAAAATGGTTTTCAAGAAAGAAACCAAATAATCTCTATGGGCAACCACATTTTTATGTTTTCAGCCCCTTTCCGTTCTAAAAAGTTTGAAATGGGTTTTTCATTTTTTGAGCCCCAATGCATTTATTTACATCTCTAAACATGGGTCCCACGTGTACTTTTTCTTGTTTCTTTTATTTCAATCAAGCAAAAGAAAAAAAGTATTAACGGAATCTAATTCTTCTATAGCACTTTTCTTGAGTACTTTGCAACCAAACAGGCCCTAAATCAATTTAGTTGTGGAGCAGGTAGGTGGTAGAACAAAAACAGAAAATTTAAACCGAAAATATAGATCAATTCTGTACTTTTTTCCCAAACAAGATTCAACCCCTTTACTAGTTCTATTCTGCTAATATGGTTAAATGGGATTTAACCCTGTTTGTCATAAGTAAGAGTTTAATGAAAACGTATATTGCTAGGAGAAAAGATATCTTAATGTTTTACCCAAGTTAGATGATAAATTATAGAAATCTTATAAGATATCCAAGGTCTTACACAATTCAGGAATTAAATTATAGAAGGATATGGACAAAGATATCTAATTTGTATAAAATATTTTTTTTCTGAGGTAAACAAGTACCAAGATATCTATATCAAAACATGGAAGGATGTCAACATATGCAGATCCTCTCTACTATAGAGAACCTAGTTGAGGTAGTCGCTGTCATTATAGCATTATGTGTTTCACTCATCCAGCACAAACTCGTAACAAAAGTGTCACTCGATCCTTATCTATTTCGTGTTGAACTCTTATTAATGAAACACAGCAGAACACCAAAGCAACTAATAATATGTTAAATAGGCAAGAAAAGAGAAGAGAAAAGAAACCTACGAGTAGTTAGTGGACTAACCCCTTATTAGCCTATATGAACATTAAGAGTCATAGAAAAGAGAGTAGTAGACATGATGTACTAGTGTGAGTTACATATATCTTGATCTAGTTGTGCTGGGCTACAGGTAATATTGAAACAGCTCAGTGATCAGTTTAATATACGCTAAGCATGGATTTTACTAAGGGCCTGTTCGTTTGTTTTCCGCCAAAAAAATAAAGTTGATAAGAATTAGCATGAGACTTATAGCTAGTTGCTTAATTACCATGATGGACGAGAAGCGAGGGTTGATAGGCAAGAACAAGTTCTCAAGTGTCGACATTGTCGGTGAATCGTCGATCATCACATCCGTCTCAAACGCAGACAATATCGCCACCGACATCACCGAGCTGTTAAAATACTGGCCTGTTGGGCTCACTGGCTCAACTGATTCAGCCATCTCCTGTCCTCTTCTTCCTTCAAACTAAGTGTTTTCTTTTTCTATAACGACGATAAGTTTGAGCGCCGGTTATAAATAAAATTTTAAATGGATGGGAAGTTTGGTTGTTGAGAGCTCAGTTATGTTTGCTGGTCTCTAGTTGGCTGGCTATAAGTGGGCAATAATGAGGTCCTTCTTTTTAAAGGAATCTAATGAGGTCTTTAAGTTTGTAGTTGGATGTTGGAGATTATAAACTTTGTTACCGAATAGCAATTAATAGGATTAGTAATTAATGCAGGTTAATTTCCAGTTGTGATGAACTGTGCGGTTGACCATGAGGATATAGGAATTTAATGGTATACACATTAATCCGGTGTATCATGTTCATTTGACAGGTGGCGATCTAAAAGTTATCCATTTTATTTAAACACAGAGAATTCCAAACCTGCCGGGGCGGGGCCCCCCCTATCAAGCATTAGTAATCACTAATAATTTACTATGTATATTAGTGAAAAAATCATATAGTGAGTTCTCATAGGAAATCCATAATGAGTAAAAGAGTGGCATCTCTCAGCACGCATTGCCAGTTATTGAATAAGTACAATATTTTGATTGCACTAACCGACTACAATAGAATTGTATACTGAATGCATTGATTTAAAATTGGTTGCATAGAATGTGTCACGTTTTCCTTTCTCTACATGATTCTTCTCCTTTGATTCCTATAGATACGTATATACCTATGTGTTTTTCCCACTCTTCTTTCTTTCTTTCTTTCTTAATAGCAATTGAGTTTTCTTTCTTAGTTGCATGCTTTGGATTTTTTTATTAGTAACTAGTAATTAGTAGAACATATGGGTACTCGTGATGAACTGTGTCCTTGACGGTGGAGCACGGGGGTTTAATGATATATACAGAGAACTATAAAAGGGATAGCTTGAAAACAAAAGCTTTAGATTTTTGCAAAGGAGAAAGGGGATTATTGATAGGGTAGGCTATTGACTTCTAGGTGAGATAAGTTAAAATGTCGGGTCCTGTGCGTTGTAAAGGGCTATAGACATTTAATTCCTAGCCTTTAACTGAAAAATATCCATAGATACCTTATGACCATTAAAAGCATAATGACAAGAACAAAGTTTCTTAATTTGAATAATACTGATGTTGCAACAGGGCGATTATGACACTTTTTTAACTTATTTCCACTAATGAAATTAACTCTAAATAGCAATAGTTGTGACTAATAATGTGCTTGACCAAATGAGATTCGTTGAGTATTTTATATATATGTGTGTATATAATGGGTATGAGATGACGTTTTATTTTGCCAAATGAGCTACCAAAAGATAATCACATGGTGAAACCCACCCTATTTGTCACATCAAAATGTGTGGATTTCATTTCCTCTATCTTTTAATAGCTCATTTTGCTAGATGAGCCATTACCTTAGAGGGGATTTTTGGAAAGTAAATATTTATTCCTACTCAATATGATAGAAATCCCTAAAATAACTTTATATTTCAATCTTGAATCGGATTTAATTGTGAAGGGGATATGCATATGTAACACTTAGGGTTACAAGAGTAAAGGAAATAAGCTAATTGGTTAATTTGCAAATAGGTCATAGTATATATTGAAAGTACACTGGGGGGGGGGGGGGGGGTTTGGGGGATTAATAGGGTAATTGCTAATCTAATCTGATTTAGATGCCAAATTAAAACTTATTAACTAATATCCTAGCAATATGATATACAACGTGATATATGCAAGGATAAACAAATAACCAATAGGCGATATTAACAATGAGACAATAAGAGTGCGCCAAAACAATCACAAACACAATGATATGTTCACAGAGTTCGGTCAATCCTTGACCCACGTCTCCGCTCCTCACCACGAGGAGGTTCTCCACTATCAACACAAAATCACACAATCGGTTTTCCAAGCTCATCGAGAACTTTTATAATATACACGTTGACAATCACACAATACACTTCTCTAAGTGTTGGCCGTCCCGTGTCACCTTCCTCAAGTGCTTGGAATTACTACCTCTCCCTAGGCTTTTACAACCAAACCACTCCTCTGGGAATTGACCACGTTCTTCTCCTAACCACTCCTTTAAGTATCCTTGTGCATTCCAACGTGTTACAATAATATGTGCAAATAAATATTTGTTCTCTAAACAAGTTGAGAATGAAATTTAAGCTCATTCAACGATACAACCCCACAACCCAAATATATGATATGTGAAATACTCAAGCTCAAATGGTTGTATGTGTAAACAATGAGTATAACAAAAATTAAACTAAAATTAATCTAGCAAATATATATAAGAATCAAAACAAAAATAAACTAGATAATGAGTTTAGAAAAACTTCTCTAAACAAAGAGGGATGAAGAATTGAGGTTGAACTCCTCAAGGATGAAATTTCGATTCACTTTGTGAAACTTTCATCACATATAACAAACTTATTTTTTCTCAAAAATCTTTAAAACAAACTACCAAAACTATTTTGTGAACATTCTTAGTGTAATAAATGAGTAAGGAGGCATATATATAGTCTCTAAAGCAAAACAGCCCAAAAACTAGCCGTTATGCAGAATATAGCTGTTACCGGTCGACTGATATAGGAGCACCGATCGACTGATGAGACTGTAATTCTGAATGCTAGAAATTTACTCTGGTCAGTTGACTGGTGGCACTCTATCAGTCGATCGGTACTGTTCACAGACACAGTTCACAGATCATAAAACCTAAAAATCTAATTTTCTAAAATTATTTTAAAATAGTAAAACAACTCCAAAAATTATAAATTTGGGGAAATGTTTATTCATATAATCATAAACATGTTAGAAAAGAAATTTCTAAAATAGCATTTTCCATTTGTGAAAACTCATCTAGTTTGTAAAAACAGCATGAAACCAGTAAAGTTGATTTTCTAAATTTGTTTTCAAATAGTAAAACAATTCCAAAAATTATAAAACTTAGGGAAATGTTTATTCACATGAAAAAAACATGTTAGAGAAAGAATGTTTCAAATATCATTTCCCATTTGAAAAACTCATCATTTTGTAAAATCTGAGGAATACGAGTTCATTAAATACTTGATTTTGACAAAACGATCTCAAACAAGCTTGAAACTTCTTTTAAATGAATTAATAGACTTTGAAAATAATATAAGATGATATCATGGAGTGTATAATCTGAAAAATCAATTTGTGAAACAATATGTGTGTGTATATAAATTGAGCTCTAAGCATAACACATAAAGTACAACCTAAACTAATATACCCAAGCAATAGGTCTTCAATGAAGCTCGTCTTGGTTGCGGATGAAGCGATGATGAATCTTGACTTGAATAGCGATGGCTCAATTCTGATTTTCCTTCCATCCTCCTTTGAATATCATTGTGAAGGCGTAAGTCCAAAAAACCTCCGACGTAAAATCTTTGTGCAGGATATCTAACAATTAAATGCAAATACTCGACAAACGCTGTTAGGAATTATTTGTTAATCATCAAAACCAGATTAAACAATAGGCTTATAAACATGAGACCTAACTATTTCCCCCTTTTTGATGATAATAAATAATCTACACAAAGAGTACATAAAACATGCATGATAACAAATGAATATGCAATTTATTATCCTCATGCAAGAAAAAAAATAAAATACTCATAATACACTTGTTTCTTCCCTTTTGTCAACATCAAAATGAGGAAAACAATAAGAGAAAAAATGCATTAAGCTCCCCCTACATATAAGCATGGGTGAGTATGAACATAGAAAGAGATAGGGAAGACCCCCTATCAAAAAGCTTTAAAGCATATAAAAAAATAAAGCATATATGTGAGTAAACGAAGATATAAAATCACAACTCACATACAAAGTGACAAGAGAACACATATAGATATATCATTATTAAAATTGTGTCTCTATACATAGATTTATAACAAAATATAAACAAAAAAGCAATATATAGATTTATATATATATAGATCATAACGTCAAATGAAGGGAAATCATGAAAAGATATTTTCAAAAAAAACTAATCATGAAAACCAAGAAAATCACAACAATCATGAAAGTCCAAATGAAAATCCAAATTGTGTTCAAACATTTAATATTTAAGTACACATCAAAAGATTATGAATCAAACATTTAATAATTGAGCACACATAAGATTTCTTAGGAGAAACTTTTTGAACCTAATAAACCATGATTTGATAGTACAAGATAGATACAATCAGGGGGGGGGGGGTACTCAATATAAACTTCTTCATTTATAAAAATATTTAGAAATGCATTTCTAATATGCATTTAAAATAGTTTGAAAATTTTAAAAGTCGCAAATGCTAAAACATATAAGAGTTTGACTCTATCCTTGCATCTAGTGCAAAAGATTCTTCACAATCAATGTTCTCAAAGTCAAAATCATCAAAGATCATAATATGTAATGAAAACAAAAGCGTTACTTTTAAGGATAAGATTTTTTTATCAATATTTATTTTCAAAAATAAGTTTTAAAAAAGAATGGTTTTCTCAAAGGAAATGAAAAACACTAAAAATCTTGATTTTAAAATTAAACACTTTTCGGCATCCAAACTTTCTTGGTGCCGGAGAGTTTAGAGACATGACCCCTATCAATAAAATCTAAGGTCCTTGGGTTATGACCCTATTTGGGCGCATTTTGTGCACGAGATCGGTCATAACAATAATTACTCAAATAACCAATTCTATTACAATAAGTGTAATGAAATGGATGCATTTATTTATATTGACCATATGAATGTCCACGTGAAATATGTTTAAACATTTGTGGTATTTTTGGAACATTTTACAAATTAGAAACTTTATGCAAATCAAAACAAAATTTTGTTAAATGCCCAAATCTACCACAAACTTTACATTTAAACACATTCACATGCTTGTGATGAATATTTGGTGCATGTATGAGTGTGTGATGAAGAATCTTGATGTGATGTACAAGGAGCAATAGTATTAGCATTCTTGGGTTTTTATGCATCATAGGAAAATTTAATAATATGATCTTTTCGGCCGCAAATAGAGCATTTATAAATTTTCCTATATATATATGCATTGTGAGTGGGTGATTTTGAATAGTAGCTCGTGACTTAGCACATATGTCCACAAGATTCTTATGTGTGATAATGCATGTTTTAAGAGTTGAATATAAAGATGAGATATGTTTTTTCACATTATTCAACTTATTATTATGCACACTAGCATTGTCAATAGAACTAGAACAATCATGATTATTTTTGAAAGAGTTAAATTCATGTCTAATTATTTCTATCTCTAATATGGCATCATTTTTCTCATTATATAAGTTAGCAATTTCCAATTTAAGTTTATCATTTCTATATTTAAGACTCACATTTTCTTTGGCAATGATATCAAATTTACTTGCTAACAAATCATGATTGGACTTTAAGCTTACATGCTTGCTTTTTAAATCTGTAAATTATGATAGAATTTATTGTAGGTTTTCATTAATTTCTCATAGGCACATACAAGTTTAATTATAGATAATTCCTATCGGATTCAGACTCGTATACCTCACTAGGGCTATCGCCTAGTGGCCATGTGCACGATGAAGCTCCACTCTCACTTGAAGCGGAATCCACCGAAACACATTGGATTTCCTCTAAGTTATCTTGATGTGCCTCTATATATTTTTATAATGTATAAGTGTTGGCCTTCTTGTTTTGATAATGTTTAACAAACAATTTACTTCTAACGTTGTTTGTCTAGTTGTTGTGTATTCTTATTTATTGTAGACAAACAACATGTTGGAGGATGGATGGAATCGAGCTATCACGATCATATCCATAGGAGGTTGGCGGAGATGTGGAGTGAAGCTTATGCATTTCAAAGTTCAAGATCCAAGTTTAGCTTCATCCGCAAGATTACCAAGGAGAGCTTCATTGAAGATCAAGATTGCTTGGGTAATTTAGTTTAGGAATTTATATTATGTGTGTTAGTACTTTAAGCTCAATCATATACACACATACACGTTTTGGTTTTTGGTATATATATAGTTATATATATACATATATGTTATTGGTTTAATAATTTTCGAGTTTATATATGAAACAAATGAATAGAATTGGAAAATACTATTTTGTTTCATGTTTATATGCCTATATATGATTTCATCTTTAACAAGCTTATATTTAATGAAATCATATCTTAGTGTTTTGAATATATTGCATAGAATATGCAATCTTATGAAAATATTGTATTTCTAGGTTATAGACTTCATAACAACATGTTATATCTTTTATCAAGTCTATACAATCATTTCATAAGGTTTCAAAATGTTGGTTGAGTCAAAATATCAAAATATCAATTTTCAGGTTCTTATGTTTTTGAACATATTTGCAAAATGATGATATTTTTCATTTGGGAAGTCCTTTTTCGAAACCAGTCATTGTAGCATGTTTATTATCATGTCTACAATCATTCCCCAAAGTTTTACATTTTTTGGAATTTGTTTGATATTTTTAAAAAGTGTTTCAAAATCAGATAAACAGCTTTCAGAATCTGTCATATCGGTTTTCGGTCGACCGCACCGGTCGACCGAACCTGAGGTCAAATGTTTACTGGGCGACAGAGAGCTGTCGGTCGACCGGTCCGGTCGACCGATGAAAATTTCCGGTCGACCGACGAATTTTCCGGTCGCCCGACGAGTGATTTTTCTGCTTCCAACGGCTAGTTTTCTGACCGTTGCCTTGGGGCTGTTTTGTCTTTTGCTCTGATTTTTTGGCTGAGTTTGTGAGTGGGTATATATACCCCATTGCTGATGTCTTTTCAAGTTAGTTAAGAAGTTTTTAAAGAAGTTTTTAAACAAGGGTTTAAACTTGTTTAGTGTTTATTTAAGTTTGGTTTAAGAAGCTGTTAAGCATTTGAGTGTTTTGGTTTGTGAAGACAATTTCACAAGAGCAAGTGGAGATCATCATTTGGTGTTTGAGCAATCACTCTTCTCCCTCTCTCTTGTCATCTATAGAGAAGTTTCCCTAAACTCAATTCTAGCATTTTATAAGTTTTGTTCTTAATTTCATAAGCTAGATTTTATATTGAGTTTATATTGTTTTCTCTCTTTGTTCACACACAACCTATTGAGCTTATAGTATTTACATTCATAGTATATTTTGGGGTTGTGGGTTTGTGACTAAGAGTCGTGCTTAATTGAGTTCTCACCTTGTTTTGAGAACAATCATTTGATTTATATTGTGCTTATTGTGAGATCACTTTGTAATACACTTGTACACCGAGTGAGAAGTGTGTGGTGAGAGTCGGGGATCGTCCCAAGAGGAGTGGCGTCGGTTGACGTGCCTAGGGAGAGGTTGTAACCGAGCACTTGAGGGAGATACGGCTAGGTCCAACACTTAGTGGGTGTAGAGTGTGATTGCAAGAGTGTGAGCTGTAGAGTTTTCGGTTAGCTAGAAAACCGAGTGTGTAGAAGAAGTTCCGGCTTCCAAATCGGATTGTGTTAGTGGATTTCTCCCCGGGAGTGGGGAGCGGAGACGTAGGACGGAAGGTCCGAACTCTGTGATCATATCGTGTGTTTGAGTGTGCTTTGGCGTTTATTTATACTTGTGTTTATATTTCTTATCGCCATTGTCATTAGCTCATTATTTATATGATCCACTATCTTGTTTCATATTATTTACCCTTGTGTTAGTTTATATATCCTTGCATATATTTCCATCATATAGGATATATCTTATCGATCATATTGTTTATCCTTGCACATATCTTATTGTATATCTCTTTGTTAGGATATATCACTTTGTGTATATTGCATATTCTTGCTCATAAGTAATTATATATCATCTTGCAAGAATATATTTGTTAAATAGTTTTAATTGGCATTTAATCGGATTAGATTAGCATAAGACCCTAATCACCCCCCCTCTAGGGTCTAACAATAAGCACTATCAAAATAAACAAGTTTATTAGAAATGGTTGAATCAAAAGTATTAAGCATAAATTCTAACACTAACTTGTTCATAGTAAACATCTTTTTATCATACTTGCTCCACTTGGATTTTTCCAAATTGGACACAACATAAGTACAATCAATAACTTCCCGCAATTTGATATTTTTAGATCTAATAAATAGTTTAAATCTAAAACTCCATTGTGCATAAGGAAAATCATTGAATTTAGGAACAACATCTATAGAATAACCTAAACTAGGTGCACCGTGTAAATCCATAATAACTATGCAAGCAAGATAAAATAATCACAAAAACTAGATTAGCATTAATACAAAGCGAGGATCTTTGACTCTAGGCAATTAAGCTATAAATCAAAGAGCACCAAGCTCTGATACCAAATAAAAGTACCCTAGGAGGAGAGAGGGGGGGGGGGGGTGGTGAATAGGGTAATTGCTAATCTAATCTGATTTAGATGCCAAATTAAAACTTATTAACTAATATCCTAGCAAATTGATATACAAAGTGATATATACAAGAATAAACAAATAACCAATAGGTGATATAAACAATGATATAATAAGAGTGTGCCAAAACAATCATAAACACAAGGATATATTCACGGAGTTCGGTCAACCCTCGACCTACGTCTTCCCTCCTCACCTCGAGTAGATTCTCCACTATCAACACAAAATCACTACATAATCGGTTTCCCAAGCTCACCAAAAACTTTTACAATATACACGTTGACAATCACCCAATACACTTCTCTAAGTGTTGGCTGATCCGTGTCACCTTCCTCAAGTGCTTGGAATTACTACCTCTTCCTAGGATTTTACAACCGAGTCACTCCTCTTGGAATTGACCGCGTTCTTCTCCCAACCACTCTTCTAAGTGTCCTTCTGCTTTCTAATGTATTACAATATATGTAAATAAAAATTTGTTCTCTAAACAAGTTGAGAACGAAATTTAAGCTCACTCAACGATACAACCCCACAACCCAAATATACGATATGTGAAATACTCAAGCTCAAGTGGTTGTGTGTGTAAATAATGAGTATAACAGAAATTACACTCAAATTAATCTAGCAAATATGTATAAGAATCAAAATAAAAATAAGCTAAATAATGAATTAAAAAAAACTTCTCTAAACAACGAGGGATGAAGAATTGAGGTTGAGCTCCTCAAGGACGAAATTTCGATTCTCCTCTTTATGAAACTTTCTTCACATAAGAAAACTTGATTTTTCTTAAAATCCTTTAAAATAAACTACCAAAATTATTTTGTAAATATTCTTTGTGAGACAAATGAGTTAGGAGGCATATATATCCTCTATAACAAAACTGCTCAAAAACTAGCCGTTGTGTAGAATATAGCCGTTATCGGTCGACTGATATAGGAGCACCGGTTGACTGACGAGACTATAATTCCGAATGCTAAAAATTTGCTCTGGTCGGTCTACTGGTGGCACTCTACCGGTTGACTAGTACTGTTCACAGACACTGTTCACAGAACATGAAACCTAAAAATCTGATTTTATAAATTCATTTTAAAATAGTAAAACAACTCCAAAAATTATAAAATTTAGGAAAATATTTATTCATATGATCATAAACATGTTAGAGAATAAATTTCTAAAAAATAATTTCCCATTTGTAAAAACTCATCTGGTTTGTAAAAACAACATGAAACCCAAAAATTAATTTTCTAAATTCGTTTTCAAATAGTAAGACAATTCCAAAAATTATAAAACTTAGGAAAATGTTTATTCACATGAAAATAAACATTTAAGAAAAAGAAATTTTCAAATATCATTTCCCATTTGAAAAACTCATCATTTGCCAAATCTCAGGAATACGAGTTCGTTGAATACTTGATTTTGACAAAACGATTTCAAACAAGCTTGAAACTTCTTTTAAATGGATTAATAGACTTTGGAAATAATGTAAGATGATATCATAGAGTCTATAATCCAAAAATGCAATTTATGAAACAATATGTGTGTGTGTGTGTATATAAATTGAGCTCTAAGCATAATACATAGAGTACAACTCCTAAACTAATATACCCAAGCAATTGGTCTTCAATGAAGCTCATCTTGGCTGAGGATGAAGCAATGATGAATCTTGACTTGAATAGTAATGGCTTTATCCCAATTTTCCTTCCAACCTCCTTTGAATATCACCGTGAAGGCGCAAGTCCAACCGTTTGCGTCGGAAGTCAATTTCTTTGCGGAATCCATTACAATTGTTTATCAATTATAGATTCAACAAGAGGGAGCCTTTTTATAAGACTTTTCTTACACAAATAAATGAGGACTTCCTAGAAACACACACATGATCATTTATCGATTGCTGCTTGCATGGAATCTTTGGCTGTACTGGGGACGCTTTGATCCGTGGACTGCTAAAAAAAATCAGATCCGATTGATCGTGAAGAAGGCTTATCATTCCTGTTCCCTTATAGAAACAAGAATGGAAGTAAATATCTCAATGATACTAGATAAATACCCTTATCAAGATCAAAATGACAGTATGATCTTAAGGGAACATGTGACAGAGTGCAGATCTCTCGAAAGATTCTTCTTTATACTGAAGAACTCGATAAGAACTGGCCTTTTGATCTGAAATTCGTGCCTCCTTACTCTCAAAATGTCAGGGCTTTGCCTTTGCTCTCTCCGCACATCAATCCCCTCTCCCCCTTTTTTTAACAAATGATGGGGGGGGGGTTATTTATAGTGCTTCGGATGCGGTGTTCACGGATTAGAATGTATCTTCAGTTAATAACAGGTCTTCCACATTTAAGGATAGTCTCAAGGCAGTTAGGGAGGCTCAGGAACGAACAAATCCTACAAATCTATCGAAATACGCGTTGTTGGGAGACTGATCTGTGCGAAACTCTTAGGTGTTTCGGACATGATGTGAAACACTCTTGAGTGTTTCACACTCTAGGTGTGAAACACAATATTGGCTGTGTCGTTTCTCCATCGTTTCGGCATTTTGCGCATTTTGTATGCTTCATCGACTCGCTTTGCTTATTCACGACATTGAATGATCCTCTTTAGACTCTGATAATGGTGTTCATCATCTTCTTTTTGTCTCGAGCTGCGTGTGGGAACCTATAGGTAATTTTTAACACCTACAGATACACCCTCTAAAGTGTTTTAGCCTCATTCTTTTATAGAGGAATCTGGAATACTTTTGATATGATAGGCCTAACCTTTAATTCTTTGACTTCTTCATCTTTCAGTCTATTCAATATTTTGTCAAATAGTCTAAAATTCTTTCGGTGTTGCGTTTATCGTCTGACAGTTATCAAAATCTTGAACTAGAACTGGTGTGTTGATAATTGAATTAGCTTGCATCGTTGAATCGACATTGAACTAGTTATCTTTGTTGAAAGTTTGTATCTGAATTGTGATTAAACTCTCGGAGGTAATTTTAACTTGGAATTTCATCCTGAGCCTTATTTTGGCGAATTTATCGACGAGTTGACCGTCGTTGACCTCTATTGTAACGTGTTGACTGGCATCACGGTGTGAATATAGTTTATACTCATACGTTAACTAGAGTCTATATAGTTTAAGCTCTTAAGGTATTGAAGCACGGAGGATCGGTTTATAGTAGCATACTCATCGGAGTTTCGGGAATCAGTTTAACCTTGTATACCCGTTAGAGGCTCGAGAATCAGTTTAACCTCATATACCTATCGGAGGTTCAAGAAACTATAGTTTATACTCGTATACTCATTGGAGTGTGAATACGAGTCTAGAATACATCAAAACGGGTGAAAACAATTAAAAACAACGAAAATACACTACAAAGAACAACCACAGACTTCTCCTAGGGGCGAGATACATGCGAGTGTCTCGCACACGTGCAAAACACTCGCACGTGTCTCGTGTGCGAGACACTCAAAAGTGTCTCACACAAGCCACGTGAAAGAGAGAGAAAGAGAGAGAAGGGGGAGAGATAGAGAGAGAGAGGGAAGGGTTTTGTCCAAAGGGTTTTTTGTCCTCCCCCTAAAACCAAAATTTGAACTCTCCTCTTCTTCCTCAATTTGTTTTCTTCCACAACTCTTTATAACCCATAATTCTCCACAACTAGAAGTCCAAATCCACTCATATTCATCCCCTTTAAGCCCTTTAAATCCCTAAAAATTTGGCCAATCCCTCCTCCTCAAGGTTTAGGGTTTGAGTTTGTTGGATTTGTTGGGTTCAAGCTTCTTGAGTTCTTGGGTAAGCTCTCTCTCCTCATGACCTTTATTTTGTTTGTTTGATTTTAGGTCAAGAGGATGATTTAGACCATTGTTCTTGATATTGAGGGAAAGATTGAAACTTTAACATGATCGTGGGTTTGATGGCCTAATTTTTTTTTCTCTTGGTTTTGAGGTGATGGCCGAACTTGAGTTTGTGGGTTTTGGCATGTGATGGCCAAAATTGGTGTAAGGGTTTGTTGAGTTTGAAATTTAAGAGTTTTGATTTTGCCCCTTTTCAATCATGGCCAACTTTGAACTTGAGGCTTTGTGATTTCCCTCCCTCAATCATTGCCAAAGTTCGAGCTTTGGGGTCATGGTCGAATTTTGGGTATGTTGAACCCATGGGTTTTGTTTTGTTTTGAGGATTCTTTTCGAAGCTTCGATCTTGAACATTCAATCATGAATCGTCGTTAATATTGTGTAGATGTCAAACCATTTGGCTTGGTTGTAGAACTGAACCCGTTGCTTGTATGTATGCATCTCGTAGGTTTAATTAGATTTTAACCGAAAAAATCCATTTTGTTTTATAGGATTTCAGCTAAAATTCGTAATTTTCCCTTTTAATTATGGGCTTTTGAGTTGGTTCAATACCTCACACTCAAAAAAAATTTCTAACCTATTGGTTTTCATTGCAGATTAGCAATGTCTCTGAGGCGGCCACGTATTCAGAAGAGTCGATCGGCCTCTCAACATGTTGAGAGAGCAGTTCTTGCAGCTTTATCATTCGGGGGTAAGTTTTTACCACTTTTGTAAATTCAAATTTAATATTCTGAATATTGCATCTTTGTTTGTCTCCTTTGCGAGGCATTTAGGGAGAGCTGATATCCTCCTTTGCGGGGGTTGATGATTAATAGTTGTGTTTTGCTTGTTCAAAACACGTCTCAAGGCAAAAGGGGTGATTTCATGCTGTATCGCATTTCGTAGGACGGGGTATATTGTCACCTTATTTATATGACAATGTAAGTTGTCCCTTGTGTGTGAAATAGTTGAAATCATTTCACCAATTTGCAAGGCAGTGACTCTATCTCGTATATCTGGGAGATGGGTTCAACTCCTTAGCTTGCCTTGGATGTGAATTATTTGTTTCAGTCGAATTCCACTCGGATGTGTTCTCCCCTCATGCGGCAACTGGTGGTAGTAGTGAGATTTACACTTCTGCTGACAATACACCGCTCGTCGCTACTACTCCTCAATTCCGTCTGGATGGGCCCAACGAAATTCCTCGGCTTGTGTGAGATGTGGATCATCGTACATTGCGATGACTAATTATCGATGCCCTGCTTGCTAAGGATCCAAGCTCCACTCAAACTTTGAGGAAGCCTGATTACTTGTTTGTTAATCATGTTGAAGACCTAGTTATGATGACTCTTGAGGATGAATATTGGCTGAATGAAGATGGTAGGAGTCTTCTATATCTTCTCCCGACCCCTCGCTATTATACACTCACACATCTAAGGGCACAAGCCGTGAAGCTGGAAGTGTCCTAGCGTCTGACGGATGATCATGAGATAGTCCATTATGGGATCATCACTCATCAGATGACCCCAGGTTCTAGTGACAGAAATTCTATTCGTGGACTCCGCCCCGGCATTCTGGGACAAGATACAACCCCATTGAACGAAATGTCGATAATGGCCAACACGACGAGGAATTAGCTTGCCACATTAGGGAGAAAATTGCTCGGTTCAGGATATAGGTGTTATGGCTGGGTGCACTCATCGGCTAAGAAGTGGTGGACCCACATGACGAGTTACGTTCTTGGGCGTTAGGGCGATGAGCTGAAGCATAGCGGATTATATACTCCGATACGCACCAGCATGTATGGATTTCTGATTAGCTTACCATTTCCTGGCATTGTTAGAGCTTTACAATCCCAACACTAACACCTTTTTGACTCATCATGAAGAGCTAGGGCTGGCTCTTCATGAGATGCAGAAGGTTTCGGACTCCCTATGGGCGATCATCCATATCAAGATTATTTCCCTCCCGGCCAACAGCTGAATCAAATAACAAGAGCCTCTCCTGACATTTATGACACATTGTAGGATCTCACGTGTCATTATCAGATGTCTTTAGCTGGCGTAGGTGTTCTGACAAAGAAGAAATTCCAATAGTTAAGCCTAAAGCAGTTTGCCGACTACTTGTTTAAGCATCTAGAGGATGGTTCTGGTGAAGCGGTTTGCGAGTTAGAGCCTCTTACTCCCTTAGAAATCAATAAACTGATTGAGAAGATCGGCACTCAATCATACACCATTCTTGCTGCTGAGGGCAAGTTTCCAGTGAGGACTAAGTTCAGGATGTTCTTGTGGCATGCACAAAAGTGGATTCAGCCTATGACTCTTCTGGTAGGATATCTCACCATTTGGCTAAAGAAGTACATCACGCCGTACGAGTTCTCTGATGCCTTATAGATAAAGGTTTCTCTTTCCAGCTGTCCAGCTTGCTTATGGGAGGGATCTTTTCCTACTTTCGGTGATGGTCGCCGATATACATTGCAGGCTTCGGCCGCGTAGTTAATGGCTTCATACAGGTTAGTCGCAAGCTATCGACCAAGATTCCTACTATCAAGGTCAAGCTTCTGTATACCTATTTGTTGACATGGCTCGTCTTTCATCGCCCTGACTTAATGTCGGCGCCTAGCCTTGTAGATCCTTCCATTCCCCTTCTACGGCTATTAGAAGATAGTAAATGGGGAGTGAAACACTTCCTTGAGGTGAGGTGAGAGCTTCACATCCACAAATGCTGGGAGTTCTTCAAATGCTTCCCTAGCTTCTCTGGCAATTATAATGATATACTGATTTATGAAGAGAGGTAGGAGACGGGTCACACTTTCCTTTATGTGGGTTGCTACTGGTGGTTGATGAATATTCGGCCCGGATATCTCGTCCTTCGAGTGAAGGAGCGCTATCACATAGAGCCTTACCTACCGTGTCGATTCACTCGTTAGTTTGATTAACCAACTGTACATCGGGAATCCAAGTCAAGAGCTAAAGACTTAGGGTGGCCTCATAGATGGTGCCTGAGCGTGGTTTTGGAGCATGGCGGGTTGTACAGGCACCACCTTCAATCTCTCTGCGATATGGCGTAATATATAGCTTACTTTCTCTACTACAAGTGGCTTATTACTGCCAATGAGTCCACGAAGTTAAAGCATATTACAGAGTTGGAGGCGGAAGAAGAAGTTCGGATTGCTAACAGGATCGTTCGCGATGCTGAACTTTTGAAGAGGCGAGGGAAGAAGCCTGCCGGGTCTTTTAGCAAGGGAAAATGGATAGTGGAGGATGAAGAGGAGGTCCTTCCTACTGATGAAGGGGAGGAGACCTCAGAAGAAGGTCAACGATGTTGGAGACATGAGGGCTAGTGGTGATGAGGAGGCCGTCGAGATAGGTGTGTCGGACTCCTTCTTTTCCTCAGGATCACTTATGAGCCTGGCGATTATTCGCTAGACTCGTCCATTTGCTTTGTTTAAGCTTCCAATGACTCCAAAGAAGTTGAGGTAGGAGGTCTTATTTACATATCTTAACAAAATGACAGTTGTCTTTCCAGGTGAGGCGGTTGAAAAAGAAGAGCCTCGTCCTTTTCGTCGTACAAGATCTCGATCGACTGCTGAGGCTTCTTCACGGGTCGAGTCGCATGCTAAGTTCAGACAGGAAAGACCTATTACTCATGAGGAGGCTCGATCCCCGAAGAGGAAGATGACAGTACACAAGTCATATGTCAATCCGTGCGCCCTTGAGGCAAAGTCATTCGGCAACGTACCTACCGGTAGTGAAGGTAATGCTCCATTGTTATGCAACCTTTGATTATTTTATTTATGAATTCCTTGGGCTTAACCATTTGTTTGCGTTCTCAGGGTGTTGCGAAGAAGGTGAATTCTTGTATGATCCTCTCTTTCTCGACTTTTATCACTTCGAAGGCCCGGGCTTCATGCAGCAGATGCAAGAGGCTATTAATGAAGAGCCTGCACATGCTAAGGCTAGCGAGGGTGCTGATATCGACGAGCTTGATACACTTACGAGGATCTTAAGCCTATGTATATCTAACACCGGTAGTACACCATTCAAGTGATAATTACGGGAATTGAACGATCTAATAGTTTCTGCACTTCATGCTCTTTTAGAGAAAATGAAGGGAGCGGGTCCAAGTGCCGGCATCGAGGAAACTTCTTTGGCCATAGAAGATAAGCGTGATCTTTACTCATCGTTAATTCCAGCTTTTCCTTCTTCTGCCTAACTTCTACTTTCTATAGATATCATTATGAAGGGTTCAGCTGAGTATGAAACCCTTCATGATGCTAACATCGAGGAGTTGGGTGGATACACGTTCGATCCGACTCTGAGCTCCTCTGAGGCTGATGATAGGTTGTTTGACGATATGTTATCAGAGCAAGCCCATCACGAGGTTGTAGGACAATGCACGGAGGCTGGTTAATCTGTAGGTATGAATTTTATTACAACTTTGTCGTCATTCATTTGTCAATTCTTACTTAACCATAGGGGAGTTTTGATTGCAGGACCAGTCATTGGAGCTGATACAACTATAATCACCGGCGCTCCTAACTAGCCTAAGGGATCTGGCTTTTCATCATTAGAAGGCGCCATGGTTTGAGCTCAGCTGCCTACTTCTCAGCTTAAGTCTATTATCCCTTCAGATCCGATGGTTACAAAAGCCATTGGTATTGTAGAGACTGGTACTATTGCCCTAGCCGTGAGACCAATTGGAGGAGTTGGTACACCGGTGACTGTTATACCTACCACCATTCTGTTGATTCATAAGGTTAGATCGGTAGGACCTTGCATGAGGTGTAAAGCTAAAGGGTCTTCCGCTAGCGTTAGTAAGTTCTGCTTCATGACTCGCTTTGAATTTCCAGTCAATATTTCAGAATTTCTTATTCCTCTTTTTTTTTTGTATAGCTTTCATCGTCACCATATGAGCTCGTCATGGCCTTGTTGTCAGATATTGATCCGAGTAAAGACATATTTCGCGTGGACCTCGATCGTTTTGGTTCTTTTATGAGAGGAATGATTAATAAGATCCTTCATCACGGATATTCTTTTGATCAGTTCAGGCGGTCTCTTGATCGTCAGGTGACGATGATCAGAGTGGAAGGATATCCAGAGTTGGCCGATTCTCTCACTGTAGATTTAGTCATGCTAGAGTGTGAATTTCGAGAGTTAGGAGAACTATAGGCTACAAAAGCTTCTTCATTTGCGGCTACTCGGTTGGAGTCCCAGCTGAAGCAGTGGCATGACGCTCGAGTGCCTATTAGGAATGAGCTCTAATCACAAAAGGGTTCTGTTATGCAAATGATGACAATTCTCTCGAGAAAGGACAAGACTAAGGATGAATTGCTTAGCTCTTTAGCCTTGACCCACGAGAAAATAGCCGATCTCAAAAAGGCCCTGAAGTATGCTAAAAATTCTTGTGCCGTTCTCGAAGGCGAATTAGTCGATGTAGAATGCTCCCGAAAATAGACACCTGAGAAGCTGGAGCCTATGAAGGAGAAGTTAGCGAAGCTGAGAGGTGAAGCTTTAAAGATATTGAGTGCCTCTAAAGATTCTATTCGGGCTAACTTGCAGGCTAAGCTTGAGCAGACTTATACGGAGGAGCTCTCTAGGTTGGAAATTCAGATTTGTGACCGTAAATTATATTTGGATTGGTAGCGCCACTCTTGTATTTTCATTTTTATTTGACTCCATTAATGAAAACAAAGTCTTTTGTTTAGAGTATTTATTTTATTATGGCTTTAATCCTATCTGGGACAAGTAATCATAATTATAGGATTTTTGGCAAGCCCTCAGCTATCAACATATTTGGTGTACCTTTACCGATTACCGTTTGAATCGAGCTAGTATGCAGATTGTTTAAGTTCGTTCGGCATATAACATTGTGCAACAAAGAGTGATTTCTTTTAGACTTAGTGCTATGGTTTTTAATACATAGACTTAGTCATCCCTCACGGGATGATCATAGGATTTTTGGTAAACACTTAGCCATCAATGACTTTGATATGTCTTTATAGATTACCCTTTGAATCGGGCTAGCATGTGAACTATTTAAAGCCATTTCATGTGTAACGTTATGCTAAGAGAATAAACCCTTTTAGACTTGATGCTGTAATTTTGAATACATAGGCTTTGTCATTTTTACGGTAAAAGACCAACTGGCAACATGTGTTAGGTTTAGACTTATCTCTAATTAGGAATAAAGATATAGTCCCCAATGCGTGTAAGACATGGATTCTTGTATCATTAATGACAGCCTACCATGATGTCGAAGACGTGGGCTTTCGTCCTTTTTGTGGTAATAGACTAACCGGTAACGCGTGTTAGCGCAAACTTATCTCTGATTAGGGATCAAGATAATATTCCCTATGTGTGTAAGGCATGGATTTCGACGTTATTAATAACAACCTATCATGATATCGAATACGTGGGCTTTACCATTTTCACGAGAATGCTCTACCCGAAAACATGTGTTAAATGCAGATTTATCTCTAATTAGGCATCAAGATAAAGTCCCCTATGTATGTAAGGCATAGATTCTAGTATCGTTAATGATAGCCTACCATGATGTCGAATACATGGGTTTTGCCATTTTACAGGAATGCGCTACCCGACAACATGTGTTAGATGGTAACTTTCTTATCTCTATTTAGGGATCAAGATAAACTCCCCTATGCATCTGAGGCATGGATTTCGGATGTTGCAAGATTGTTTCTTCTCTTGGGGCAAAGATGAACCCGGTGCCAGAGAGTAAGAATTTTATATTCTAGCCTTTGTTTGTCTTCTCTTGGGGCAAAGACGAACCTGATGTCAGAGAGGAAGAATTTTATATTCTATCTCCTACTTGTCTTCTCTTGGGGTGAAGAGGAACCCGATGCCAGAGAGGAAGAATTTTATATTCTATCTCCGGCTTGTCTTCGCTTGGGACGAAGATGAACCCGGTGTTAGAGAGGAAGAATTTTATATTCTATCTCTTGCTAAAAAAGAAACTCAAAGTGAGATCTCCACTTCGAGAATCCTGGAAAGTAAAACTAAGAGTGGGATCTCCACTACGAGAATCAAAAAGATCCATATAACCCTAACTTTTATAGGATTGGTTACTCAATCTAAAGATGAGTTTCTCGTTTATCGAGATGAAGTTCTAACTTTGGCCCTAATTGTAGAAAGATTTGACTGAAGAGGAATGGATGAAATTTTTTTGTTTATCGAAAGAGAATTTCAGTTTTGGTCCTAACTGTAGGAAAATTTGACCAATGTAGGATTTGAGACGACCTTAACTATAGGAAGGTTTGATTGCTCGATTTGAAAATGGATATCTCGTTCATGGAAGGAATCGAGAGGGGATTTTGGCTTTGGTCCTAACTGTAGGAAGGTTTGACCAAGGTGGGATTTAAGACAACTCTAATTATAGGAAGGTTTGGTTGCTCGATTTGAAAATGGACCTCTCATTGATGGATGGAATCGAGAGGGGATTTTAGCTTTGGTCCTAACTGTAGGAAGGTTTGACCAAGAAACAATGGGAGTAAAGGTATAAATATAAGTGGCAATGTTGACTTGTACATGAAAGTACCCTAATGCCACTAGGAAAGAACTCTAGAGGGGGGTGAATAGCGTTTATGCTAATCTAATCCGATTTATGCTAATTTAAAACTAATTCACAAAGATATCCTAGCAAGAATGATATATTACAAATATATGTGCAAGGATATGAAACTAAGTGTGATATAAACAAACAAGATAGTAGAAATATAAACAATGAGCAATTGACAAAGGCGTTGCTGACAACGAGACGTCTTAAATTCTAAACTTTCCAAAGAATTTGATGAAGGCGTTGCTGACAAACTGAGGTCCATTGTCATGTACAATTCATCTTGGACACCGTATTGGTAGATGATGTGGTGTTTACTGAATTTGATAACTTCGCTCGTCTGTACTTCTTTAAGTAGAATTGTTTCGGCCCATTTTGAGAAGTAGTCAGTAATTACCAAAATGAAGCGGTCGCCTTTGGCTGGCGGTGGAAAAATAGGATCAACGATGTCCATTCCCATATCTCAAATGGCCATGATGTGGCCGAAGAGTGCAAGTGCTTTGGGGGTTAGTGCATATAGTTTGTATGTATTTGACATGCATGGCACCATCGGGCATATGCAATAGCGTATTTAACCATGATTGGCCAATAATATCCCATCCTTATAAGATGATCGCATAGTTTGGGACTGGGTTTGTGTGTACCGCTAATTTCGTCATGCGCTTTTTTAAGATCCTCTTCCACCTCTTTGGTTGAATTCCACCTCTTTGGTTGAAAGACATCGGAGTAGCAGACCGTCGTATAGGCGATGATACAGTTTTTTCTTTTATGTCTTCCGGTAAAATACTATGGAAGACATAATCAATAATGGGGAAATGTCAGTCTCAAGGCTCAAGTTTAGTACTTGCTGAGTGCGCCTCTTTAACGTCCAAGGTGCGGTCTGATATGAAGAGTTGGTGAGCTCTCACAGTGACCAATTGTTCTGTGTCGGGAGGCTATGCTATAGATACCACTAATGCTGCCAGTGTATCTGCATATGCATTCTGAAGACGTAGAATGTACTTAATAAAGAATTCTTCAAATGAGTCTGCCATCTCGATGGCTGCCTGATGGTACAAAATTAGGTCTTGGTTTCTAACTTTGTATGCTCCTGAAACTTGATTGACTATCGGTTGATAATCACCGAAAGCTTCGAGATACTCAACCCCCAGTTTTTTAGCAAAACTGAGTCCAGTGATAAATACGTTGTATTCGGATACATTGTTGGAGCACGCCTCGACCAATGAATAGGCTCGAGGCATCATATGTTTCTCTAGGGAAACTAGGACGACGACTTCTGAGGATATTTTCGACCATTCGGGAGCGCTCGCCACATTGGTTGCTCGAGAAGCACCATTGAACTATAATTGCCATACCTGTTGATGTGAGGTAGTATTGACTCCGTGGGTTTTATCCGGTAAATCTTCATATAATTCGGCTGTATCCTTCGTAGGGTTAGCCTCTAGATGACAAATTGCTTGCCCTTTGACCAGCTTCTGTTGATTGAAGTGTAGGTCGTATTAGGATAAGAGCAGGACCTATCTCACTAACTGCTAATTCATGGAAGCTGGTTGCGTCATGAATACCCAGACTAGGTTGACATTGGAGATAACGTAGATCATCTGTCTAACCAGGAAGTGTCGTTTTTTCTAAATTATGAATACTAGCGAGCACTCCTTCTTAATAATCAGATATCAAGATTCTACACCTACTAGAATCTGACTCAGGTAATATATTGCCTGCTCGTGACCATTGTCATCGTCTTGTATGAGTAAAGCACTTAACGAGTGGTTCGTCGCTTTAACATAAATCAATAATGGTTTCTCTGACTTTGGTGCAACGAGAATAGGCGGATTTGATAAATACATATTAATATTCTAGAACTCCTTCTGACAGGCATTATCCCAAATGAATGATACACCCTTCATTATGAGCTTGGAGAATGGTTGGTATTTTCTGGAGAGGTTCGAGATGAATCGACATATATAAGCCAATCGTCATTGTAATCCCCTGAGTTCTTTGAGATTTCTTTGGGGTTGTAATTAGTGAATCGCTTTTACTTTGCCGGGATCAATATGGATACCCTTCATGGTGACAACGAATCTAAGGAATTTACCGCTGGATATTCCCACGAAAGACTTAGTAGTGTTCATCGTCAATTAGTCACTCCGCATGAGATCGAACATCGTTCTTAAGTCTTTAATGTGGTCGCCTTTGAGGTGACTTTTTATGACCAAATCATTAACATAGCACTCGACAGTCTTTCGGAGGTGTCCTTGGAAAATCTTCATCATTGCTCGTTGGTATGTGGCACCTGCGTTCTTCAAGCCAAAGGGCATGACCGTGTAGTAGAAGATGTCGAGTGGTGTTCTGAATGCGGTATGCTTTTCATCATTCGGGTACATCTTAATTTGATTATAATCTGAGAATCCATCTATGAAAGACATTCTCTCAAACCTGCAAGTGTTATCGATGATGACGTCTTTGATCGGAAGAGGAAAATCATACTTTGGGTAAGCGATGTTTAGGTCTTCGAAATCGATGAAGATCCTAATTTACCCATTCTTTTTAAGGACCCAGACAATATTCGCTAGCCAGTCGGGATATTGTTATTCCCTGATGAAGCCTGAGTCGATTAGCTTTTTAACTTCAGTCTCGATTGCCTCCATAATTTTTGGATAAAACCGTCTTTACTATTGCTTGACAGGTTTAACATCTGATTTGATCGAGTCATAGCATATCTTCGTAATTCCAAGCAAAAACGTTAACATATTCCCTAATGGGGGTAATCAACTCTTCCTTCTCTTCTGGCGGGAGGCTGTCGCTAACGAATAAGGGTAATCAACGCTTCGTCGCCCATGTTTACCTGGACCACTTTGTCTTCGGTCAGAGGATCTCTTTGTTTGAATCAATCACCATATTGGATATTGAGGTGATGGATCCAAGGATCTTCCTAAGTTGGTAATTGATCATCCTCCTCCATTGTGGCGGGATCGACCATGGCCATATTCGACATCAGGCCTTTGAACATTTCTACAAGGCTGACGTCAGAGTCCTAACCTAAAGAATCTGATGAGTATTCACCTCTATTCGGGTTGGCTAATTGGTCGAGGATTTTCCAGCAAGATTCATCATCAGATGAAGAGACATAGCCCAGGCCCTTTCTATAACCATAGTAGTTGTTAGGCTTCCCCTTCGGCACATAGGCAAGCCGTGGTGGGACTCAAGGACATCGATCGAAGCAAAGACCTTCGCGCATGAAGTTGTACGCCCATTTCTTCATGTAGTTGCGTGATTGTGAACTGCATCTGAATAAATGGTGACCAGGTCTTTCGTCATCACTATCATTCTTCAAGAAAAGATTTGACAGCGGGCTTGACTCTCCTTTACTAAAGACTATCTCTTTTCCACCCCTTACCTTGGTGGGAAGGACAAGAGTTATCTCGAAGGAGTCTTGGACACACTTCTTCATCATGCACGATGATCGAAGCGGCATGTGTATGTCAAGGTTATTATACAACTCCTGCATTACATCCTCAAGACAATACGAGTACTCTAAATTATCATTTATTGCTTCTTTGACAAGTTGCCAATTATAACTTCCATCTGACGATTCACCACTGTCAAGATTGATTATAAATGCTACAATGTCGTTTAGTACAAAACCTCTATTTGTAATCAAGCCCAGCCTCAGTATTAACTTCTTCTCCGCTGTCCGTGCCTTGGGCCGGTGGTTTAGTATCAGATTCAGCACCATAAAGAAGGGAGTTAGTAAAATAGTTTTCCAGCCCCTTAAACAGTGACTTATCTGCGACCACCATCTTGACCTCATTATTCGTGTCCATATATTTTAGACACTGATGGAGGTTGGAGGGAACTATAACGTTACCATAGATCTAACGTCGACCTAATAGTAAATTATAGGAAGTCTCTGTATTGATCACATAACACGTGACTTCAGAACTCAAATCTCCAAGTTGGCACTTCACCCAGATTTTACCCAATGGTTTGGACCCACTAGTGTTGAAGATAACAGTGCCTATGGAGCTAGCTTGCTGGCGGGGATTCTGAGATTATACATCAATCGGAGTGGCATGATGCAGATCGCAAAACCCGGGTCGACTTGGATCTGGTTGACAACGCTGGAGCTGATGTAGCCGATGAAATACAAAGGCCTGTCATGCTTTGAGTTCCTTGTTTACATATCGTCTTTGTTGAAGGTGATGCAAGGGAACTGTTTGGTCGCAAGGTTATAGTGTTGAACTGACGATTCTGGCTCTTTGGGGGCTGACTTGATCTAAGTGAGAAACACATCAAAATCAGCCAAAGCTTCTTACAAAGCCTCCCTGGTGTCTTTGGAAAGATGCAATAACTCGTATAGAGTAATCCTCACTTGGATGTTAGCTAGTTGGGTCATAACATCAAAGTGGTATGACGCATTCGTAGTTTCCGGTTTGTCTATTCCAATCGATCGATTGAAAAGAGACTACCTCAGAACTTGAACCTGTTTTTGTGCTGGGGTTCCTTCTCCTTTTGCCTATTAGTTGGTTATTCCTAGTGCTTCTCAGAAGGTCCAACCAGAGTCGTAGCCACCCCTAGTTCAGCCAATTGATCAGACGGCTTCAGGTAATTAAACTGGTACTCATTCCTACTTCTGGTCACGAAGACCTCGTGCTCATCCTCAGAAAGTTGCAAAGTTAGGATTTCTTCAACGTTCTTCTCTTGAATTGTTGAGGTGGGGAAGCATGATTTGCCTTTACCCTTGGACTTCTTTTTGGAAGAGGATCGTGCCCACTACTTATCTTTGAACACATCTGGATAGACTCAAAGAATTTTGCCATAGGTTCATATGCGGCATAAGCCCTTTCTAGCGTTGTCCATAGGTATCGTCATTAACAGTCTTCATCTTCACCTTTGATACAGGCTCTGGCTGAAACCATGATAGAGGGACATAACCAAAGCTAATAGAAACCACATTCATGCCCACCTTCTTCTCCTTGGGCTTCTTTGCAGTGATGATGCCGACATCAATCAAGACTTAGATTTTTTCCTTGATGGTGTAGCACATCTTGGTGAGGTGATGGACCCGCCTATGGAATGCTCAATATCTTAGGTCCATCATCCTCTTGGCTTCCTCCTGGTCAGTGATTGGAGGCAACTTGATTTTGTTGTTTTTCTGGAGGTATTTAAAAATAGCAGGTACTTCATCTTCCTTGAAGGAATACTCCTTTGGCAATTTTGGTTCAGAAGTTTTTTGCTGCATTTGAGGTCGCTGCTTCCATTGAGATGGCGACTGCTACGGTGTTTGCTATAGCGGTTGTAGTTAGAACGTTTGATTTGCATCTACTGTAGTTGTTGGTACCTTTCCTCTACCATGAGGAATGATGTTTTGATTTGGAGGATGTGCCGCCGGTTGGCCTCTCTCTACCTTCTTCGTTTAAGAAATCATTTTGCTTGTTTGTCGTACACATTCAACTCTTTCCAAGTTTTGGATAGTGCCACTCCCATGGATTCCAGCACATCCAAGGAGAGATTATTATGAAAAGTCTAGAGGATGAACTCCTCTGTGATCGGATCTCGATAATTCATTGCCTTATTCTGGAAGCGTTTGACAAAGTTATTGACCAACTCTCCATTTTTCTGCTTCTCATCAAAGAGCACTCCGATCGATACTTCAGTGTCATCGTTGAAGAAGTTGGTGAGAAACTAGCTTTCCATGTTGTCCTAGCTATTAACACTCCCTGGCTTGAGATGGTAGTACCAATCGAAGGCGGTCCCGCGAAGGGTCCTAAAGGATGACCGGACCATCAGAGGTTCGTTTCTAGAGATCACGCCCAGGTGGGATTTGAAATAAATCAGGTACTGAATGGGTGAGCCTCTCCCATCGAATGACATGACGTTAATTAGATTGAACTTCGCCTGATATGGAATTGACTCTCACTCTCTTGGGTATGGACATGGGATGTCAGTCTTCGTCACCTCTTGAGCAGACATCAAGGCATTGATTTTGTTCTCGAGGTCCTTCCTCTTCTTGTCTTCACCCACATTTTTCTTTAGAGTTTGCTAAAGATGTTGAGGAGGCTCAACTGGACCACTCCTAGTATTATTGTTGTTGGGGGGGGGGGAGTATCAGCATTGACATTTTTATCCACTTCCGAGTCGCTGTCTACTTCATTAGTAGTGTTACGACGACTGGATTCACCCTGCTGATTTAATAAAGCTTGAAGCTATTGGTCATGTAACTCCCTCATCCGTTCCACGGTCAACTTCATTTCGGTTTTAAATTCTTCTTTCTGCTTGGCCAAGGCTTCTTAAAGCAGTTGAGCCATTTGTTTAGTAGTGACCATGAACGCTTCTCGAGTTCGTACTATGCTAGACACTGTATTGTCAGAAGCAACTGCAGAACAAGCGTTTGACGCTTCATCATTCGAGGATTGTCCTCTATTTAGCCTGGGTCTGATAGTTCCTGACTGTAGCGAAGTGAGACGCTGGAACACCCATATAAAGGGATTAGGACTAGAACTCCA
Organism: Asparagus kiusianus; assembly: GCA_022839385.1. Taxonomy (NCBI): domain Eukaryota; kingdom Viridiplantae; phylum Streptophyta; class Magnoliopsida; order Asparagales; family Asparagaceae; genus Asparagus; species Asparagus kiusianus. The sequence goes on along the minus strand of BQKN01067528.1, from coordinate 51,909 downwards.
TGTTGACTTTACTTTATCGGCCATGTTGATGGTGACTTCTGGGAGTTCATCATACTGACCGACTGATCTTATTTTGCAAAAGTGTCTTGATTTAGATTTGGCCGCTTCAGTGGAGATCCTTTTAAATACCGAGACCCTCTATGGAGCGGTTTTAGGGCAGCTACACTCTGATAATACTTCCCTGATAAGCCTCTCACAAGGACAGTGAGAGTCTAATTTTGGAATACTTCTCTTTTGAGATTTGTTCATACCACCAGCCCGATAGTATAACTCATCAACGTTGTGGCCGAAGCAACCTATCGACTGTTGGTTTGAATCTCTAGGTATAACACTATCGTCTGACGGACACGTTTTCTTCTGGAGAGGTAACGTCTTGTTGGTGTTCTCAAGAGTTACACGTTTGGAACCATGCCTTCGTGAGGGTGGGACCTTAACGGGCTCTTGGTCTTCCAGACGTAACCCCAAGCAGGCAGTTACATGAATTAACTTGTTGGGAGGACGTATACGACCCTTAGTCTGAAGAGTCGCTCAGGATTTATTCATTGGACCCAATCATTCTTTAACAAGAGCTTTGCCTCAATCTTCATATAGAGGACCAAGGCGATCCGTCATTGTAACCTTGAATTTAGACATATCAACACTCCCATAAGATTTTACCAAAGGTACGAGAGTAGACGAAGAGAGAACGAAGGCTGACAGAAGCAGGGAGACACCCACAGAGGCCTTGGTCTGTGCGAGACAATCTATACTGTCTTAGCCAAGTGTGAGATAGCTCAGACTGTCTCGGCCTGGAGGAGGTGTTTTGATGATTTTTCGAGTTGATTTCGATGTTGTTTTGGCCTTTGGCACCTAGATTTAGTACAATTTTGGTGGTTCTTTGACCACCTCTTCCTTCTATAATTCCTATGCCTTCTGTACAAAAATCTATGCATGCGCAAGAAGCGCGTGATGCTTCTGGATGTGCTCCTCAAGAGTTGAATAAGTTCTTTTGACACGGACCCATTTGTTGGTTGATGGTTTGGAGGAGGAGTTAATTGCTCATTATGGTGGTAGCTTAGTCGCTTGACACCTCCTAAATTTTAGATCTGCGTGATAGCAGAGTCTGTCAACCTGCTCCAAAGCCTTGGCGAACCGACGTGCAAGACGTTGACGCTGCCTCTGATGAGCCCTCTTCTTCACAACTGGTGCACCTTCAGCAGACAACTCCTTGATTGAAGAGGAGTTGTTGGGAGCCATAGATCCAACTTCATTGGATGTCGGAGGGACGTTGTGAGAGGAACCTTCAATAATGATTGGGCGAGAGTTATCGCCCTGTGTCTTCATATCTAAAGACCAGGGAACCTTCTTGAAAGAAGAGATATTCCTATACTTACGAGGAGAGGAGGATCTGGAGGATGAGACGTACTCCTTGAACTTTTGTTTGTTGAACTCGTACTTGACCTCTGCATCAATTGGGATCTTGATCCTTGGTTATGACACAACAGCCTTGACAAAGAGGCTGTTGGTTTTCACTATGATCGCCAGTGTGTTTGCATCAGAAGTCAATTTCTTTATAGTTATAATTGTTTATCAATTACAGATTCAACAAGAAAGAGCCTTTTTATAAGACATTTCTTACATAAATAAATGAGGACTTCCTAGAAACACACACAGGATCATTTATCGATTGCCACTTATATGGAATCTTTACCTGTGCTGGGGATGCTTTGATGCATGGACCATAAAAAAAATCAGACCCGGTTGATCGGGAGGAAGGCTCATCATTCCTGTTCCCTTATAAAAATAAGAATGGAAGTAAATATCTCAATGATACGAGATAAATACCCTTCTTAACATCAAAATGATAGTATGATCTTAAGGGAATAGGTGACAGAGTGCAGATCTCTTGGAAGATTCTTCTTTATGATGAAGAACTCGCCTTTTGATCTGAAATTCGTGGCTCCTTACTCTCAAAACATTAGGGCTTCGCCTTTGCTCTCTTAGCGCTTCAATCCCCTCTCCCCCTTTTTTCACAAATGACGGGGTGGGGGGGGGGGGGGGGGGGGGGGGTATTTATAGGGTTTCGGATGCCTTGTTCACAGATTAGAATGTATCTTCAGTTAATAACAGTTCTCCCACATTTAAGGATAGCCTCAAGGTAGTTAGGGAGGCTCCAGAATGAACGAATGTGGAAAATCTATCAAAAAATGTATTGTTAGGAGACTAATCTGTGCGAAACACTCGTGTGTTTCGTGTTTGGTCTCATGTTTATGAGCCTATGGTCTAATCTTGTTTTGATAATTTACAAACAATCCCTAACATGGTTTGTCTAGTTTTTGTATTTGTTTATTGGGTATTCTAGATAAATATCGATGTTGGAGGTTGGATGGATTAAGCTTAACGATGACATTCAAATAGAGGTTGGCGGAAATAAGATTGAAGTTATGCACAATTCAAATTAAGATTGAAGTTCAAGCTTCATCCACAACCAAATCGAGCATATTGAAGATTTTTCATCTTGGATATATTAGTTTAGGTTTATACTTTGTGTGTTGATAGTTAAAGCTCATACTATACACACACATTGCTTTCGTTTTTATTGTTTTTGTTTTTAAAGTTTAAATTATATAAATATAAAACTAATAGTTATATACATACACGTTTCATATTTATCATTTTTGTTTTTAGTAAATAATGTGTTTAACCACATAAATATGAAACAAATGGATATAGTTATATTTACACAAATTGTTTCATGGTTATACATGCCTACAATGATTTCATCAATATCAAGCTTTAACAATTCAATGAAATCATGTTTCCTATTTTTGAGAGTTTATGTTTTTGTAAATTTTTAAAATAACATGTTTATGGATTAAAGACTTGTTTACACTATTATATATCTATTATTTAGTCTATAAATCCATAGAAGAGGTTTCAAAACTTTGTTTTAAGTCAAAATATCAAAAACAAGTATTTTGACATTTCGTATATTGACCTAGTTTGCAATATGACCAGTTTTCACAATTGGGAAGTGTAATTTGAAAAATTCTTTTTGTAAAATGATCATTATCATATTTATAAATATTTCTCAAAGTTTTATATTTTTTGAAATTTATTTGATATTTTTAATCAAGGTTTTAATCTGATGTTTTCTATTCAAAACAGGCTATGTGCATGTTTTGAGTCGACTCACTACAGTGTTGAGTCGACTCATGAAGTGTTGAACAGTTAATATTTTCATCTTCTAAGTCGACTTAAAAATCAATGAGTTGACCCATGCAAACATCAGTCGACTCACTACAGTGGCAAGTCGACTGATGAAGTGTTGAGCAGCTTGTGTTTTTCATCTGTCAAGTCGACTGATAATTCTATGAGTTGGCCCACGCAGACATCAGTCGACTCATACCTGTGATAAGTCGACTGATAATGTAGTCGTTGCACAGTAATGGCTAGTTTCTAGATTTTTAATATTTTAATGTATTTGTCGGATTTTGTTGGTTTCTTTGGCTGGGTTCTTCTACACTATATATACCCCTTTGCCATAACTATTTTTAACTACTAAGAAAAGTTTTAAATAAGTTTTCAAGGGGTTTTAAAGTTTTTTTAGTTTGTTTACAAGTTTTGTTTGTTAAGAGATTTTCACAAGAGGAAGAAGAGATCATCTTTGGTGTTTGAGCTTCAATCTCTCATCTCTCTTACTCTTGTCATCTTAGGAAGTTTCACTAAACTCAATTCCAGCTTTACATATTTTCATTTGTTATTTATCTTTTTGGTAAGCTAGATTTACAATTGAGTTTGGTTTTGTTATTGTTTATTGTTTCACACACAACCATTTAGCTTATAGTATTATCACACATTGTGTAATTTAGGTTGTGGGTATGATTGAGTGAGCTTACACTTAGGTCTCATCTTGTATTAGAGAACAAACCATTTGTTATTATGCTTATTATGAGATACACTTTGTAATACACTTGAACACAAGAGGACTGTGTAGTGAGAGACTGGGTCGATTCCAATAGAAGTGACGTCGGTAGTAAAGCCTAGGGAGAGGTTGTAAATCCGAGCACTTGAGAAAAGCAACACGGGCTAGGCCAACACTTAGAGGGTGTCGAGTGTGATTTCAAAAGTACGAGTTGTGAAAGTTTTTGGTGCGTTAGAAAATTAATTGTGAGATGTAAACATTTTGGGTGAATGTTAAAAACCCATTGTGATAGTAGATTCTCCCCGGGAGTGGGGAGCGGAGACGTAGGTCGAAAGGATCAAACTTCATGATCATCTTTATGTGTTTGTGTTGATTATTTGCACACTATCTCATTTTCATTTTAGTTTATGTTTATATCACCCTTTATTTATATTGCATATTCTTACACATAATTAGTTATATATCAATCTTGCAAGAATAAATTGTTAATAAGTTTTAAATTGGCATTAAATTAGAATAGATTAGCACATTACCATATTCACCCCCCTTAGGGTAATTTCATTTGGTATCAGAGCTTGGTACTCTTGATTTGTGGCTTAACCGCCTGGAGTCAAATATCCAAGCCTTCATATCATGCTAATCCTATTTTGAAATTATTCATATTGCTTGCATAATATGCCATGGATAGCACGGTACACCTAGCTTAGGTTATGCTATTAATATTACTCCTAGGATTGATAATTTCCCCTATGCATAATGCTGTGTTAGATTTAAACTCTTTGTTAGATCTAGACACATTGATTTGTGGGAAATAATTGGTTGTTTTTATATTGTACCCACTTCGGAGAAATCCATATGTAGTAAAAATAATCAAAGAATGTTTACCATGAACAAGCTCTTATTAAAATTTTTACATAATGCTTTTGGTTCATCTTTATCTAACAAGCTTGATTATTTTGATAGTACTTATACATTGTGAAAACTTATAGAAGCACATCAAGGGAACTTAAAGGCAATGCAGCAAGCTTTGGGGGATTCTTCTTCAAGTTTATGTAGAGCATCATCTTTATGTATACGGCCACTAGGAGATAACCCTAGTGTGGTATGCGATTCAGAATCCGAATGTGATTTATCTATTGATGAACTCGCATGTGCATATGTTAGATTAATGCATGCCTACACTAAGTTGCATAATAATTTTTATAGATTTGAAAAGCAAGTATATTGAATTGAAATTCGATCATGAGACACTATATCAAAATTTGATATCATTGCTAATGAAAATGTAAATCTTAAAGAGAGAAATGAAAAATTAAAATTGGAAAATGCTAGTTTGTTTCATGAGAAAAATAATGCCATGTTAGAAGTAGAAAATATTAAAAATGAAGTTAGCTCTTTAGCTAACACTTATATATGTTCTACTTCTAATAACAATGCATTTGTGGAAATAAATGAGTTGAATCATATTAAGGACCGCATATCATCTTTAGATTCAACCCTTAAAACATGCATTGTAAATAATAGCAAGCTTATGGACTTATATGCAAAATCCAGTGTAAATTCTTCGAAGACTCCTACGCACTATGCACACATGTATAATAAAGTTTATAAGTGTACTATTTGCGGCCGTAAAGGCCGTATTGCTAAATTTTATTATAATGCACAAAAACCCTCAAAATCCAATAATATTGACACTTGTGCATTCCATCAAACGTCATCACATCATACACATACACATGCACATAAAGTTTATCATAAGCATGCTCATGTGTACAAATGTGATTATTGTGGTAGACTTGGTCATTTGACCAAATTTTGTTTTGATTTGAAAAGAGTTTTACATTTGCAAAATGATTTTAAAAGACCATTTATGTTTGCAAATGTTCATCGTGCACAACCACTAAGTCAACACAAATCATTTTATCCTTTTTATTACACATATTGCAATCGAAAAAGTTATTTGTATAGTTTTTGTTTTGACCATGTTCATACACAAAATGCGTCCAAATGAGATCATAACCAAAGGGTATTGAGCTTTAATGATAGGGTCATGTCCCTAAACTTGCCGGCACAAAAAATATTTTGATGCCAAAACAAAATTAATTGAGTTTATTTTGTATTTTTGATTTTTTATTTCTTTTTGATTTTATTTGGATTTCATATTTCTATAACAATGTAAATTGATAAGAATTTTTAAAATCACTCATACTTCTCTTTAGAATAAAGCATTTTCAAATATATATATGTACATTTACATTGTTGAAAAATTAAAGTGATTTTTGGATTTTTTAAAACCATAGTTCATGATTCTCATATGATTTGTAGTCCTCGTTTGAACTATGCAGTTTTTGGTATGAATAATGTGTTTGTGCTTATGAGACCATTGTAAAATACTTTTATGATGATACTTATATATTTGGGCTTATGGATCATCAAATTATGGTTTATAATGTATTCTTGTATATGGCTAGTGGTTTATGGTTGCTCACATAGCTATCATGCATATATATTCTTTTGTGATGCAAATATGAGTAGAAACAAACTTTCTAGTTTTCTTGTCAAAAATGAGTTGTAAGTGTTTTATCCCAAGCATATTTCTTTTAATCCTTGTGGATAAAACGTATAAAAGTTTAACATTATTTTTTTCTTGATCTCTTGTTCTTCAAATATGACGATTTATAGATCAAGTATGTTTTGATGTTATTATGGTTTAGATCATGACTCATGTATTAAATGTTTATGAAGTTTTGATGTCATAAGTCGATCAATTTATGATTTTATTTGTTTATTGACCTTCATTTAATTTTTCATTTGGATTTTCTTGATTTTTCATTTGAAAACATTTTTTTATATTCCTTCATGATCTATGTATATAAATCTTAAGACCTTTGAATTTTCTTTGGTATCATTTGTGGCTTTAATCTAGATTTTCAATGATTTATTGATCTTTGTTATTTTTTTACTTATGTATAAGTCTATATATCGTTCTTTGTTTATATTTGTGCTTTGAGACACCACTTTCAAAATGATATGTCTATATGTTTTCTCATGGTTTTGTTGAATATTTGTTTTTGTGACAATTTTTTGTTCATACTCACATATTGTGGCCTTGAAGCATATATTATCTTAAGTCCGTGATTTGCTTTATCATTTCTTTGATATATATGCTATGTGGCATTTCGATAGGGGAAGCCATTCCTACCTCTTTTTATGTTATACTCTCCCATTCTTATAGGTAGGGGAAGCTTTCGCTCTCTTTATATACTGTTTTCCCTATTTTAATGTTGACAAAGGGGGAGAAACAAGTCACTTATGAGTATTTCTTTTATTGCTTCCTTTTTATGCATGAGGATCTTAATTTGTATATTCATTTGATATCATGCATATTACATATCTTTTTGTGTAGATTGTTTGTCATCATCAATAAGGGGGAGATTATTAGGTCTCATGTTTATGAGCCTACGGTCTAATCTTATTTTGATAATTTACAAAAAATTCCTAACGTCATTTGTCTAGTATTTGTATTTGTTTATTACGTATTCTAGAGAAACATCAATGTTTGAGGTTGGATGGATTAAGCTTAATGATGACATTCAAATGGAGGTTGGCGGAAATAGGATTGAAGCTATGACAATTCAAATCAAGATTCAAGTTCAAGCTTCATCCGCAACCAAGTCAAACATATTGAAGATATTTCATCTTGGGTATATTAGTTTAGGTGTATACTTTGTGTGTTGATACGTAGAGCTCATACTATACACACACATTGCATTCATTTTTATTATTTTCGTTTTCAAGTTTAAATTATATAATTGTGAAACTAATAGTTATATACATACACGTTTCATATTTATCATTTTTGTTTTTGGTAAATAATGTGTTTAGACACATAAATATAAAACAAATAGATATAGTTATATTTACAAAAATTGTTTTATGTTTATACATGCTTACAATGATTTCATCAATATCAAGCTTTAACAATTCAATGAAATCATGTTTTCTATTTTTTAGAGTTCATGTTTTTGTAAATTTTAAAATAACATGTTTATGAATTAAATTTTTATTTACACTATTGTATATCTTTTATTTAGTCTATAAATCCATATAAGAGGTTTCAAAACTTTGGTTTAAGTCAAAATATCAAAAACAAGTATTTTGGTATTTTGACCTAGCTTGCAATATGACAAGTTTTCACAATTGGTAAGTACAATTTTAAAAATTCTTTATGTAAAATACTAATTATCATGCTTATAAATATTTTCCAAAGTTTTATATTTTTTAGAATTTATTTAATATTCTTAATCAAGTTTTTAAGCTGATGTATTCTATTCAAAAAAAGCTATGTGCATGTTTTGAGTCGACTCGCTGCAACGTTGAGTCCACTCATGAAGTATTGAAAAATTAGTGTTTTCATCTACTAATTCGACTAAAAACTCAATGAGTCGACCCATGCAGACATCAGCCGACTAACTAAATAGCAAGTCGACTGATGAAGTGTTGAGCAACATGTGTTTTTCGTCTGCCGAGTCAACTGATAATTCCATGAGTCGACTCATGCAGACATCAGTCGACTCATACCTGTCATAAGTCTACTAATAATGTAGCTATTCAACAGTAACGACTAGTTTCCAGATTTTTAATATTTTAATATTTTTATTGGATTTCGTTGGTTCCTTAGGCTGGGTTCTTCTACCCCATATATACCCTTTTACCATAACTATTTTTAACTACTAAGAAAAGTTTTAAATAAGTTAACAAGGGGTTTTAAAGTTTTTTGTGTGTTTACAAGTTTTGTTTGTGAATAGATTTTCACAAGAGGAAGAAGAGATTATCTTTGGTGTTTGAGCTTCAATCTCTCATCTTCCTTACTCTTGTCGTCTTAGAGAAATTTCACTAAACTCAATTCTAGCTTTACATATTTATATTTGTTATTTATCTTTTCACTAAGCTAGATTTACAATTGAGTTTGGTTTTGTTATTGTTTATTGTTTCACACACAACCATTGAGCTTATAGTATTATCACACATTGCGTAATTTGGGTTGTGGGTATGACCGAGTGAGCTTACACTTAGTTCTCATCTTATTTTAGAGAATAAACCATTTGTTATTGTGCTTATTATGAGATACACTTTATAATACACTTGTACACCGAGAGAAGTGTGTGGTGCGAGACGGGGTCGATTCCAAGAGCAGTGGCATTGGTAGTAAAGCCTGGGGAGAGGTTGTAAATCCGAGTACTTAAGGAAGGCAACATGGGCTAGGCTAACACTTAGAGGGTGTAAAGTGTGATTGCAAGAGAGTGAGTTGTGAAGGTTTTCAGTGAGCTAGAAAACCGATTGTAAGGTGTAAATGTTTTGGGTGAACGTTGAAAACTCGTTGTGATAGTGGATTCTCCCCTAGAGTGAGGAGCTGTGACGGCCATGTTTTCACATATGGCTGCAGTCCATAGTAAACTCTTAGATGTCAAATCTGCCACACACTCACACTATACAATAACACAATTCACCATTCACAATAATATCCTTTAGTGGAATCAAAAAGAAGTGTAGTACAAAACATGAAAAATAAGGAAAGTAAATACAATAAACATGATATAGAAGGATAAGTCTCATAAGTGAAACCATGTCTCAAATGAATAAAACTGCATACACCTGATCTCTGAAATAACATAAAATATCTCGATATGAATCAACTGGAAATGTAACTAAGGCACACTGCCTCTATAATATAAAAATAAAACAATAATGTCTGAATAAAACATAAAATCTACTGTGGAGCCTCTACTAATACTCAAGTGATGGCGATTATGTAAGAATTCTGTCATCTTGTGGCTCTCCATACCTCTGTACCGCCTGAAAGAAAAGAAAATAACAAAAAATCACAAAAAGAGTGTCAGCGCGCTATAGCAAGATCACCTCCATCTGCCCCAGGGAAAGAACTACTAGATGGAGTATAGGCTCTATCTATTAAACATAGTCTTCCTAGATTTATTTTTCCTGTATCTAAGTAGAATTAACATTTAGAAATCTACAACACAAGACGTAGTACATCGAGCGAAATAATCCAAACAAGGAAACTCTCATGTATATACTATTGTCTCAAATTATAGATATCTAAACATTAATACCAAACTAAAGATAAACAGTCTAAAGGAAATCAATAATTAGAAACCCACAATACGAGACTGGTACGTTGAACGAAATAATCCAAACAAGAAAACTCTTATGTATATACTGTGTCTCACATTGTGGATAACTAACTACTAATTCCAATCCTATAAGGAATCAATGTCTCGTCTCAATCTACCCTCGGGTACTTCATACAATTATAAGAAAATATCATCTAGCTTAATTATCACCATGAACTATATCATGTGCGTCATGTATCAAATGTGTACCCTACTCTTGGATAAACTACATGAAAACGTACTACAATTGTATATAAATCTCATCTCATAATGATACTCTTGTAAGGCTCTTACTCAATCGTTCTATGGCAATAGGTTTTATCTCCCAATTTCGGCTATGTATAATAATGATACTCTTGTAAGGTTCTTATATTTGTTAGACCCTGGAGGGGGGTGATTAGGGTCTTATGCTAATCTAATCTGATTTTATGCCAATTAAAACAAATTAACAAGTTATCCTAGCAAGTATGAAATATAACAAAATATATGAGCTAGGATAAGTGATATACACAAGAGTAAACAAACTAAGGGCAATAGAAACACAAATCAATATAAACAAGATAGTAAATGAAATAAGCAATTGTAGGCGTATAAAACTACTTATAGGTCCCTTAACACAGCTCGACACGGCGATTCGACAAACCAACGAACCATCGGGCGATATATCCAAGCATGTTCGTTAAACCACAACACCGAAGCCAAGTGAGACGCGACGAAGAGGATTAACAAGGCGACGATGTTAACGAATCGCACGTAAACAACAGAATAATTCCAATCGCGTGCCCAATCAAGCTAACGGGTCGATGAATCAGCAAGTCATCCAACCGTAGAGTCCATCACATCAATCAAGATCGGAAGCGGACTCAAACTCGAACACCAAAGCGGATTTAATACCAAATCAAGATCCGGATTGCCAAATCAGAGTTCGGACAAACCGCGAAACCGGAAAATGACAAAACGGCAAACACCTGGAGGGCTCGGCCGAAACCGAGCCACTCCTAGGTGGCTCGGCCAAAGCCGAGCCACCTAGGTGGCTCACCGAGCCACCTAGGGGTGGCTCGGTGGCTGAGCCACCACCTGGTGGCTCGGCCAAAACCGAGCCACCAAGTGGTGGCTCGGTAAGCCACCATGGTGGCTCGGTGGCCGAGCCACCTAGGTGGCCGGCCGAGCCACCTATTGGTGGCTCGGTGGTCGAGCCACCTAGGTGGCCGAGCCACCAGATCTGGGCCCAGGTCTGAGCCCAGATCTGGTTTGAGGAGCCTATAAATAGACCCTTAGGCTCATTGTTTGAGGGGTTGAATTTTTTGGAGGTGAAACTCTGCTGGATTAAAGGCTCAAGGCTAAAAAAGGTTAAAGCTTTAGAATCTCGGAGTTTTGGACTTTTCAGATCTGCTTCTTGGCGATCATCCACACCAAACAAGGCAGGAGTTCGAGAGAGATCAGATCTGAGATCCACACGGTTATCCTCCGGATCAAAACTTGGTTTTTGATCCCAAGAAGTGTATCGATTTCGTTTGGTCGATTTCGATTACTTAGGGCTATTATTTCCTTGGTGAAATAATACCCCCGGCTGTTATTTCCTTCGTGAAATAACACCTGTCATACCGTGTAGATCCGACCGGATCAAGATCGCGTAGTGGTCCACGGATTAACCCTGGCGCAGGTGAAGAACCCACACAAGCTAGAGACCGCAAAACAGGATCTTGCGATTTGTTCCACAAAAAAGGAAAGTTGTAATCTTTTTATTTTTCTTTGATTTTGTTGTAACCGGATCTTATAAAAAGACCGGATCTTTTGTAACCAATAAACTATTGCTTAAGAGAACAATGACATCAATGAAAATAATTTTTCCCGTGAACAATCTGGCGACCACAGTGGGAGCCACCGATCTCGCTGCCGAGATCGTTGCGTCGCAGCCGCGGATCTCAATCCCAGTCGAGGAGGAGGTCGAGTATGAATTCGACCTACAAAAATTCGAGGAGTGCCTGTCATCCTTGTTCGGATCCACCTCCCCCCGCAAGTCCAAGAAGTTCTCCTCCAGGAGAAAAGTCCGTTGGTATGAAGAAGTAGAGAATACCAACAAAGATCTCACCCCGATTGATGCCGAAGTTGCATCGGGTTAAGTTTCACCAACCTCCAACCAGGTCAGATCTGTTCTGGCCAATTCCTCCGTTGCTGAAGGCGTAGTGACTCTTTCAAAGAGAGCCTGCTAGAGGCGACGTCAACGCCTGGCGCGGCAATTCGCAAAGGCGATGGATTCCACTGACGGAATCCACTACAACGCGGATTTGAAGAACAGGAGAGGCAAACAGCCTCAACAACCAATGAATGGCAGCTCCTCCAAGCCGCCAACGAATGAATGGATCCGTGTCAAACGGAATCGTACGACACTGGATGAGCACATTCGCAAACGCCGCGCACTGTCAGCGCAGGCACGGGCTCAAGTCCAAGAAGCCCGCAGAAGACTGCAGAAGGAAGTGGCCAAAAAGCCGCCACCGACCCGCCAAGTATGGAGGCCGAAATCTGAAGCGGTGATTCAGGCTAAAAAGCAACCATTGTAGCCTTCAGTAAAAGTTCAACCTCCGGCGAACCAACCTAAATCGCCGATAATTCCCATAGCTGCTCCGTGAGATCCCGCAGGACCATCCCGAAGAAGGAGGTCAGTTTTGGAGCGCCTTGGTCCACTTCCCGATGAGCGATGCAAAGCTCCAGTTCAAGAACATTTGGACCCAATAAAGAAGCCCCGAACAACTTAACATGCTGGGGGTCGCCGCCACCCTCAACAGGATAAGGAGTTTATGGTAACTACGCGCACCAGTTTGCACATTGAAGTCCAGGAGCCCGCCGAGAACTCACGCCCACAAAGGCGCGTGTCGAGACGCGTGACTCTTGAAAGCCCAAAGAAGGCAGTTCGCCCTCAGAAGGAAACGTTGTCGTCTGATGATGATAGCATTATACCTGAGAAGTCGTGCCAACACACGATAGGTTACTCCGACCTTCAAACCGACGAGTTGTACTATCGTGTTGGGGGTACGAGAAAAAATAGGAAAAGGAGTCCTCGAAAACTAGAAACTCAGTACCCCTGTTCCAAACTCATTCGAGCAGTATTGTCTGAGTGCAACTGCATCAAGACAGTCCCCGAAAGAACTTCGGTTTTCGAAAGGCTCAATACCGAAACGCCAAAACCAAGGCCTAGGCGTTTCTGACGAAGAAGAACGGTGGTTGAAGATGGAGAATTTCCGAGGGTCACCACTAATATGACCAGCAAAGGGACATCGACACAAGATAATCCCGAGTCGATTCCGGAAGTACCCCGGCGTGTAACCCGTCTGTAGTCTGGAGCCATCATACGAGCAACTTATGATAGGATTCGGACAAGATTACCTTCAGAAGATGAAGAATCGGATGCCTGCTTTGCAGTTGCATCAGATAATACAGTATCCAGTGAGGGACAACCCCGCGAGTCACTTATGATAAGTGCGGAACAAGTGGCCAAGATGCTCGAAGAAGCCATGGCCAAACAACAGGAGAGCTTCAGGTTCGAAATGCATATGGCCATGCAGAATATGAGAGAAATGCATGACCAACAAATCCAAGCACTGACAAACCAGCAAAGCGAACCAAGTCGTCGTAACCAGGTTAATCAGGAAGATGAGAACGCACATGCGAATGAAGCTCATAATGCCAATAATCCTCCCATCAATGCAGGGGGTGGTAACGAGAATGCTAACGAAAATACAGGTTAAAATTTGAAAATTAAAAACCTCGAGAGCAAAATCAATACATTAATTTCCGCTCAAGAGATGAAGAAGACGGGCATTCCTTGTCCATACCCAAGAGAATGGGAATCAATCCCGTATCCGGCGAAGTTCAATCTAATTAATTTCACGTCGTTTGATGGGAAGGGTTCACCCACTCAGCATTTGATTTACTTCAAATCACACCTAGGGGTTATCTCTGGTAATGAGCCTTTGATGGTACGGTCCTTCATTGGCACTCTTCGTGGAGCCGCCTTCGATTGGTATCGCCACCTCAAGCCAGGAAGCGTGAATAGTTAGGACAACATGGAGACTAAATTCCTCACCAACTTCTTCGACGATGACACCGAGATATCCATCGGGTCGTTGCTTGACGAGAAACAAAAAGACGGGGAGTTAGTCGATACCTTAGTCAAAAGGTTCCGGAACAAGGCGATGAACTATCGGGACCCGATCACTGAGGAGTTCATTCTCCAGACTTGCCACAACAACCTCACATTGGACATTTTGGAAGCAATGGGGACAGCACCATCCAAAACATGGAAGGATTTGAAGGTCCAAGGAGAGCAAGCCGAGCGATTCCTCAGAAGGAAGAAGGCGGAGAGAGGCCAACAGGCGACGAATGCTCCAACACAGAATTTAAACCCACGAGGGAAAGGTAAGGCACATGCTAATGCAGTTGATGCTTATCAAACTTTCCAATTGTAACCTCAGCAACAGCCGCAGCAACGAGCACCACAACAATCGCAGTCGCAATGGCAACAACGGCCTCAGAAGCAAAAATCTTCGGAGCCAAGATTTCCTAAAGTGTACTCCTTCAAAGATGACGAAGTTCCCGGCATCTTTAAGTACCTGTTGGAAAATAACAAAATCCAGCTGCCGTCGATCGTGGATCAGGAAGGGGCTAGCAAAGTGACGGATCCGAAGTATTGCGCATACCATAGAGCGGTCCATCACCCTACAAAGTCATGCTACCATCTCAAGGATAAGATCCAGGCGTTAATTGATGTGGGCGTCATAACCCCGAAGCCGTCCAAGAACGTAGGAGCAAATGCAGTATCAATCAGCTTTGGATCAGTACCCACAGCGTGGTTTGAACCAAAACGCATCACCAAAGTGGGAATGAAGACAATAAACGACGACCCATACGGACAGCGCCAAAAAGGACTTGTGCCACACACAGACCCAAACGGCGAAATCCTCTGGGTCCATCCTGATCTTATTGAAGACGAGCAGTGGGCGACTTCCTCGACCAGAAAGGGTAAGGGCAAGTCCTGCAACGCTACTTCCGCAATCTTCGAAGAGGATGGTGATGAAGCTCCTAGCTTCCCGCTCTCCGAAGAAGAACAAGAAGCTTTTGCCACTAGAAGCGGAAATCAGTATCACTTCAACTATCCATCACCTAGTGATCCGGTAGCTGAGCAGGGGGTGACTAAACTGGGACCAGCCAAAACTCTCACGGAATTGGGAGTGGTTACAACTCCTAGACCGGTTGAAGACGCTCGACGAAAGCCGGTTGATAAACAGAAAGAAAAGAAGTCCCAGGAGGTTCAGAATCCGAGGCAGTCTCGTTTCAATCGTCTGATTGGAAGAGATAAACCGGAGAGCTCAAACACTCCGCGCATCTTCGATATTATGGCTCAACTAGCTAACATTCCAGCGCGGATAACACTGTATGAGTTGCTACGGTTGTCTAAAGAAACCAGGGAAGCCTTGCAAGAAGCCTTGGCCAATTTAGAAGTGTTGCTTACTCAGATCAAGCCGATACCTAAAGAGCCAGAACTGTTATTTCAACACTGCAATATAGCAGCTAAAAACCTTCCCTGCATTACCTTCACCAAAGAGGATATGCAGACGAAGAATTCAAACTATGATCGACCCCTATATTTCATTGGGTACATTGGCTCCAGCGAAGTCAACCGAATCTAGGTGGATCCGGGTTCCGCTGTGAGTATTATGCCGCTTCGCTTAATACATAGCCTCGGCATTCCAGTGAGTAAGTTGGTGTCCACAGGCACTGTTATCTACGGATTCAATACTAGCGGGTCAAGACCCTTGGATAAAATCCGGATAAAATGTCAAATGGGTGATTTGAAGACGGAAGTCACATGTTATGTGATTGATGCCGAGACTTCATATAACTTACTATTGGGTCAACCTTGGATCCATAGTAACGTTATAATTCCCTCCACTCTCCATCAGTGTTTGAAATATGTCGACACTGATAATAAGGTTAGGACGGTGGTCGCGGATAAGCAACCATTCAAAGGGTTTGAGAATTATTTCACTAATTCTCTCCTTTATGGTAACGAATCCGATACTGAATTATCGGCCCATGGCACGGACAGCGGAGAAGAAGCTGATACCGAAGCCGGACTTGATTACAATGGAGGTTTTGTTTTAAATGACATTGTACCCTTTGTAATCAATCTTGACGATGAACAATCGTCAGATGGCAGTTGTAACTGGCAACTTGCCAATAATAAAATAAATGCTGATTTAGAGTACTCACTGTCTCTTGATGATGTGATAAAGGGATTGTATGATAATCCCGATTTATATACGCCGCTTCGATCGTCCTATATAACAAAGAAACACCTCCAGCATTCTTTTGGAACAACCCTGATTGTCCCTGCCAAAATAGAAGGTGAAAAAGAAGTGATTTACGGTAAAGGAGAGAGTTTTCCATTACCAGATCATTTCTTAAGAGAAGATGAGAATGACGACAAACCTGGTCGACATTTATCTAAGTATAGTCCGGAAGCACGCAAGCTCATAGAAAAACAGGGATATGATTTCACACTCGGAGAAGGTTTATACTTCGATCGAGGTTCTCATATTCCAGCCAAAGCGGCATATGTACCAAAAGGAAAACCGAATGATTATTATAAATTCAGACGAGGATTAGGGTATGTCTCTTCTTCAGAAGACGAATGTTGCTGGTTAATCAATAACCAATCATCTGAGCAATACAAAGATGGGTGCTCGTCAAATTCCTCGGAATGGGATTCCGATACAAGTCTTGGGGAAGTATTCAAAGCTCTAATGACGAACATGGCTACAGGTGATCCATCCACAATGGAGGACGATGATTAAATGCCAACATGGGAAGACCCATGGGTTCATCACCTGAACATGCAGTATGGTGATAGGTTTGAACAGAGGGAACCCCCCCACTAAAGATAAAATAGTCCAAATTAACATGGGTGACGAGGCCAACCCAAAGCCTATATTCATCAGCGATAGTCTTCCCTCAAATGAGAAGGAGGAATTAATTGCTCTCATCATGGAATATATTGACGTCTTCACTTGAAATTATGAAGACATGCCTGGGCTCGACCCCAATGTGGTAATGCACCGCCTCGATATCAAGTCGGATGTCAAACCTGTCAAACAACAGCAAAGACGGTTTCATCCGTAGATTATGGAAGGCATTGAGGCAGAGGTTAAAAAATTAATCAAATCAGGGTTTATCCGAGAGGAGCAACACCCAGACTGGCTAGCCAATATTGTTCTAGTCATGAAGAAGAACGGTAAAATCAGGATTTGCATCGACTTCAGGGACCTGAATACGGCATGTCCAAAAGATGACTTTCCTCTCCTAATCACGGATGTCATTATCGACAATACATGCGGATTTGAGAGAATGTCTTTTATGGATGTCTTTTCAGGATATAACCAAATCAAGATGCACCCAGATGACGAAAAGCATACAGCGTTCGAAACGCCCCTCGGTGTCTTTTACTACACGGTGATACCTTTCGGTCTAAAGAATGCAGGCGCCACGTACCAGCGAGCAATGACTAAGATTTTCTAAGAACATCTCAGGAAAACAGTCGAGTGCTACGTTGATGATTTGGTTGTAAAAAGCCGCAACAAAGAAGATCACATCAAGGACTTGAAGACGATGTTCGATCTCATGTGGAGTCATCAATTGAAGATGAACCCAACTAAATCTTTCCTTGGAATGTCCAGCGGAAAATTCCTTGGATTCATCGTCACCACTAAAGGTATACATATCGATCCCGATAAGGTGAAGGCGATACATGAACTGCAACCCCCTAGAAATCTAAGAGAACTCAGAGGATTGCAAGGGCGTTTAGCTTACATCCGGCTGTTCATCTTAAATCTTTCTGGGAAGTGCCAACCATTCTCTAAGCTAAACAAGAAAGGTGTGTCATTTATTTGGGACGATGCTTGCCAAAAAGCACTCGAAGATATCAAAACATATCTGACGAATCCTCCTGTTCTCGTTGCACCGAAATCAGGTAAACCGTTCTTGATTTACCTCAAGGCGATGAACCACTCGATAAGTGCTTTATTAGCACAAGACGATGATAACGGTCACGAACAGGCAGTTTATTACCTAAGTCGGACCTTAGTGGGCGCCGAGTCTCGATATCCGATGATTGAGAAAGAATGCCTCGCATTAGTATTCGCAGTACAAAAGATGCGGTATTACTTGGTTGGACAGACGATTTACGTCATTTATAACGTTAATCCAGTACGGGTATTTATGACGCAACCGGCCTCTATGAATTGGCGGTTAGCGAAGTGGGCCCTTCTCTTGTCCCAATATGATTTGCACTTTAAACAGTAGAAGTCGATCAAAGGACAAGCGATTTGTGATCTTTTGGCGGCAAACTCGACAACGGATACGACAGAAGTATATGATGACTTGTCGGATGAAACCCACGAGGTTAACACTACATCGCACCAACAAATATGGCAATTATACTTCGACGGTGCTTCGAGAGCAGTTAATGTGGCAATAACCCCCGGATGTTGTAAAGTCTCCTCCGGAGTTGGAGTTGTCTTAGTTTCCCCGGGGAAGCATGTGATGCCTCGGGCTTATTCACTGACTGATCCATGTTCCAATAACGTAGCCGAGTACAACGCGCTTCTCATTAGACTCAGTTTTGCCAAGGAGCTGGGGGTCGAATATCTCGAAGCTTTTGGGGATTCTCAATTGATAGTCAACCAAGTCCGTGGAGAGTATGAAGTCAGGAACCAAGACCTGATCCCGTACCACCAGGAAGCCATCAAAATGGTAGATTCTTTTAAAGAATTCTTTATTGAATACATTCATCGTCTCCAGAACGCTTATGCGGATGCACTGGCAGCACTAGCGGTATCACTTGCGCAGCCTCTCGAAACTGAACTGCTAGTCACAGTAAGATCGCATCAACTCTGCATACCCATATACAATATGGATATCGAAGAGGAAGATGATAAAAACATAAGCGCCAATGAGGTGAACTCAACTCAAATTGAGTCTGAGTCCCGAGATTGGCGTTTTCCTATCATTGACTACGTCCAATATGGTATTTTACCAGAAGATGTAAAAGAAAGGGAATCAATCCGCCGAAGAGCACCAAGATTCTTCTATAATACTGAGACCCATACATTATACCGTCGAGGGTACGATGGTTTGTTACTCCGATGCCTTTCGAACAAAGAAGCAGAAGAAGTTCTTAAGGAAGCACACGAAGGAGAATATGGTGCGCATCAGCCCGGTCCCAAACTGTATGATCGCATCAGGAGAATAGGATATTTTTGGCCAACAATGGTTCAATGATGCAATCAAATATGCCCGAGAATGTTATGCCTGTCAAGTACATGCAAATTATATGCACCAACCACCGGAGCGTTTACACACGTTAACCACGTCTTGGCCGTTCGAAACATGGGGTATGGACATTGTCGGTCCTGTTTTTCCCCCTTCAGTCAAAGGCGATCGATTTATTCACGCAATCACGGATTACTTTTCAAAGTGGGCTGAAGCGATTCCGCTTAGAGAAGTGAAGATGAACAATGTCATCAATTTCATCAAACATCATGTCATATACCGACACGGCGTGCCAAGACGGATCATTCATGATAACGGTCCACAGTTCATAAGCAACGCTTTCGTCAGGTTTTGTGACAAATTCAAAATTCAAGATGTTTCGTCAACAGCTTATTATCCCGCCTCGAATGGATTAGCTGAGGCTTTTAACAAGACGATCATTAAGATCCAATCAAAGCTCGTGAAGACCAATAAACGAGACTGGGACGATAAACTCGGTGAAGCACTCTGGGCTTATCGTACCACCATACGCACACCTACAGGAGCCACCCCATATTCGTTGGTATACGGATGTGAAGCTGTGCTACCATTGGAAATCCAAATCTCCTCCCTTCGGATCGCTCTCGCAACTGAGATGACGACAGAAGAACAACATCAGAAACGTCTCGAAGAACTCAAAATGTTAGATGAAAAGCGCTTAGAAGCTCAACAACACATTGAGTTTTATCAAGCCAGAATATCTAGGGCTTTTAACAAAAAAGTCCGACAGAGAAGCTTCAAGGAAGGAGATCTGGTCCTCGCTGCTCGCCGACCGATAATCCTCAACTCCAAGAAGAAAGGTAAATTTGAACCCAAATAGGAAGGACCGTTTGTGATAGATACAGTCTACTCAAACGGCGCATATCGCCTGATTACTCAAGAGGGTGTCAGGCAATTAATGCCAATAAATGGGAAGTTCCTAAAAAAGTACTATCCCTAGTACATTTAGGATAACCCATTTATCGGGAAGTTCCTTGAAGAATATTACACTCAATATTCTAGAGGATAACCCAAAATCATTTTCACCACCAAAGTCCCTCACTGATCAATTTCAATTGACAGTGAGTCCACCAAAAGTGTCTTTCTGGCCCAAGCCACCAACAAATTCCCCTCTTGATTCTTTCCACGAACAAGAGGACCACTTTCAGTTCAGAGTTCCCTTTCGATAAATGAAAGAACTCCCTTCTTTTTCTCTTTGGTTAAACCTCCTCATGGTTATAACCAAAGTTGAAATTTCATTTCGATAAACGAAAAACTCATCTTCAGTCTAGACAACCAATCCTATAAAAGGTAAGTTTATCTAGATCTTCCAGATTCTCAGAGTGGAGATCCCACTTCTAGTTTCTTTTACGCTGGAAATAGAATATAAAATTCTTCCTTTCCAGAATCAAGGAATAGAATATAAAATTCTTCCTTCCTTGTATTCAGGTTCGCCTTCACCCTAAAAGAAGGCCGGGAAATAGAATATAAAATTCTTCCTTTCCCACACCAACCTTTTCCAAGAATTTATTAATCTAGGATTCATCCTAGGAAGTTTATCCCGAATCCTAAGCAGGGATAAGTCTGCGCCTAACACGCGCTACCGGTTTAGTCTTTCTTCGTAAAAAAAGACACCAGAGTTCAATTCTGGGGTATCCTATCCTAAAACCTAAGCAGGGATAAGTATGCGCCTAACCCGCGCTGCCGGTCAGTTCTTAACCGTTAAAAAAGAACACCCGCCCACATATTCAACTTTGTGGCAGGTTGTTATTAATAACGCCAAAATCCATGCCTTACACGCATGGGGTATTTCATCCTGAATCCTAAGAAAGGATATGCCGACGCCTAACACGCGTCACTAGGTTAGTCTTTTACTGTCCAAGAAGACACCAGAACCTGATTCTGGGGACCTTTATCCCGAAGCCTAAGTAGGGATAAGTCATCGTCTAATACACGTTGCCGGGTAGCCTATTCCCGTAACAATGGCGAAGTCTACGTATTTGAAGTTGTAGCAGCGAGTCTAAGGGAGTTCATTCCATTAGCACAACGTCACATGCGGAACGGATTTAGACAATCCGCATGCTAGCCCGACTCAAACGGTAGTCAGTAAAGGCTAATCAAATCTGTTGAGGGCTGAGGATTTGTAAAAATCCTAAGTCAACGTCTGATACACGTCGCTGTTTAGTCTTTTCACAGGAGAAAGACGAAGTCTACGTATTCAATATCGTAGCACTAAAAGGGTTAACTCTTTTAACTTAACGTCACATGCGGAACGGACTTAAACAATCCGCGTGCTAGCTCGACTCAAACGGTGGTCGGTAAAGGCTAATCAAATCCGTTGAAGGCTGGGGGTTAGCCAAAAATCCTAAAGTCAACGCCTAACACGCGTTGCCGGGTAGCCTATTCCCGTAACAATGGCGAAGCCTATGTATTCGACATCATAGCACAAAGTCTCAGAGAATTCACTCTCTTAGCACAACGTTACATGCGGAACGGATTTAGACAATCCGCATGCTAGCCCGACTCAAACGGTAGTCGGTAAAGGTTTATCAAACCCGTTGATGGCTGAGAATTTGCCAAAAAATTCTATAAATACAAGTCATTGACGCATCAACTCCGTTAGTTGGTCTCGTGATTCGAGTATCCGCCACGCTCCAATTCCTTAAGAGTTTAAACTGTGAAGACTCCAGTAGACGTACGAGTATAAACTGTGTCAAACGCCAGACAACGCGTCACAATGAAGCTCAAACGCCGGACAACGCGTCACAATGAAGCTCAAACGCCGGACAACGCGTTGCAAATGAAGGCTCAACGCCAACAATTGATGGTCAGTTCCATGTTGAAACAGCAAACACAAGCTAAAGATCAGGAAATCAGGAATTGACTTCAAGTTCAAAATTCCGACAACGGTCAGACAATAAATGCAGCACCGGAACCCTTGTAGACATTCGACAAAGCACCGAATAGCCTGGAGGATTGAAAGAATCAAGAATAGAAGCCATTCCAAGGTCCTGGTACACCGATTGAAGGTAGGGACAATCATATCCAAAGTATTCTAGACTCTCCTATAAAAGAATGAGGCTGAAATACTTTGGAGGGGGTATCTGTAGGCGTATAAAACTACTTATAGGTCCCTTAACACAGCTCGACACGGCGATTCGACAAACCAACGAACCATCGGGCGATATATCCAAGCATGCTTGTTAAACCACAACACCGAAGCCATGTGAGACGCGACGAAGAGGATTAACAAGGTGATGATGTTAACGAATCGCACGCAAACAACGGAATAATTCTAATCGCGTGCCCAATCAAGCTAACGGGTCGATGAATCAGCAAGTCATCCAACCGTAGAGTCCATCACATCAATCAAGATCGAAAGCGGACTCAAACTCGAACACCACAGCGGATTTACTGCCAAATCAAGATCCGGACTGCCAAATCAGAGTTCGGACAAACCGTGAAACCGAAAAACGATAAAATGGCAAACACCTGGAGGGCTCGGCCGAGCCACCAGATCTGGGCCCAGATCTGAGACCAGATCTGGTTTGAGGAGCCTATAAATAGACCCCTAGGCTCATTGTTTGAGGGATTGGATTTTTTGGAGGCGAAACTCTGCTGGATTAAAGGTTCAAGGCTAAAAAAGGTTGAAGCTTTGGAATCTCGGAGTTTTAGACTTTTCAGATCTGGTTCTAGGCGATCATCCACACCAAACAAGGCAGGAGTTCGAGAGAGATCAGATCTGCGATCCACACGATTATCCTCCGGATCAAAACTTGGTTTTTGATCCCGAGAAGAGTATCGATTTCGCTTGGTCGATTTCGATTACTTAGGGCTATTATTTCCTTGGTGAAATAATACCCCCGGCTGTTATTTCCTTCGTGAAATAACACCCATCATACCGTGTAGATCCGACCGGATCAAGATCGCGCGGTAGTCCACGGATTAACCCCGACGCAGGCGAAGAACCCACACAAGCAAGAGACCGCAAAACAGGATCTTGCGATTTGTTCCACAAAAAAGGAAAGTTGTAATCTTTTTATTTTTCTTTGATTTTGTTGTAACCGGATCTTATAAAAAGATCGGATCTTTTGTAACCAATAAACTGTTGCTTAAGAGAACAATGACATCAATGAAAACAATTTTTCCCGCGAACAGCAATGAGTAATAGACAAAGGCGAATAGAATGAGATAAGCAATGAGCACAAATAATACGCCAAGGCAGAACTTAAACACACGATATGATCACAGAGTTCGGACCTTTCGTCCTACGTCTCCGCTCCCCACTCCCGGGAAGAAATCCACTCTCACACCCGATTTTTCTATGCTCACTCGAATAACGTTTACACCTCACAATGTTGGTTTTCAACGTTCACCGATCAATGTTCAAAATCACTTACAGTGTCGGTTTTCAACACTCACCGATCAACGTTCACTCCTCACACTTGGTTTTCTAGTTCACCGAAAACTCACTACCACAAAATAGGTATACGGGGACGGTTATTTGGGGACGGTTTAAAACCGTCCCCTTTGCCTCCAAAGGGAACGGTTGTGAAACGGTTCCAACCATCACAAGAGAGTCTAAGACAACGCTTTAAAATAAAACGTTACGCTAGAGCTAGGCTTGCAAAAAAAAAACCCAGTAATGAACTAATGGGACGGTTTTATTATAGGCTTTATGTTCGCACCTAAATTTTAACAAAAGAATATTAAGTTGTTTTGTTACTGCTCTTCACCTGATCCATCAAATACCAAAAACCCCCGACCCTCCATTATCGTTTCAGATCGGAGCTCGAAGATTTCACCTTTTACTCGTCCTCCCCGTCGTCCTCTCTCTCTCTCTCTTAACCCTAGATTAATAAATATCCCCAATTTTACCAAATCCAGCGCTCTAGGGTTCTATTCCGCTAGGGATTCTTCCCCAGATTCGACCGCATCCAAACCCTATGGAGTCCGATTCATGGAGCCAATTCTCCGCTGCATCGAGGCGCCATCAGTTGACTCTTCAATCTCGATTCGGTGCGCTGATTTCCTTAACGTTGATCTCCTTTTGTTAATTTGTATACGTTGGTGTGACTGATTTTGTGGTTTGTTGGTTGATCTGTACCTAGGGTTTGATGATGTCGAAGGAGGGGAGGACGATTTCCGCACGAAGTTCGGGTGCCCGTTCTGTGCTGAGGATTTTGATATTGTTGGGTTATGCTGTCATCTTGACGAGGAGCATCCTGTTGAAGCTAAAATGGGGTATTTTTTAAAATTTTTTTGTTTAATTTTGGTATTTGATGAATTTTTTTAAGGTTTGGATATATATTGGTTCTGTGTTTCCAAAATGGCGTCTTGGTTGATGGATTGAGGGTTAATATTTGATTGATGTAGGTTTGTGACATTTTAATTTTTGACTCTTCAAGATCGTGCTTTCCGGCTTTTCTCAGTAGTGCAGGTTTGTGACATTTTGATTTCCATGTAGATATGCTGATTTTAGTTTTAAGTGGACAATTCACACCTACCTTTAGTTTCTTAGTAAAAAATGCTCATGTCAGACACATATGCTTGTCATTCTATCATTTTACAAAATGTTAACATTACTGTTTTATTGGCTTTACCTATCTTGCATAGGTACTTCATAGAGGACTTGCCTACATCTAATACTTACTGGATGCTCAGATATGTTAAGATTTATTAAATACATCCTAAAGTTTGTGATGTATTTGAGATGTAAGTGAAAATATACCAGTGTCAGTGAGTATGAAGTTAAAAATTTAATTCATGCATGAAGTGGTGCATAAGATTTATTTTGATTCAAGCAGATGTTTATGTGAAGAGTATTAGGTCAATTTAGAAAGTTCGTTGTATAATGTACTATAGTTATTTATACTATTATGTAATTTGATACGTAGATATGTTAGTGTTTTATGTGTACTTTAGTGAAACTTAGATGTATGTATCTGACTAGTCTTCTACTTAACTGGTCTGATATGGCAATATTTGAAGAGCCTAGTATTTTATATGTAATTTATATTTGAGACTATGGGTGATTGTAGCTATATCACTTTAAATATATTGAGGTAGGCCTTTTGTGTCAATTCTAATTGATGCTTACAGTATTCATTTTTTTGGTAAAAACCCATTAAACAAATTTGTGTTGTATATCTTGTTTAAATTAATTAAAGTTCACTATTTCGGCAGGACCAGCAAAGTAGAGAACTTTCTCAGCGTCATATAACAAAAAGAGCCAAGAAACTCGTGATGAAGGTATAAAGAGAGATGATGAATTTGTTGTTTATTACAATCTTATGGGCTGTTTTTATGAATGTTTTTTTTCTTTATTTTATTTTTTCCCTTTTTTGTTTTTGTCTTTTTTTTAACAAAAGGTGATAAACTGACTTGCTCCGCATGCCCTGTTTACTATCTTTTTGTTGTTGGTGGATAAAGAGGCATCTAATTTAGCACTATTATTCTTTCTCATGAAGAAGAGATCAAGTTAAAGCTTGTTATCACCTTTGATGTTGGTAATAGTCTCTTCTTTAATATTCTTTTTTTATTATCATAGGAAATATTTTGGGTAAGTTCTCATATTATTATATTGACCGAATTGTCATTTCATCCTGAGCTTCAGATGGTGTATGTTAAGGAGTGTGTTCCTGTATTTGCAATAGCGCGATGGTTTTCGTGTTGTAGTCTTGGAGGGTCGATGCTTGACTTCAGGCCTTGTTTTGTGGAATTAAATAGTTTGGTAAAACCATTCC
Organism: Asparagus kiusianus; assembly: GCA_022839385.1. Lineage (NCBI taxonomy): Eukaryota > Viridiplantae > Streptophyta > Magnoliopsida > Asparagales > Asparagaceae > Asparagus > Asparagus kiusianus. The sequence continues at coordinate 25,723 of BQKN01067528.1, read as the reverse complement.
CTTCACGTGGTCTCATTTCATTCTTCTAGCTGAGGGAAGAATGTGTGAAATTATGTTAAAAAGTTCATAATGTCCATATTTGAGCACAGCGGGCCTGTTTCTAATGTCTAGCAGACTTATGTAGGCCTTAAGTTTTTGGAAATGTAAACTGTAGTTTCTTCAGCTTGCCTTGCTCGAGTTCTATGATTTAAAAAAAAGATGTTCCTGATTTCATGATTGTTGGCCCAAAATAATTTAACTTACTAAAGCTGCAACTGCATGTGCTTCCAAAACTCTGGCCCATAAGTTGTCTTACTATGTAATTCTTCTTCATGTTACCTAAATTATAAACTATGTTTCACGGGTGCGGGGGCAGTTGTACTGGGCGATAATATTTGAAAGAGTTCTATTCTATATACATTTCAGCATTGTTTCTGTGCTGTTAAGTATTGCATGTCATCTTACGTTCGCCAAAGTCCTCTCCAAGCTTATAATGCGTATTTCCATTATTCTTTAACATATATTCTTTTTCTTGATAGTTCATTTGTTTACTGATCTTGCATTTTCAAAAAAATAAAAAATATTTATAGCCAAGATCTGTGAGCGTGATTGGGGTAACGTTGTGACCTGTCATATGGATACTCCACAAGCTTACGTGTGGCATCTTCAGAACTTTGTCCTTGGTGAACATATTCCCACACCTTCCACCGACAAGCAAACACATGTTAAGGTATGTTCTTTTTGAATTTGTTTAATACACCATAGGTAATTTTACTTGTTTATTACCACAATAATATGACATATATAAAGACATCAGTGTAAGTATCAATTCTCTCTAGTTTGCGATGGAAGTTATGGGTCATTTTAAGCATTCTTCTATTTTCCTAACAGGCTTGCACAATTAGTGCTTGTGGTAATTTTGCTATTCTGGGCACTGAGGGTGGCTGGATTGAACAGTTCATTCTCCAATCAGGGATCAGCCAAGGTAGTTATGTGGACGTTACTGAATCACAAAGTTATGCTCATGATGGGGAAGTTCATGGAATTGAAAACAAAGGAAAAGATGACACTGTAAGTTATTGTTGGTTTTGTATAGACTTGTGAATGTAAATGAGTTTAAAGAGGTGCCTGTCAAGCTGTGTAAATAGCCTAAGGGTTATGACTTACTCTAGAGATATCCACTCATTCCTTTTTTTATTTAGAACACATCATAAATATTAACTAAATGTTAGGTTTGATAATGGTGACGTATATATGTGTTTTACATAGTTGAGATCTTAGTGTTTTTAAGTAGTCATTGTTCGTCTTCACATGCTTTACATTTTTTTAATGTCATTTTACTTAGCATCCTACTTATGCTTACTCATCTTGTGCTTACTCATCTTTTTATCTTGATGTATGTAGGAAAACATGAAGATCCTTGCTTGTCGCTCTTTGGGGGATTTATTTGTTGTGAAGATTTAGAACTTAATCGTCTCAATAGAGACATTTTGACCTTTTGATTAAGTAGTAGCTCTTTGTTTTAATCATGGAGGATTTGTGATATGTGCTTAATTTGGTTAGTTTGTGTGTAAAATTTGTGAAGAATTATCTCAATCCTATTGTTATATATTGTTCTTTGTTGTAATGAATTATCTCAATCCTATTGTTTCTTTGTATGTCATAGACTGATGTGTGATATCTGGGTGATTTGTTTTGATCATTAAAAAATGAAAACCGTCCCCTTTGGTATAAAAACCGTCCACATAGATCAAAAACAAAACCGTTCCCATAGACAATATAACCGTCCTCTTAGGTCCAGCTCGAAACCGTCCCCTTGGTATAAAAACCATCCCCATAGATAAAAAACAAAACCGTTCCCATAGACAATATAACCGTCCTCTTAGGTCAAGCTCGAAACCGTCCCCCTTGGTATAAAAACCATCCCCATAGATAACAAAAAAAACCGTTCCCGTAGATAATATAACCGTCCTCTTAGATCAAGCTTGAAACCGTCCTCATAGATAAACCGTCCCCAAATGTTACAAACGGGGACAGTTTAAGAACCGCGCTACTTGAATCATGAACTGTCACGATAGACCAAACACCACGGCGGCAAAGGTATCGGATGAGTAACCGTTCCCTTAGGCCTACGGGGATGGTTATGTTGTCTAATGGGACGGTTATAAACCGTCCCCATTGACCCATTTTTTGGTAGTGACTTCTCAAAGACACACTCGGTTTTCTAGCTCACCGAAAACCTTACAATCTCACAATTAAAGCACGAATACAAATGATTGTTCTCTACAATGGATGAGAACTCAATGAAAGCACAACTCAATGTTATAATCTCTCACAACCCAAATATATTATGAATGCAAATACAATAAGCTCAAGTGGGTGTGTGTAACAATAAGATTAAATAAATTCTAACTCAAAAAGAACTAGCAATAAAATTGATATGAAATACAATATTAAAAATGCTAGGAAATTGAGTTAAGAAAACTTCTCTATAAACACAAAGAGTGGATGATGAGATATTGAAGATGAACTCCTCAACAATTGATGTAAGCTCCTCTTTGTAAAGCAAACCCCAAACTTAAAACAAACTAAACAAACTTAAACCCTTATTAAACCTAGTTTAAAAACTTCTTGGGTTAGTTACTAGATGAGAGCAAGGGGGTATATATAGCTACCCAAAACCTCAGACAAAAATCCCAAAGGAAAACACCAAAAAGCTCAAGAATCAGAAATCTGATTCTATACAAATATAGCCGTTAGAGTGTTATGGGTCGACTCGTCACTGTTCATGAGTCGACTCATAACTAGCTATTACAGGCTAAAAATAACTTATGAGTCTACTCATAAAATTCATGAGTCGACTCATTATGCATGGGTCGACTCATGAGGTCATGGGTCGACTCAGCAGAAACGAAACATATTTTCCAGCACACTATGTGAGTCGACTTATGACAGTCATGAGTCGACTCAATCTGATTGGTCGACTCATGATGTTGTGAGTCGACTCGTCAGAAACAAAATGTAAACTACACAATAGTTTATGAGTCGACTCAACACTATTCATGAGTCGACTCAAGATATGCACACTGTCAATTTTAAACAAAAATATGATTTTCAAACCTCTTTTAAAAATAGCAAATAAATTCAGAAAAATATAAACTTTTGGAAATGATTCTAAACATGATAATATACATGTTACAAAATGGACCTCCTAAATGAAATATATCATCATTTTTTAAAATAGTCTAAAACATAAAAATGTGAACATATGAGTTTTGACATTTTAGCTTAACCATGTTTTGAAACAATACAAAATTATTAAATAGACTTAATAAAAGAGGTATATGATTGTTATTAAGTCCATAAATCAAGAAAACAATATTTTTACAAAATTGCATATTTTGCAAACATTTTAAAAGTAAATATGATTTCATTGAACTAAATAAAATTGATATTGATGAAATCGTATATATGCGTGTAAGTATGAAACAAAAATATGTTTTATAATTATATTCGATTGTTTCATATTAAAACTTGAAAACTATCAAACCAAAACATATATGTATATATATATATATAACTATATATATACAAAACCAAAACGTGTATGTGTGTATATGATTGAGCTTAAGGTACTAACACACATAATATAAACTCCTAAACTAAATGTTACCCAAGCAATCTTGATCTTCGATGTAGCTCAACTTGGTACACTATGCGGATGAAGCTTGAACTTGGATCTTGACTTGAATTACAAGGCTTCATTCCACAATTCCGCCAACCTTCATTGGATATGATCGTGAAAGCTTGATTCCATCCATCCTCCAACTTGTTGTTTGTCTACAATAAATAGAAAATCACAAACACTAGACAAGCAACATTAGTAATAAATTGTTTGTTAAACATCATCAAAACAAAGAAGGCCAACAATATTCACATGTGGATTTATCGTTCTTACTCAATCATTCTATGGCAATAGGTTTTATCTCCCTATCCCGGCTATATATAATAACAATACTCTTGTAAAGTTCTCACATTCACATGTGGATTTATTGTCCTTACTCAATCGTTCTACTGTTATAGGCTTTATCTCCTATTCCGGTTATGCATCCAGAGGACCATACAACAGAGTGTAGGCATATCAACCCTACCCAAAAACCACCAATCATCTTCGAGTATTGGTATCGTCGATGTTTCATTACGGTGAAAACAACCAAATACTCCTAGTGTGGTACAACTGAGGTCTCATTACAAAATAAACAAGCACATTGAGCATGCACAACTGATGAACTATATGTTATCATATGTTATTCTAACATTTATCAACTTAACATGTGTTAAGCATCTCAACTACTCGTGTACAATTAAACAAATCTTCTGTTCAAACATTATGCACGTCTCGATGTGTAGATCCATAACTCGTGTTCATAATCACCTCATGTATAGAATAATCAACACACAAAATATTACAAATACATATATATTTTATTTCAAGCTAATCGAACAACACCTGTCATAATCTCCATCGGGGTACTCATATGTGTGCTACGACACTATATGTGTGTACTCAAGGCTGTACGTATATCATCATGCGGCTCACACCACGTGATCTTATACAAAATGCAAGCAACTAACACTCAGGAAACTCAAAAGAGACAGACTGGTCGACCGCTCCAAAGGTGCCGGTTGACAACACCAGGAACGTGCACAAATTGCATAAATAGAGGTTTGTTGGTCGACCGCCCCTAGGGCACCGGTCGACTAGAGAAAAATCTATTTTTCTTAGGCTTTTAGGTTTTGTCGATTTACGATATCGTTACTTGTTCAGAAATGAAACTTTCTTATTATAAAACATGCAACGACACTTAAACTTTAATAATTACTTATAGAAATTATAGAAATTATCTTGAACATAAATCAAACTCTTGTGTTAATCTAATTAGGGGTTTTCAACCTAAGTAACCAAATTCTTTAATTTAAAGCATGAACTTTTAACATAATAATGATAAACATGATTGCCAAACAGCTTATAAAAGATATACATTCGTTTAATCATATTTTAACACTTAGGTATCACAAACCTAGGGTTTTCTCATCTTTAATCCACATGTAAACTTAATTAAATATTAATTTATGGTTTAAACATGATTAGAACATGATTAACAAGTTTAAAATAAAATTTTGAAGAGTCCTAATGATCATGATCATAAAACTATCATAAATAGCGAGAAAACAATGTAGATCTAACATTTGTTTAAGATCTAACAACAAAAATCTAATCTTTTTTACATTAGATTAAGATCTAAGCATCATATTAAACATATTACTTCATAAAACCATGTTTTAAACTATGGGTAAGGTTTGAATGCAGATCATCTTGCCTGAAACATCATGTTGAAGTCCTAGACACGTACACAAGACTTCTCCTCTGCCAAACATCATAATTCCTCACCTTCCCTTCAACAAACACCCCGAGATCTCTTCCAAAACTCACAATTAGGATTAGGGTTTAAGGAGGAAGGTGACTGGTGTTAATCTCACGTGAAAGAGGGTTAAAAGAACTCTAAAATGAGTATATATACTTAGGTATACTCTTGGGTTCGGTATAAACAAAACCGAACCAAAATAGAGACAAACTTGTCATCTGCATGCCTAGCAGTCGATCGGAATCATGTCGGCGGTCAACCGGGCAGAAGTTTGGCCTGCACGCGGGCTAAGGTTTGGTATTTTGGCTATAACTTTCTCATACGACCTTAGAATAAGGTGATCTAAGATTTTTTGGAAAGATATTGAAGAGACTTACAACTTTTCAGTTTTGAGTTTTTCTAGATACAAATTGCATTGATGTGAAAAACATATAAACTCTTAATTGATTATTTTTTCCAGATTTCTTTTCGTACATGTTTTGTGCACTTGCACTTATATATTCAAAAATATACATTGAACTGATCTCAAATCAATTTCTATCATACTCAAACATCAAAATATTTTATTTTTCACCGTATAACATATTTATTATTATTTATCACATAATATTTAAATTTCATGATTTTACATTCTTCCTCCCTTAGAAGAATTTCGTCCCTAAAATTTCGCAATCATATTGTAGCAATATCTATACTTAACAGTCTAGAATGTGAATACTCTCACTTAACCCCTAACTAAACAGAATTAGTACGTCTGGTGAAATGTCCAAACAAGGTACCCTCCATATATATACAATGTGTTCCAAATGGTTAGGAGCTAAGTGTCAATACCCCCATTCTAATGTTAAATATAAATATGACCATATAGAAAAATCATAATCATAAATAAAAATAAACAAATCAATTTACCTGTTCAAATAGGTTCGGGTAGTTATGACGCATATCCTCTTCACGCTCCCCAAAAACCTCTTCAGCTCCCTTCCGGTTCTATTGAACCTTAACTAACGGTATAACTTTATTTCTAAGCTTCTCATCCTCCTTGGCAAGAAGGAAAACATGAATCTTTATCGTAGTCAAATCTGTCTGAATCAAAAATTCTTGTGCATCAATCACCTTCTGCTAATCCTCGTCATGCAAACACTTCTTAAGCATCGAAACATGAAAGACATCGTGTCTACTTGACATCAATGTTGGAAGATCTAGCCGATATGAAATAGCTCAAAAATGTTCAACTATTATGAATAGACCAATATACATCGGGTCAAAGTTTCCCCATCTACCAAATTGCTAAACTCTTTTCATCGACAATATTTCAATAAGGCATAGTTCCCCATCTGGAACCCTAACTATCGTCACCTTCGATCTGCATAATTTCTTCTGACGACTATGCACTATAAGAATGCACTCCTAAATCTCTGCTACCTCCTTTGTAGTTTGTCTCATAATCTTTTGGTCCAAGCAAAACAGTGTCATCTGATTCTACCCAACAATTATGCAATCTACAAGGCCTCTCGTATC